>JABJVR010000016.1:3697466-3742886 GCA_025773905.1 Chitala chitala
TCATTAAATAGTGTCGGACATTGTAGTCAACAGTGCACGTTTCATCACCGTGATGCTTGTACATCAGTGTGATGTGTGAGAAGAAGAGGAGCAGCTCTTCATCAGGTGACCGATGGTGTCAATGCAGGATGTGATCAGACTGAAGAGTACAGGAGTTGCAAGAACTGGTTTTTCCAGTTCAAGCTCTGTGCACTTCACAAGCACAGCGTTGGAAAGATACAATTCATTATTGTCGGATTTTCTTGAATTCATCTCTGTATGCTAAGTTTGAAAGAGGAGATTATGACTGCATTTCACTTTGTGACAGTGGGTGTTCATGCCATACCTTCAGCCAACAGTAATTAAGCGACAGTGCTATAATCAGGCTTATGCTCAGATTAGTTGGTTTTCTGGAACAAATGTTACTGTTTGTTTTCCAGTGTACTCAGAAAACTGTGCATTTCGAATCGAAAAGGTGGTGTTCTGTCATCATTACAATAGCTGTTCTCCAGAAATAAGTGAAGCAGCCTGGCTGCCCAGAATTTTAAATAGAAAACAGTGAGCGTTCAGATTTTCCAAGAGCTGAAACTGAACTTGTATAAAGGTATGTGTTTGCATTGTGACTTAACGACACTGCAAGATAATAATTTGACATAATTTACATCATCCTATTCTTACTTGCATATAGTGACTAAATTACATGTTTATGCAAAGGCCCTTATTCCCTATGTAATACAGGTCATCGTCGACTTACGTCCACGATCGGTTTTGACCGAATGGTCATATCTCAATCTGGTCATAAGTCGGGCTATGCAAAAAATAGCGTACATATATTAAACTGTGTACAGTAATGATAATCACCGATGTTGTCAGCTGGGGCTGCATTTGTCAGGTTAGTCAAACACTGTACAGTATACTGATACTGTTTTTTATAAACAAGGTGAGCTTTGTCTGAACACTTTGTTTCTTTCTTGGTACATTTTGCAATACGGACAAAACGCATCATGTGCCATCCGTTCATTCCTTGCAAATCATTCAACGTTTGGGTCCATTGCTTCAAAATGTGCAAGAACTTTATTCAGTAGAGATAAACCTTATGATAATCTCTTAGTTGTGAACACAGAAAATGAACACAGGAAGTGCACTGTACCAAGTCAGAGCTCACACTGAGCTTTTTGCACGGAACTGCTAATGCTGCCGGGAGCTGGGAGAAACTGTCGTATGCTCGTATGCCCAGCTGGGCAACACTCACCAGACATACTGGTCACAATCGTGGTCATAAAGTCAAACAGACGTAAGTCGCATAGTTCGTAACCTGTAGTATGGAAACAGCTCCTGTGTAAGACACAGGTTTGTAAGAATTTGTTTTACACACTTTCCTATTGATGTCTAACACAGCTTTCCTAAACACTTCTCTCTTCTCCATCCTCATGTCCAGGTTTTTCACAACTTGCAGTATCTTCACTTTATTCTGGGCTTCTTCTTAAGATAGTTCAGGTAATGTTTTTGAAGTTGTCCATAGAGATATGGGATCTTCTTTTCCTTTAAGCCGATGTGGAAGTAGCTGTCGGCCTTGTTTCTGCGTCTGTACACTGTGGACTATCTCCCAACTTTTCTCATCTGTCCAGATTGACTTTCCCTTGATACAGGAACAGAGGTTTGAAACATGGCGTAATTAAATACTGACATAACGGGAGGATGTGTCAAATAATGGAACTGCTATATAATACACAAAGGGAGGTATAACAGGAGAGGGAGGCAAAGTGAAAAATATTCATATACCCGACAGAGTCTCATCCGAATTATCTGGATAATCATTAGCTGGTATTTTCTCCAAAGGTTACTGGGTCTCCATTATTCCTGTCAGAAATTATTTGCAGCACTTTATACCATCAGACTTCTCCCTTCAAAATACTGCATTCATTTTCCAAACATTTATTTCTCTATCCTTCCACGATATCTTCATTACATAATAAATGCAATTGCAAACCACTGATTCCAAAAGAAGTCAAGTAAGAAAGATAAAGATTCTTAGCTGAAGTTATTAAGCGGTATTATTCTTTTACTTCTGTGCTCACTGACAGTGAATTAATTAAATTCTCCAAACATTCTTTTACCGTGCTGCATTCTGTTTTTCTTAACTTATGAGATGCCATGAACGTCTTTTTTGTTTTATCTTTTCAATTTTGAAGTCTAGTATTAGTAATATGTATAACATCTACAGTTTTGTGTAAGACAATATTGACATAGGTACAGACAGATGATTCATCTTGTAAACAGATCAAGTACCACATCATAGTTATGGTATCAATAAATACAGTACAGTACTGTAAATGTATTTTCTCTTCCTTAAGATTGTCTTTTCTCTTGCTTACTTTATTGAATACAGTGTATAATGCTAAATATGTTATGTCATCGACTGTTATTGGTAAATCGTCTGGTTGACTGCAGGGTGTTCATACAGCAGTTATGTTTTTGGAGAGACAAAAGTTATATGCAGGTTGTTGACTACATGGGGGGGCAGCACCCCGACCCCCTGCGTTGTTCAAAGGTCAACTGTTTTCTGAATTTAAGACTGGTTTCTAAAAGCTGCATTTAAATCTTGATTAACTATTCAGTATTTAGACTTTGTGCCCATTTTAGTTTAAACATTGTCCAGCAAGCATACCCTAGATAGTGTAAATAGAAATGGGGAACTTAGAATTTTATTTCTAACAGTTTTATTCACAATAGAAGAAAGTCTTTCAAAAGTAAACTTTGTCAAAGTAACAGATAACAGAAACTTTAAGCAGGATTCCAACAGCCTCCAACAGTTATCCTTATGTACTAAAGGATGTTATGTCTAAAAAAAATTAGGAAATAATTGGTTTGTTGTGAAACTTCTGCATCACATAATGTGCAAAATCATACATAGAACAGGCATTTCAGTCCAAACTGAAACCACATGGTTACATACACAACACAGTAATAATGAACCCAAACCTTCTCATGTCTCAGAGAGAGAGAGAGAGAGGGAGGGGAAGAGAGAGAGAGAGAGAGAGAGAGAAAGGGGAAGGGAGAGAGAGAGAGAGAGAGAGAGAGAGAGGGGGAGAGAGAGAGAGAGAGAGAGAGAGACAGTGTGAGACAAAGGGAGAGGGAGAAAGACAGAAAGCAAGGGAGAGGAAGGGGAGAGAAAGGGGGAGGAGTCATCCATCTCCCATGGATACATTCCAGACAAACTGAAGAGAGAGAGAAGCTGTAGTTGATGAAGCCACTTGTTGATGACGAGGTAGAAAATTCAGCTGAAGTCCAGAATGTAACCCAGAATAAAGATACAGGTCATTTTATTCAAGCCTGCTGACTTTCATTTAAAAGTCCTCTTTATATACAGGGTGTTTAAAACAAAAATAAGCATTATAACCCAAATATAAACAGAGCACCATTTTTTGAGCGTGTAAATAAAGCCTGTTTTCACAGTTTTACATACATACTTGCCCTGTTAGATTGTTTCAAACTAAACATGACAGCGCCAGGGATGGACTGGGTCTTGAAATATTAAATATCCAGGTATTTCTGTATGCTGGTGTTCCTCTTTCAGCCTCAAAAGCCAAACCCTACAACACAACATCATAAAAACAGTATAACATAGTCATTGTCCTCCCTTGGTTAAGGAGTAACAAGGAATAAAATTGAAAACTTTTTCTTATGAATTCATTTTTTATAAGCACTGAAAGGGATAAAACTCCGTTTTATCAGTTTGATGTGTGTACGTTCATTTGTCTGGGTGACTGAGCTTACATATGTATTGAGTGTGTGTGTGTTTGTGTGTCAGTTGGTGAGTTTGTTTCATGTACTACTGTGATGTCTTTTAGTGCCAGTATTAACCCTGACCCCCATGATTGACCCATCCCAAAGTCCACAAATCATCAGGATTACGATTCTGCCCCTACTCTGGTGTGCATTTAGGTACCCCCGTGGGGCAGAGGCAGCAGGTGTGCCCTGTCTCGCCCCTACCCAGCATGGAATCCCTTTGCACAGGAATCATAAAACCACTTTGGTCTCATTCTCACTCTTTTTAAACCTTGCTTCCAAATTGGGTTTTATGCTCACTGTTTGCTGCTTAGGTTTTGGAGATTACACAGTTGGACAGTCGCACCAGCACATTAATGTTTGATAAAGTTCAGATATTCCCAGAGGGTGAGGGAAGGTGGGTGTGAGGAGCCAATTAAATTTTAACCACATTCTGACTTCTCTGACTCAAATTAATTTGTCTTTTGTCTCAGTGCAAAGTTTGCTGTTTTCTCATCTCAAAATTTTGCAGCAGTGTTCAGGTGCTGCTTGTGTTCAGATGCTCTTTGTGCTGTGTAGTAAGCAGATGCAAACTGTCTTTTCTTCCTGTTGCCTTCACAGCGAGATGCAAAAGGCCAGTACCTGTTCGACCTCATCTGCCACCACCTGAACCTCCTAGAGAAAGACTACTTTGGCATCAGATATGTCGACCCTGACAAGCAAAGGGTGAGTTTTTGAAAACCAGTCTCAGCAAGAGTGGCGATGGGAAGCGTGTTTGTCCTGCTTTCGAAATACGTGTATAAACACGATTGTGCGAATTGTTTAACATTGCAGAATGAAGTGAAGAGGCACACTGTTCAGTCAGTCAGGAGATTAAAAGGGCTGATCATCAGAACAAGTTCAGTTTGATTCATGAGGAGGAATTCAGTTGTCCTTTATAGGCCGCTGCTATGTGCTTTCAGCCAAGTGGATAAAACCAATAGCGTGACAGTACAGAAATTCAAGCATGTCCACCTTGATTTCCAGATCTCCCCAATACAACTATGCCTGGTAGATTGGCCCGCTTCGTTTATGGCTTGTTCTGATTTACATGAGACCACTTCTGTGACGTTACACTGTGAATAATGCCTGATGATATGGAGGTGAAAGCAAACCGCATTTTGTGTGGATGTCAGTCTTTCACGGGCTCTGAAAATAACGACCTTCGGGAGATTTGTGTTTAGGTGCTGCTGTCATTTTATTATTCCAATATCAGGTAACGAGTTGTAACCTCCAAATAAAAGGCCATTGACTGCTATTTCAAGCAGTGGGATTAGGCGACCAGCTCATAAATTAGTTTGAACCTACCTGCTTTTCTCAGTATACACCACAATGACAAAGGCGCAGCTTGCAGGCTCCAATAGTGGCCCACGGTCTCCGCTGCAAACGTGCGCAGATGCTGGGAGTTTGTCACGTTAATTACAAGTCTCAGTCAGGTGAGTTGGAGCCATGTATGAGATCCTCGGCAGTCAACATTGCACTCTACACTTTGGACATGTCCTGCTGTGAGGACTTTAATCATAGTTATTTTTTATGAGTCGTCATAGTGTGGTATTTCTGGACATAGTGATTTATATGACATGAAATTTATAGTATACAAGAGCCAGAGCAAGGCCTGTGATTTCTTAAGTTTTTACGCAAAGTACTTGCTTCGTAATCAAGGTGAACAGTGCACTTCTAATGTGGCCTAGCTCCACGGAAATGCAAAATAAAAGACTATAAAAACGATTTTTTAATGAATAAGCTGAAATAAAGTATACTGTTTATTATTATTATTATTATTATTATTATTTGGTGGTGTGAGCATGAGCGTGATGCAGTGAACCAGCCAAAAGTAAGTGGTGTTTACAGTCTTATCAACAAAGACCAGAGCGCAAAGTAGCTTCCAACACTTTCACAGAGCTGTGTTAACACCTGTGCTTTACCATGTAAATATAGTACGTGGCTGGGACTCAGTATTTCTCTAGTTTTGTGTGGATCACATCAACAACTTCATCTGGAGTCACCACAATGTAACTATGCTGGGAGGCATGTTAGAAAAGCCGCAGATTTTTCATGTATACTAGCTCTTCTTTTTGGAAATGCTCCATATTGCTTATGGCAAACTAATACACATGAGGGCTTTTAACCAACCGACCAAAAAACAGATTTTTTTGTTAAGATTTTAAATGCAGGGAATCAGCTGGGGTTGAATGTCTGAATATGTGCCTGAATCGTGAGAAGATGCAGAATGTTCCACTACCTGGGGAAGGGCCTGGTCTACAGAGTATTTCGAGTAACACAGCACAGTCTTGGAGACAGGCATGGCCAAATGGACTCACGTTATATAAATACAATATTTTACAGCCTCTCATTATTCTAATCTTGTCTGTCATTATTTTCACCTCTCTGTTTGTACACATGGTAACGTGGTTTACTACTGCCATCACTTGTTTCTGTTCTTGAGTGTTTGTTCGATATACAGTATTGCTAACTTGAGATAACCTGTAGTAGTTTTCTTTGTTATGCAGATTTTTTAAATGTAAATAACAATGTATGAGAGTATGTATAAATGCATTCATACATTTCTCCTGCCTCACTCCTGCCCTCTGTTAAGCACTCCTGGTGCTTTGTCATCCACACCACCTGGCTTAGGCACAGTTTGTTCCCCCAAGCAATCACCTAAATAGCCAGTCGCTTACATGTCATTACACCCCTGTGCTTTAATTCACTGTGCTACCAATGTATGGAATTTTCTGCAGCTCGTATTTATTATTGCACTTCTGTGTCTGTGTTTCACACTTCCATGTATCTTCCTGTACATTACATGCCACTGTAGCGTAACAACTTCATAAGCCCCCCCGAGTAAATACGTTTGAACGCACAGTGCGACAGGATCTGCCCACACAAACACACATTAAAGACTGACGTGTGCGTGCATATGTGTGCACGTGTGTGCATACCTGTACATGGACTTTGATGTCTGTGCGTCAAAGACATGATGTGGGACAATCTGGACATATCTGTACACCCACACAGTGGAGACCTTCTCCATCACATCCTCCATGTGTAAAACCTGTACTCCACCCACATAGTGGAGATCATGTCTTTCACGTCATCCATGTGTAATACACGTGCTCCCCTCCCTACCACACAAACAGCATGCAATCGGAGATCAAAGAAATATTTAATGAGCATTTCTGTACTTAACATGTCACATTCTGACGTATGTCTGAGACAATTAATGGAGCTCCTACATTAAAACTGATCTAGAGGCTGAATATTGGAATAATTATTAGTCTATCAGTGCAGCTTAATGCTTCACTGGAGGAGCTCAGACCGTACCCTAAGTGAGGACTGTTCTCACGACACCAGCAGTGGTTATAAGCCTTTTTCCTTGACTATGTGTCATACTGCCTTGGATTGTATTCACTCTTACTACAGTATTAATTCAATTCAATTCAGTTTATTTTTATATAGGGCCTTTTACAACGATGTGCCTGAAAGTGCTTCACAGAATCTGTCTATCCTGAGCGGAA
This sequence comes from Chitala chitala, assembly GCA_025773905.1. Taxonomy (NCBI): domain Eukaryota; kingdom Metazoa; phylum Chordata; class Actinopteri; order Osteoglossiformes; family Notopteridae; genus Chitala; species Chitala chitala. The sequence continues at coordinate 3,704,771 of JABJVR010000016.1, forward strand.
TCAGTGCAGGTGTTTATGCTGGAGATTGTCAGAGCCTGTGGTTGCAGGGCTTTGAGCTGAGTGGCTGTGCCATTGAAGAAAGCCATAATGCTGAGGAAAGCTACGTGATATAAGGAGGATGAAACTGGCATCTGATGACCTGAGAGAGCAAGAAATGTGCAAGGAACAGATGAATAGTTGAGCAGACAGTAGCCTGGGATTTTTTTTACGCATCTCTGGCTTCCTGCCAGTGACAGCCAATGCATTGCTTTCACAGGCGCTGCTTAAGTGTTCCATTTTTAATTCCATCACAGCCCCCCCCCCCTCCCCACAGGAGCCCATCCTACTGAACCGATCTAAATAGATGTGAGTGTGGAAAAGGAAACAGGCAGAGCTGAACACAGTGTTACTCAGGACCTGTAGGACAGATAGTATACCCACAGAAGCATGTGTTTCTATGAGTCTGTGTGTACATGTGTTTATGAGGGGATGCTTATGGGACGGTGTTACAATATACAGCCTGTTCGGAGTTCATGAACTGGAGCTGAATAACAAAACGCATTGCATTAGGTGCTAGAGGCCATTTGGTAACAAGTTAATTCTAGGATTTACTCTGTTTCAGTGCTTTCATTGATTGCTGTCTAAATTACATCAGCTGTAGGTTGGCCCTGTGCCGAAGGCAGTAGTGAACAGGGTGACTTTCTAGATAAAGCAAAAATATGAATAACTGACTCATTGTGAACATTAGCAGTGAAAAAAAACCCTTCAGCTCTGAATGTATCTGAGATGCCATAATTATAAAATTCATAATTCTTCAGAATGTTACATGAGGGCATCCAGCATAGACAGTCTTGTAAAAACTGTTCATTTTTTAAATGTTTACTGTTAGAAAAATTAAGTGTTAAGCCTTTTGTGAATTAATATGTTTAGTGTTGAAATGGCCCAGTGCTGCAGAAATGTTACTGAACCTGATGCCTGTGCTTGCAGAATATATGGCCTTGAGGCTTATCTGCCCACCTGTGTGAATGCCCCCCCCCTCCTTGAACGCCCCCCTCCTTGCACACAAATACCAGCACAACCGTCTATATAAACTGTGTAATTATTTTAACTCTGAGAGTTTGGTTGATTCTGATGACTGTCCGTCATATGAGCATTAAACATTTTCATGCTTGAACCATCTCCATCGGTGTCTTGAGAGTTACTGAAGATAGAGAAATTTTCCTAATATTTACTCTTTGGCTATTGTTTATTGTTCATCACTTATTCGTTCCTTTTTATTTGATGCAATTAAAATTGTTTTTAAAACGAGATGTAATTTTTTTCAATAAACAGTACAGCTACAGCATTTTTCTGAAAATACAAAACATGAAAGTAAATCATGTCAAGGTTTTGTTGTATGGTATTCATTTTAGGGTTATACAGAAAAATAAATTAAAACACACTTATGTGTTAGTTATTCTGGCCTACTACTGAAGATACATATGACTGACTAATTTGATGTTTGGAAAGCTGTAGAACCAGTTCACCTGATATGCAGTACAGTTCCTTAGCATTTGGCGTATGTAGAATTTACAAATTTCATTGTTAATTCACTTAGAAACTTATCTGACTGGTTAGATCAAGAAGTCATGTGAGTGAAAAGTGTTTACACAAGTTTGCCAACATCAGGAATGAAGAACCTCATGTCTAAGGTGAGCCAAATGTGGATGGTTACGTATGGCACCAATTGTGCTTGTGTTGTGGATGGTTACGTATGGCACCAATTGTGCTTGTGTTGTGGATGGTTACATATGGCACCAATTGTGTTTGTGTTGTGGATGGTTAGGTATGGCACCAATTGTGCTTGTGTTGCTATTTCAGCACTGGCTGGAGTTCACCAAGTCCATCGCCAAACAGATGAAATGTAAGTATGTTTGCACACCAAGATACTCCATCCATCCATTTTCTGCAGCTTATCTGGGGCCGGGTCACGGGGGCAGCAGTCTAAGAAGGGACGCCCAGACTTCCCCCTCCCCAGACACCTCCTCCAGCTCTTCCAGGGGGATGCCGAGGCATTCCCAGGCCAGTCGGGAGACGTAGTCCCTCCAACGTGTCCTGGGTCTTCCCCGGGGTCTCCTCCCAGTGGGACATGTCCGGAACACCTCCCCACACACAGATGCACATGGAAATCATAGCTGTGTTGTTCACTGTAGTTTTTTCTGAACGTTTGTTTATGGCTTTTGAGATTGTGCTGTATTCATTTTACACACAAATGAAGATGATGAAAATGCCAATATTTAACTAGAAACAACATTTTTGTACAGTTTATTTTTATAGACATCTTTCACAATACACGCTGACAATAAGTGACAGCATGTAGACGGAGCTAAAAGTAAGAGAACACCTGGAAGAGGAACCTAAAACTACATAGTGAAGACAGAATGTTTTTTGGGGGGGGGGGGGGGGTCTAAGGTTAACTGGCTGACCTTGGCAAGTTGAACTAACACAATAAAAAATAACATAATTCCACAATTTTTTATAAAAGTTTTGTTTCGCTTTTGTTTTTAATGTTTCTGTTTGACATACTGAATAAGAAAATCACTTCAGTTAATATTACAACAATAATACTCATAAAAACTAAAAAAACATATTGCTTACATGTATAAGCTGGTTGTCATTGTATGTGTGCAAACATTACAGGGCACATTCCTAATACTAAACAAGCAACAGCAAAGTTACCACAATGAGTCACTTCCGTACTGTACATTGGATCATTTGTAGGCTGGCTTAAACGTAGTCTTTACATACCCTGCAAGTAAAATTCTATTACAATGTTAGAGAAAGCACTAAAATGTTACAGAATGTTCTAGAATGTTACAGTAACTTCTAGAATGTTCCCATCACTGCAAAAACAAAATATATCTAAAGAACATGTTACACTAGTACAAAAGCTTGCCTTTACCAGAATTACGATTTCAGTATTGCTGATAATATATATGTATATATATATACCAAAATGTTGATGCTACATGGAAATAAATGTTACCATTACAATCAGCACCTTATAATTACACAAGAACCATAAATATAATTGGAAAAAAATTTTGATACTTTGTGTAATTCACTGGGATTTTCAATGTAAAATATAAGTGAAAATAAAGTCTACCTATATCCCTGTAGCTCTCAGTAAATTGACCAATCTCTTGAGCAAATTTATGTTGAATTTATGGCCATCAGCTAATACTGAAGAGCAGTTATTACACTTCTTTACAGCGCAGTAATACAGTACTAGATTACCAGTTATCATAACGTTTCTCTTTCATGTTGAACTTGGGATAGAAAATGCTGACTCGTTTGGACACACATTTTCATGCAGCTACAAATTCTGACCCGATGTTTCCTCTCCAGCCCAGCCTCCGTTCACCATGTGTTTGCGGGTCAAGTTCTACCCACCTGACCCTGCTGCCTTGAAAGAGGAAATCACAAGGTAAGGCCAGATATCTCAGCAAGACAAGGAACTTTGATCATCAGAGGCAACAATTCCGTGGAAAGTCAGGCTGAAATTTGAAAGTCTCCACACAAAACAAGAGATTAAAGCACATCCATCTGACTTTTACTTTTAGAAAATCTTTTGCCTTTTTGTTTCTGTTTCACAGCAGCTGAGTACAAACTCAAGACACAGTATCCCTCAGAGGTCGTGTTATACTGAGATAGAAATTCACAGACACATAACCTGTCGGAGAGCACTGTTTGAGACTGCTGAACTAGTTTTCACAATGTTGAGAAAAGATTTACATGAACATCTAAACTGCTTTCCAGCTTTATCCAAAGATATTCAAACTTTAGCAAAATGTCCTTGTTGCCAGCTTGACTGTGATATACAAGGCTCTGATCCATTTTGGCAGGTAAACATCCATTACAGCAGAGCTCATAGACTGTAACTCCTTGTTAATTTGTCAGCACTGTTATGAGCCAACAGTTCAGGTAGAAAGGCTCTGGGTGTGCTTGTAATGGATTGTCGCTGTTGTTGAATTTGGTTGGCGAAAAGTTTTCAGTGTTGATGTATACACTATATTGGGAGGTGTAGACTTATCTAAAGATGCCCCTTCAGAGTCACGAATTTGACATTCACAGTTCCAGTTATTTGTGGGTTTGTCATGAACAATTAAGTGGGAATATTATCTGTAGCTTGCCGAACGATCTCAGAAACTTGACGATAACGTGTAAGCAAAAAAATATATAAATATTGAAAATTAATTGCATTATGTGAAATCATATGTTACCATATGTTTGTGTTATTTAGTATTTGATCGTGTGAGAACATATTATATCTTTTATATTAAAAGCAACTTTGTCTTGGTAACCAACCTCATTCAGTCCATATTTTAGCTCTTTCTGAACATGGAGTGTTGCATTTCTGGCAGTTTTAGTAATGCATTTTTAATAATGGGTCCAAAACACAGAGCTCCTAGTGCTTCTGAAAGTGTCCCTAAGAGGAAGATGACTGTGATGACTCTGACACAAAAGGTGGAATTGCTAGATATGCTTTTTAATGGAAAGTCTGCAGGAGCGGTGCACAACTGTTTGTTTAGAAATTGGTTATAAACACTTTTAACATGTTATCAGTCAGGCTGGCAGCCAGTTGTGAGTTGAGGTTGGGGGTGGCAAGTATTATTTGTGAATTTTCACATTCGCAGGGGTCTTCAGCCTCTAACCCTTGTGAATGTGGACGGGAGACTGTAGTACACTCAGTTTTGCACCACATCATTATGCACTACGTTTGCTTGTTTTTTTGTATATCTATCTGGTGGTTTCTCCTGTAACAGTTGCACTGATTAGATTGCTGGGACAGTATTGGACTCTCGTAGTAAGATGGACCCACAAAGCAGCTCAAGCCCTCCTCCACAGTCAAAAACTCCAAGTCTAACAGAGACACTAACAGAGTGTTCATATAACTAGAGAGTCTGCAAAATTAAAAAATGAAATTGTGTATGTAGAGGCTTGAACGTGCCATGATGACATACTCATAGTCTGTGTAACTGTAATATATAGCTATACCTGCAAAGGTAATTTTATTGTTTGTGGTACAAATTGCAAAGTAGCACAGCACTGTGTACCTCAGATGTCATGGAGTCAGACTGGGTCATTCTATCTTGTGTAATGCCAAGTTTTTGTTGTTCTACCAGTGCTTGAGGAGGAAAATGCCTGTCAACATGGATATAAGTTTTTCAAGAGAGTAAGAGCAAGAGGTTGCTTTGTTATGATGGAAGCTGACAGAAATGTATGCTTGCTTTAAAAGTGAATGAGTACAAGAGTCAGACGCACTAAAAGAAAAGTGGCTTGAAACCAGATTTCGGATTGATTTGGGGAAAAGCCTGTTGTGCGTGTGAAAATGCAGAGGCAAAAAAATGTCTCAGTCACAGTTTCGGTTGACAGAAAACGGGGGTGGCTAAAATGTTAGGACGGGAAGTTCGGCCACGCTGTTCTGCAGCACACGGTCCCCTAATAGCCGCGAGGGAGGCGGCGCGCATCACTGAACCGTAACAAACTCTTGTACAATTAGGCCTCAACCAGCTAGGAAGAACTTCTAGAAAACTGTCAAAAACTTCCACAAAAGAGAACTGCTTTTGACATCCTTACATTACAAGTTTAAATGTTTATTTGTTTCCTCAGGAAGAGCATTGGACATCATTTTTTAATGGAGGAAAGTTGTTCAGAGGGGCATGCTTTGTCATGAGTCTGGGTATCTGTGAACATTACAGAGATGGGGGCAGAGTTGAGACCTAGAGATTAAAAAAGAGACTGACAGTTCGAAGACACTTTGTTGTCCTTTGTTGAATTTGCCTGTAGTTTAAGGCTGTACATTTGAAATGTAGTTCCATTTTTTTCCAACAAAGTAGACATGTTTGTCCTATGTGGTGAAGTAGTTTAATGTAATTGGGCGAGAAGGTGGATGTGGGAGGCCATTTGGTTTGCTGGCTTGTTGAGCCTCTGGTGAAGGGTGAATATCCAGTAATGGGTTGGGCTGATGGAACAGAGCTGCAGGACGTCACAGTAAATCAGTCAAGGTCTGAAACATCGTCAGGCAAGGTACACGATACCATCAGGAAACTGATTTAGCTTTTAAAAGGAGGCATATTACATTGAAACTGGCTCTTTCGTAAAACTGGCACCGTGTAGGTACACTTAACATGCTATCCATTGTGTTAACATTCTGTGTTTTAAATTTGGCCACTTCTAAAGATTGTACATATCCTCAAAGTCAGAAACCACGAAGAGCAGATGTCAACTTTGCAACTCAGTCTAAGGTCAGGTTTTTTGTAGGCATTTTTTTCAGTTCACGCTCCTTGTACCTGATACTCATTCAGTTTGGACCTTGTTCAGTTAAAAAGATTTGCCTTAATTGTAACAGAGTATAAAATGGGACATGAAATATAGGCCATACATCGGTGCATACGCCAACACCCACTCTGACATTGTCGAGAGAGAACAGAAAAGCCATAATTGCCTTTTCCCCACCTACCGCCATTTGGCACCTTAAGAGACATACTATTAGCGTCACTAAGTGCTGCCCTACTTATAAAGTTAAAGTTGAACACGTGTTAAAGCTGAGCGGCTGTCCTCTGCAGTGTGAGGGCCGCTCAGTCCATGGCTAGGAAACTTGGCCCGGAGACATGGTGCTGTCCCTGTGGTGCCCCCAGTGGAAGGGAATGGGAAAGCAGTGCTATCAGGTGTCAGTTTAGTGCACTGGGCTACAGTACCAGTGGGATTTCATTCCTGTCTGCACATCTAGATCAGTTACATTTCAGTGCTTTTCACCTATGTGTGCTGCACCTTTAACATTTCAGTACAGCACAGCACAGGTGTTTTCAGGTGTTCTTTGTTTGTCAAAGTAATGTCAGTCAGTCATCTTCTGTACCACTTATTCCTGGTGAGGGTTGCGGGGCAGCCTGCAGCCCATCCCAGAACACATAGGGCAGGGGACACCCAGGGTGGGGCACCAACCCACCACAGGGCACACACACACACACACACACACACACACACACGGCAATTTGGACACGCCAGTCAACCTAACCTGCATGTCTTTGGACCGTGGGAAAATACCAGAGAACACCCACCAAGCAGAGGGAGAACACACACACACACACACACACACACACACACACACACAGCAGGAATCGAACCCCAGACCTAAAGGTACGCAGCAACAGTGCTAACCACCTTCTCAAAAAGTAGAAATACTTCCCCAGTATCCAAAAACAAAGATAAGACTGAATTGTTTTGAACATCACCCTTGTTAGCTGAGGGAGACTTTATACCTGCAGGAGAACGGAGAAGAAGAATAGCTCGTTAACATTATTTATTGCCTAACTATTTGTTACGATTAAAGAGTGGTCGGAATAAACTGCCTGGATGTAGGGTCTGTTCTGATTCCTGTTTTTGGGGACTCAGATGTAATATAGTTATTGAATTTTAAAAATCTTTGGACTAAAATGGAAATTGTGTATTTAAAAAAAGCAAAATCACTGTCACTCAGAGTGGGTATTGGCAAGTAAATTATAGTGTATTAAAATGATTACTAATTATTCCATTTCTGGAAAAGGAGGTCATTCAACAGACTAATAAAACAGTTTTATCTGGAACAGCTCTGTACATCACAGTGTTAAGTAATTAGTGAATTGTAACTAAACAGCAATGCTTTTCAAAGCTGTTCCTTGCAAACCATGGTATGTTCAGGTTGTCAATCTACATGAAAATTTGGGCACTTGGTAACGGTAACTGTTGTTGGGTTGGATAGTGCTTCAGAGAGGCAGAAAAGGGAGCTCCTCAGGGCTCAGGGATGCTGGGGAACCACAGAGCTGCAGTGCTTCACTGAACCTCAATGACAGTCAAGATTACAGTGCCCTGGAAAAACGCAGTGTTCTTCAAGTCACCTCCTCTCGTAACTCATGTGACTGAGAGATCATGAGGTCACTTTACTTAGTGCTTCCACTTTAAAACCAAGCCTACACTTATGCCCTGTTAAGTGGGCTGACTTATTTGTTAAACGAAACAATTAGTAATGAGGGCACTGAAAGACCGCGAATCGTGCTCCATTCCCCAATGGCACAGGAGCACATACAACACACACTAACCATGGGTTCTCTAAAGTTGCAATTGATAAGATACGTTGTTACATTTTCACTGAGAACTTTGTATGGTAATGAGTTTTACTGTAGGTGTTGTAGGTCTTGTAAAAGACTTAAACTGGCATTGATTTTTTTCATTTCTTTAATTCTCTATCAAGCTAATTCTCGAGATAACAAAGGCAGCTGAACATTTTTTTTTTACATTTCATAGGTAAAAACAACAGGGTACGCTTGTTGGTTGTTGGCACAGATCCAAAATTATGTGATCTGAATTTTAATGTATGTGTCTTTACAGAACAAAGAAATTATCACTGACATCCTATTTAAAAAATGTAACAGTAAAGGGAATTATAATGTTTAAGAGGTCACATGGTATAAACAGTTAGGGTATAGAGATTATTAAAGAAAGGAGGGTATTCTATTTTGCTCAGAAGATCTGCCATCTGTGTATGGAGTCAGTATATTGCCTTTTACATTCTGTATGAAAATAGCAGGTCCTCTAGGAGGTGTATGCTCTACTACACCCACTGGGCTTAAGGACATGTGTTCATCAATGAGAGAAAGACTTCTGAAAAGGTTGCTTTACTTGGTCCATAATCAGCTTTAGTTACATTCATTGCTGGTTATTCACAAATATGCTTTTATATAAGTGATTTATTACCAAAGGTAAGGAGTATGAATTCTAAATCTGGCATGAAAAGAAAGGGATAAAATAACATTGGCTACCAACTAGCACAGGGTCACAGGTCGTGTATTTTCCACACATGTTGCGTACATCTTCTAAAGCACAACAAAACAAGAAATCTGCTGAGCTGCCGCCACTTCCAAATCACAACTGATATCAAACAGAATCATCAGCCAGAGGCTGTTGAACCACCATGGCGTTCTCCTGAGGCTTGTGCCAGTGACATTTTGCATCTTTGTTTTGTGAAACGAACAAAGAAAATATCAAAAATCACATTTAGAGTTTTTCGAAAACGGTCTCCTTTTGAGTGTACCGAAAGCTAGTTGCTCTCTCTGGAATTGTACGCGTGGCATGTCTTGTCTCAGTTGCTGTTTCCTCACTGTTGTGCTGCAGGTATTTAGTCTTCCTACAGATCAAGAGAGATCTGTACCATGGCCGCCTCCTGTGCAAGACCTCAGACGCTGCCATGCTGGCTGCGTACATACTGCAAGGTAAAGCTCCGATTTTAGTGTCCGCGCCATGCACCTTACATCCAACACACTGGCTGGAAACCATGACACCCACTGTCAGTGCTTTTTACACTGTTGAGTATGAAGACGATCTAAATAAAATCTGATAGGTTCTTTGTTGTGTATTCTGGTCCAGTTCCCTGTGGATTCTTGAACAGATGAATAGCACTGCATTACTCATCATGTATATGTTACGTTTACAGACCATTGTCTACCAGATTAGTAGATTTATGAGAAAAGGAAAGAAGTGCAGCTGCTCAAAATTGTCATTGGAAGCCATCTGAAAAGACCTCCTGATCTCAAATAGTAGCTGCCATGGAATCGTACAAGGTTCATTGTGTTTATGACATTGCATTTCATAGCCCAAGCCAAGTAAGCTTTTTACAATAAAGGGATACCATCACTATCCTACAAGGTTATCAGACTCAGCACAAGGTGGCTTTGCCTTATCAGCAGACGTTCAGCATCTGTTTCACTGGCCCATTTTGGGCCTTCCCATACAGCCTAATCCCAGGATGCAGCCTCTTTCTTCTCCTTCCACACTATACAGACAGAAGGGCAGTGCTGAAGCTTGTGTGAGCCCTGCAGGCTGCCTGAATGTGTTGCTCAGCTGATGTAAAAGGCGCTGTGTACATTATCTTTGGAATCACAGCTGGTGTCAGCGTGCTGCCGCGAGAAGTAGCAGCAGTCGAGCTTCAGGCTCATTCTGGGAGCATGGCTGAACCAAACACGCTCCCAGGCTGTCCTCTCAGTGGCTCTGATTTTCTGCTGAGTACAGAGAATGCTTGTGCTGAGGGATCTCACAGACTGTTGTGCCCGTGTAAGAGACAAACCAGAAATTCTGTCAGAAGAACAATGAACACTTACGTGTATGTGCCTTTTTGCAAGCACTTGCTCTATCCCTAGTTTTCATTCTGTATTTACATTAGTAGGGCGGCAGGCACGGTGGCATGGTGGTTAGCACCGTCACCTCACACCTCTAGACCTGGGGCTCGATTCCCCCCTCAGGCCTGTGTACATGGAGCCTGCATGTTCTCCCCATGCTTGGTGGGTTTTCTCTGGGCTCTTTGGTTTCCTCCCACGGACCAAACACCTGCAGGTTGGGTCTCCAAGTTGCCTGTAGTGTGTGTGTGTGCCCTGTGGTGGGTTGGTGCCCTGACCAGGGTGTCACCTGCCCTGCACCCTGTGCCCCCTAGGATGGGCTCCAGGCTTCCTGTGACCCTGAACTGGATAAGCAGTATAGAGAATGGATGGATTTACATTAGTAATCTTACCCATAATGTTAATCTCTGTCCTTTATCTTCCTAATTTGTCTTCACCGTAGCAGACATTTTGTTTTTGTATTTCTTCTTTTACTCACTTGAGCAATGATTCTAATTCCCGGTGTACTGTGAAAAGGCCATGCTAGGCTTTCCAGTGATATCTCATTTTTTGGAATGGAATACTGACAACTTCCTTTTCCTCAATCCACAAAATGGCTTGCAAATTGCAATACATCTTGTTTCTGTCCTTGGGTCTCAGGAGGACATAGTGAAGGCAGGTAGATGTTTATTATGGAGACTGTTAAAACAGTGGTTTGTCTTAAGAAGTGCTGAAGTAAGCCCAGCCCAGTTCTTGCCATGGAGGATGGACTATACAGAAGATATGCAGTCATGCATCTTAGCTGTCCCCTCTCTGCAGCTGAGATCGGAGACTACGATCCTGGCAAACACCCCGAAGGCTACAGCTCCAAGTTCCAGTTCTTCCCTAAGCATTCAGAGAAGTTGGAACGGAGGATCGCCGAGATTCACAAAACAGAGCTAATGTAAGGGCAACTTTGCCTTTGGGATGTGCGTCTACGGTCCCTACTTTGTGTGGTCTTTCCGTGTCCCTGCTCTTTCTCTCTCCATCTCTCGCTCTCTTTTTTTTTTCACTCTCTCCTTTCTCTATCTGTCTTCCTGGCTCTCCATGGGGACATTGTTATTTGACTTAAATGTTTAGCTCAGCAGGTTAAGTATCATGGATTGTATATAACCGGTGGTAACGACACAGGTTTGAATTGCATCTGGGTTTTTAATGGAAAGCATGATAGCTGAGTGGTAAGCTGTGTGTCCTGCAAGCTGGAAAGCTGAATCCATGCCTACTTCCCTATGATGTGTTGGCATGCTGTTCAGGCTGTTTCTTGCCTTGTGCCCCAGATTGTCTGGGTGGGCTCTATGACCTTGCGAAGGATAAGCACTTAGAATTTTTATCCTGGAAAATAGGAGTACCATGAACAAACAGTGTTTGTGTCATAAGGTGCACCTGATCCTTTAAAATGGCCTTATGTTCCTTGGTCATTACATGACCACAAACATTAATCACTGGTCCTAACATCTGTACATTGGGTGTGGATACAAGCAGTTTCCAAATGGCATTTCTGCCATCAATTTCAGAACTACAGAATGATCTCAAATTCTTTCCAGTGTTTTGAAATTCATGCAGCAGAGTATGGATCACTTACAGGAGCAGAAGATGCTTCTGGAACATCCACAGAACTTGTGGTATCTACTTTATGTTTTTTGCCTCATGTTGCTTTGGAAACTCACAAATCTAATTATCACACATTTTATAGCTGGCATAGATTCCAGCTGAGCGATCAACCTAGTTTTGGCAGTTACACTTGTAATGTACCTAAGTACAGTCCATTTCTACACCATATTCCTGTTATTGTGTCCACCTCACGTCTGTGCTGGTAGTTTAGTTTTATGGATTTAGAATTATGATGCTTTACAGGCAGTCATTGGAGGGGTTCCTATAAGAAGTCTTACGTTTACAGTCATTCACTTCACTTGCCCCCACATCCCCCATTTTCCTGCCAAGAATGAGATGGCCCCCGATTTACAAACTGCACAGAATCGTTCCAGTACATGTACATTTCTGGTCCAGCCACTCTTAAAAATAAGGCTTAATTATGATTATATATGAGTTCTGTCTGAAATGAGATATTTCAAGATAATTAATCATTTAAAATTAGGAATTTTAATATGTATTTTGGCAATGTGTTTTTATTTATAAAAATCACAAACAAATACCTTTGCGTGTTTATATGTATGTACCATCATGCTGGCTTGTGACTCGAGGGGTGTGTTGAAAGCTGCTCGACCATCTTTTCCTCGAGATCAGCTTCGGCTTTTTTGTGCAGCTTCTTAATTACACAACAGGGAACACAGGTGTTATAATAAATTGAAAATGGAGAATGCCTACCACTTGTGACGTGTATGAGAACAGAAATGTATACGTCTCACAATACGCAGACCTCTGCCATTTCTGTTTGGCTTGATTTTATAAGTGAAATACAAACTTGACATGGAAAATAAATGTGTATTTTGACAATATTTGCATATCACAACAACTACATATCAAATATATTAACCTGTGTTTATCCTTTATGAATATGGTGTATTATGTCTCATTTTCCTATATGTTCAGTCTGTCTGCTGCGTGTTCATTTTTTGTTATTGTACACCTCTGCTTTTATTTTTCCCCAGGGCCACACCTGGGGAGTTTCGAACAGACGCACCTTTTCATTATGTCCAGGCACTTTAGGGATAAGTGATTAACCAAACAAACTGAACTGTGGAATAACTCTGCATGCATTACTTTGAATTTCTATAACATAACAGCAGAAAGAAGCACATAATATGTCTTTGAGGCCAGATGGAATAAAGATTGAATCTCTTTCTAACAACACGACAGTCATTAGGGATGTTACGAAGATGGTAATGATATAATTTATTTCTCTTTACTTCACAAATGCCAGATGCTAATACCCTTTATAGAGCCTAACTAAATGGATTAGTAATCTTACCATTCATCATCTGGTGTACAGTCTCTTGCCCAGAATCCCCATCGAAGGCTGAGATGGCTCCTTCGTTACTGACTTTGCTGACTCTCCATGTCATTGGCTAGAACAGTCTTCTCCATTTTATAATTGGCTGTAGTGCATGTGCTCTTAAACAGAGGCACTTTCTGTGTTTTTAACCATCAGACATAAACTGTTAGTGGTACATGGATTCATTGTTGTATTTTACTGGGTTTAGTTGCTCCTTGGAAACATTTTACCTCACTTTTATTGCCTCGGAGTGATTGCAGTCATCATACAGTTAGTTTATGTGTACTTTGGAGCTGACTGGGCAGTGTGTGGTGTGGCAATGACATGAACATGTCCACCTGGAGAGGCAGTGATCTCTGTTCTTATTTATGACAGGTATGATAGGAGGGTATTCAGTCAGCATCACCTGAGATGGTTCAAAGGCCTGTATCAAGCCAGAAGGTAGACAGACAACTGTGTGCTGTAGACTTCAAAATACCACAGAGAGCCTGTTTTGGATGAAGATGAACCTGCACTGTCCCCTATTGGCCACTTTTCTCAGAGTAAATGTGAATTTTGAAATATCTGAAAACGGATGATGTCAGAATTGGAATTATTGATCTGCATTTTTCTTTGATGTTCAGAAACTTTTCTGGGGATAAGTGTTTTGTTTTTGAACAGTTTGTGTAATTATGTTTAACCGATTATAAGGAAAAATAACCCAAACATAAAGCCTGGGCAGGTCTGGACCCCACACATGGTTTATGTTCCTGTGATCTGTCAATCTAAAGGCATCTTTAGGATTTGTATTAGTTAAATTACTCCTCTTAGGGCTTCCAGTTGCACTACATGTATGCCGTTCTGCTGTACGTAGATAAAATGTGGACCATTTTGTGTCAAATTTTCATTCTCTGCACAGACAAGAATTTCCCTTAGTTTTTGAATTTGTGATGCCACTGCTGTCTACAGAAAAATCTGAGACAAAAGCAAGTGGAGCCATTTGGAGAGAGTCTCGCACAGCCGGGCCTTAACACTACCTCGGCCATGCTTCATAGACCAGGTGCTCGTCTCCTTAGTGGGCGCCTGTCCTTCATTTTACCCTTTCTGTCACATCTGATTTGCTGGACTGCAGCCTCGCCTCTGCACTGTCCCTGCACTTTTATATATAAATATTCCTGAGGCTTCCTCTGTGGTTACACTTTACCAGCCTCTCTGCTGAAGCTTCCTCTGTGGTTACACTTTACCAGCCTCTCTGCTGAAGCTTCCTCTGTGGTTACACTTTACCAGCCTCTCTGCTGAAGCTTCCTCTGTGGTTACACTTTACTAGCCTCTCTGCTGAAGCTTCCTCTGTGGTTACACTTTACCAGCCTCTCTGCTGAAGCTTCCTCTGTGGTTACACTTTACCAGCCTCTCTGCTGAAGCAGCCAGGAGAGGCTTTAGTGTCCGAGGGTTATTTGTTATTGCCTAAAAGTACTTTTTAAAATCAAATATTTGCTGTAATATTTTTGGCATCATAATCTTTACCTTTTTTAGCTGGCTTGTCGTTATACATTCTAAGTGATCTGTGGAGTTATTTTTCTCTAAGGTTATCATTTCCATTGAAATTATATCAACAGTTTTATAATTACTGATAAAGAAACAGTTCTGCACATTTTAGTTTTTGAAGGTGCCTTTTAAATATGCTCTATATCTCAGCTTATATTTAAATAATTTAATGAGACGTTATTACAGTTTTGTGGTGCAGAGTTACCTTGCATGGTAAGGAACAAAGTGGTAAAATTTTTAGTTGCTTTAATAAAAATAAGGTTAAACGTGCTTCAATATCACACAACTAAAGAAATGCTACTTGCAAAAAAAGTGGTTACATTTTTTAGTCTAAAAATGTATTTGCTATGAAGGAGTTGCTCATTGAAATGTATGCTGTTCGTGCAGCCAAGTGACCTTGTCACGGTCTGCTGAACTTCACTGCGGATATTTTGATATTCATGTACACAAAATGCTTTATGAAGAACACGCATCAAAATGCCGTTTTATGCTCTTATTACTATTATTATTTTAAATGTCAGGGGCCAGACACCAGAAACGTCAGAATTGAAGTTCCTGCAAAAAGCCCAGGTGCTGGAGACGTACGGAGTGGATCCGCACCCATGTAAGGTCAGACCAAAACGCCCATTCATGCTATAGTGACCATCATCATCATCACAAACACCACTTTGGCTCTCGCCCACTGTTAACAAATGCAGAAGTACGTTTGTTCGAGGGCTGTTTTTCTTTGCTGTAGTGCACGTAAAGTTTGTTGTGCATGCAAAGTTTTCCTCAGCATGTTTCTAGTACATATGGATATTTGGAATTGTTCCATTCCCTGAGCTATAAAGTTGAAATTGTTCAGTCACTGAACACCACATGCCAAGTCTGTTTTGAATCCTGGGTAATACTACAACCTAGGTGGACCAGACCATACTAACACTGGGCTTTTTAGCTCTGGAGATGACCTACCATTGAGGTGCCCTAACACTGGAACCCTGTACATAGCATCATGTGCCATGTGAAGATATAGAACCACTGGTTCATATCACAGGAGAGACACAGAGCTCTGCACTAGACCTAAACACTTTATGTGATTTAGTCCAGTGCAATACCCAGCTGGACACATGGGTAAATGAGGTGAAAATTAGGGCTGAGTAGGTGGCTTTTCTTCATAGTAAAAGCAGCTGCTGGGTGACATATTAAAGCAAGTGTCTCACCAGGACGTATCTGGAAATCCTGCATTCCTGGCCTTTACCCCCTTTGGCTTCGTCGTGCTTCAGGGAAATAGAAGAGTGCATTTCCTCAAGTGGTAAGTGCTACCATGAATCAGAGAACAGATACAGTCACATCCTCTAATGTATCCACTTGTTGGCCAGCTGCGGTGATGAGATGTGACGCCCCACAGTGGGCTGTTTTGTACTATTACGGTCACCTGTGGCATCACCTGTGGGTTGGTCTGTGGTGTCGTCGCTGCTTCTTGTACGTTTGTTGCCGAGGCCCAGACAGAGCAGTCTGTGCGCATTGCCGCCTGTCTGCTCTGCGTCTTTCAAAGCCATTGTGGGCTTTTATTCAATATACATTATGAAAGCTTTTCAGGGCAACAGTAAAAATATGTAAAATTATTTAAAAGATAATTTATCAGTGCATTTTTAACTTTTTTCTATGCTGTGCTTTTTATCATAGGTATGAAGTAGAAGCAGCTCTCAGCCATTGTTAGTGTGAATAATACTCTTATAAGAACGCTGTTTTCTTTTTCAATGCTGATGTCTCTAGGAATGAAGTGACCAAAATGAAGTTTGAGGGAAAGACGTTCCATATATATGCAAATCAAAAGGAGGTGAGAGACAAAATTGTCAATACATGTTTTTTGGTACTCATTGGTCCAAGAAAAATATGAAAACCATCAATTTGTCCATATTTCTGACATTATATTGAATGTCTGTTTTTCACAGAAAATGAACACGATGTAGTTTTTAAAAGCCGTCAGTTTCATTCTTAGACGTAGAAGTAGGTTTGTGGTGTTGGTTCTTAGGTCATGAGTGACATGACAGCCAGTCACTCCAATCACGGCTCTCCTGTGGACAGGATAAAAAGATCATCTTGACCTACTTCGCTCCCACGCCAGAGGCCTGCAAACACTTGTGGAAGTGTGGTGTGGAGAACCAGGCCTTCTACAAGTGAGTCCAGCTGACTGCGAACCATGTCCCCTGTCACAGATATGCAAAAGCCTACCCAGGCACTGTGCAGGCAAGCAGCCGCTAGGAGAGATAGCCAGGTCACAGGACAATCTACAAGAGCACTATATGAAAATCTCTCTCTCTCTTTCTCTCTCTCTCTTTCTTTTACATATACATGGTCTCCACTTTGGTGGACTTTTTTCATGTGTGTAACTGTTTCATGTTTTGCCATCGTTTTTGTTTTTTCAGCAGTGATAGGGAATGCCCAGCTGAATATTTTCCTTTTTTGATTTAGCTTTTAGCTGGTTCCATAACACCGGTTGTGTTCCTGTAAAACCATGTGTCATTTAGCACCTGGAGGAGTGCTAGTCAGGTGTGACCTTTAACTGGTGTCTTCTTAGCACAATGGTCAGGTCTGTTTTGGGTATTTCATTAATGACCTGTTTGTGACACATGCTTGTTAAGAAGAAAGTAAATGCTTTCCATATATATATAAATAAAAGTATATATATGCTCAAAAGGCAGCAAAGGCTTCATACCTTTTAAAAAATAGACAACGTTTCACTGACAGCAGTGAGAATTTGCTCAGTTTCTTTTAGTCTTTTGTTCAGTTGTTAAAGTGTTCAGTATATCAACCCAGTAGTTATCAAATGCTGAACTACTCATGAAATCCCAGTACAGTCAATACCAGAGATACAGTCTAGAGAGAAATAAAAGGTAAAAGTCCTGTTTCTAAGGTTTCATAAACCGAGCATGAAACAGCTGGGCTAAAACAGAATGTCAGGTTTGAGTGTGCATCGTTTGAGTGTGCATCGTTTGAGTGTGCATCGTTTGAGTGTGCATCGTTTGAGTGTGCATCGTTTGAGTGTGTATCCCACAGAACAGCTGGAATTCCAGCACAATCTCTGTGCATGACAGCTAGCTTTTTGTACAGGTATTTCCTGAAGAAGTAAATTCAACAACTACTTCTGAGTGCCATCATAATGAATGGTTCATTTCCAAAAATTATAATATCACATTAAAGTAAAATCAGCAGTGTAAATTAACTTAACCAATAATAGTTACTTTCTGTACTGTAAAATTTTAAAATATTCTTTAGCTGTAGGGCCAGGTGTGATATAAAACCGTTGAGTGTTACTTTTACTATGCAAGAGTTAATTTTTTCACTGTAAACTTTACACTCGGGATTTCACTGTGTGTAAAACAGACATTAGGACTGATATGTTGTATACCATTTCTGTAGCTGCTTTACTACATCCTCACCTGTTCATTTCTGCCAGGCTGGAGAAATCGAGTCAGGTGCGGACCGTCTCCAGCAGTAACCTCTTCTTTAAGGGGAGTCGCTTCCGATACAGGTAAGTAGTGACAGTAAGTAGTCCTCAGTTAAATTCCAGCTGAACGTAACAGGCATTTGCTTGAGTTAATAATGCTCACAGCTATTGATTTCATTAAAACACTAAAACCAATAGAAATTTTATAATGCCATCGGAGACAGCTAGGGGTGGCATTAAGTGCAGAAGTACTGTCTTCCTTTGTATAAGAATCATATAATAATAATAAATCAGAAGTGGTAGTTTTTAATCTTTATTTGAGTCGTACTTTATGCGATGCCTCACACATTATATATAGCATTGTTGTGGGTCTGAAACAGCTGCAAAAAGCACAATATTTTATGTATTTCTCTTTGGGTTAGATGAGCATATGTGCAGCGCTGCTGTATTTGAATCTGTTTGTTACTGCAGTTACATTTCAATTCAATTCAATTCAATTCAATTTATTTTTATATAGCATCTTTTACAACAATGTGCCTCAAAGCGCTTTACAGAAGAAATTGCAGATGCTAAAGAACAAGCAGTAGGAATAAATACAGATGAAGCCAGGTAATAGTTCTGGCACTGGGGAGCGCCCCTGAATCCTGGCGATGCTCCGGCAGCACTGTGGTAGTGAAGCGGATGGTGGCGGCAAGGGGATCACATGACGCTTCGTGTCTCTTCGCAGTGGCAGGGTCGCAAAAGAAGTGATGGAGCAGAGTGCCAAAATCAAGCGGGACCCTCCCGAGATCCACAGGTGAGCACTGCAGTCTTTGTGAGGATAACCACTGGCATTCAGTACCAATTAATTATGCATGAAAAAGCATTTTGTGTTGTTGGCCTCTTGGGCTCCAATTAATATTGCTAATAATTTTTTCACACTCTTGTTTTTGTATTTTACTTGAATGAATTATGGGCCGTGTCTGTGGCTTAGCCAGCAAACATACACAAACTGACCTTAATCTTAAAAATGTATTCAAACACTGAAGCCCTTCTCTGTTTATTGAGTTCTGGTCTAGCCATCTACATAATAAATGAGCTTAGTCTGAGATGCTGTACAATAGAGAACTGGGATTTGTAATGGTTTCAGATGACAAATACTTCATGAAGAGTGTTATAAGTACCTCTGGGCTGCTAGGGTACCTGTTTACTCTATTACTCCCACAGCCTTGCTGAACATGCTGACAAATGTTCCTGCCGTCCAATCAGAGCTGGATCTTCTCTGTGCTGTCTCTGATATGTCCTGTTCCAAGCTGTCAATCTGGAAGAAACTGTAGAGAAAGGAGGACCATACAGCACTGTTGTTATTTCTAGAAGCTTTGTATATGAAATGGAAATACACAAAACAGGCCTTAGAAAGTACATAATTCAATCAGTCAGTCAGTCAGTCATCTTCTATACCACTTATTCCTGGTTTCCTATCCCTAATATGAAGGTCATACCAACAGTAATGAGCAACAACTTTTTTTTTTTAAATAAATTATCATTTGTATTATTGAAAAACCAACGACACTGTTTTAACCTACATACTTTTGTTTACTTTTCCACATAATCCCCACTTCTTTGTACACATTTTTCCCACTGTTCTGGAAGTTTGAACATTCCGCTGTAGTAGAATTTGGTTTCAGGCTTCCAAAGACCCAGCGAGCAAAAAATGTTCCTATAGCCTAAGCTCTTAATCATCTCCTGAACTGCACTGAGTCCAATTTTAGGTGTCCACAGTTACACACCTATCTTCTTTAATGATCTCATAAACTTTCTCCTTGTTGCGTTCATTTGAGGCTGTTTGAGGGCGACCGCTCCGAGGCTGATCTTGAATGCTCGTGTTCCCATCTTTAAAATGTTTCACCCGTCTTGTAACACTGCTAGCACCCATGCACACATTTCCATATGCACACTGAAGTCTCAGGTGAATTTCTGTAGTAGGGATCTCCTCTTTAATGAGAAATTCAATAACAGCACACTGACTAAACAAAATATCAGCCAGTCATTTTGTTAGGAGTACTAGTGGTCAAGTCATGCAAGCTCTCACATCATATGACACTCAAGGATCCCACTAGAGACGGTGTCACCTACTAGACGAAACTCATTCTTCTGCTGTCGCAGATTTGCCGACAAAAAATTGTTGCTCGTTATTTTTGGCATGACCGTCGTTTTTATAAACAAAGCAAACCTCCACTTAAGTCACCGGTGACAACCACTGTAGAGGTTAACTTCAGCCTCTCTCCTACATGTGGGTGTGATCCCTCTCGGCCTCCTCCCTTCCCGTAGGGCGGGGCTAGTGCCTAGTCGCAGCTGTCCGTCAATCACACACGGGCCGAGGCTGAGCAGTGTCCCCCGGACCCGTCGGAGAGCTGTGCACATCTCCATCATGGAGGGTAAGAGCAGGCGTGTCCCTGCTTGGTGTGATGACACTCATGCAAATATGTGTGCATTCATAATAACAAGTGTGAAAGTCCCTAGTCTCACTAGTGATGTTAATGAAAAAAAATCCAATAAAAAGACATTGAAACACCAAAAAACAAAAACCATGAAACATAAATTGGCAACTGCACGTCTTATTTGTATAAGACGTGAAGTTAAGTAATGTCGAAGGAAAATATCTCACTTAAATATTAACTAGATTGTGTCATAATAAAGAGCTGAACCTTAAACAGTTTAACAAAGCGCTCTGACAGCAGTCCAAGCACAGCGTGTTTCACAATTACCAGAAGGTTGTATACATTTTGTAATGAAAATATTTTTTTTCTTATGTTTTAATTGAATTGAAAAAAATTGGAAGGCTGTAATTCATGTTCAGTCCGGTTGTGAATGTGGATGTCTCTCTTTCTGTCAGTAGCGTTCTACCATGGATCACTCCTCTTAATCCCTAACCATCTCACAGCTCTCCCGCTGCCTCTGTGATGTTCAGATGACACTCCATTTGCGAGTTCTTCTAGTGTCCACTTGCTAGCAAACCCTCTGCAGCCCACCATGTGTCTGCCACTCTCTTCTAAGGCTGGCACTTCTCCACTAAGACCTGATATTGGCCCTCCTTCTCCCAGACCTGCTCCATCTGGTCTTCCAGGGAACAGTCAGCTCAGATACACCCACATGTCCATTTTCATCTGACAACAGCACTCTGCCAGGTTTAAGCATGGTTGTATTAATGTTGGCTGGGCATTTTATTTGCTTGCCATTGTCACGGCTCAGACATCAATCCTTTAATGCTCCAAGATGGCCTTTATGTGGCAATTAAAGATAAGTTTCAGTATTTCGCTCTCTTTACACAGCAAGCATGCTGGGGTCTTAGCCTTGCCCTGGAAAAGGGCAGCAGCACTCACAGGCTAACTGGATCAGGTGAAAATATGGTGAGGTTCACATGGCCGTTTGTCTCCTCGTGGGATGTTGCGTTCCATTGTCTGATACCGTTTTTTGTTACATACCATGTTTCAGTCTTTCATGAACCTTATTGTAATGTCTGGAAGTTTAGTCATGTCAACTGGACTTCTTTCTCCTTTACGCAGAAACGTTTCACCTTTTGCCAAAAGGCTTCTTCAGTCTGATGGAAGTGGGGAAGATTCTATCATTATACCAATCAGTGTTTCTGGCCACACCCATTCCTGAATAGACTCATTAGTGTAAGAAAGGTGAGGTTACAGTCGTAAAGAACAGAGGGTCGTTATGTATGACGACCAGTGACTAAAATGAAGGGGGGTATTACCGAAGAAGCTTTTTGGCACAAGGTGAAACGTTTCTCCGTAAAGGAGAAAGAAGTCCAATTGACATGACTAAACTCCCAGATAACCTGACCTGGACGACTGAGAATCTTCATAGGCATTTTATTGTAATGTATTGAAGCTAATTTTCCAAATCCCACCTGCCCTTATACCCAGTAGTATACTGTTCCACAGTTACAATTTGCCTTGATCCAGTACTTTTCTGGAACTCGCTTTCCTTGAAGTCTTTGCCTTGATTTCATTGAAAGACACCCATCATTGAGGATCATTGGATTCTCTCTATTGCAATACTTCTCTAGCAAACTCCACATGGAGTTTCAGCTTGCTCTTCTTCCCATATGTATGTTATTTAAGCACCAAAGTTCTTGCAACATTGCCTAGTCATCAGCTGTTTGTACAGACTATTCATACTTTTCTGTTCATTTACCTAGAAGTGGTGAAGTCACTTTTTTTTACTTTTGTGCATTCTGTGTTTTGTCTGGACTTTTGGATTTTACCTTGGTTCTAGTTCATGTTTTGTCACGTGACAAAACTGAAGAATATACTGCTCTACGCTGAGCAATGATATGCTCAAAATTACTTGATGGTCTCAGAGTTCACCTCCTTGACCATCCAGCCACTCTTTGTGAATCTCCATTAGTGGGCACCTCTTACCTCATTGTTTGTGCTTCTTCCAGCACCCTGACGAACATACATGGATAGCATCTTTTAGCTAATGATAGCCCGAATCTTTATCTGAATGGTACTAAATTTGGTCCAGATTTTAGGCTTGCTCTTGTTGCTCCTAGCAAGTCTTGATCTTCCTTTTGGCTGGACAAGTCCCAGGCCCCTTGCATCCAACAGGGCAATGTGTGCCAATGGATCAATTTGAACCCTGCACTCTTGTAAATCCAGTTCTCTACCTGCATCCATGTAGGTGATGCAGAAATGATGGTTGATCTACTTTTTTTGACAAGACAGGCGCTCATACCTGTTCTGATCAAGGAATTTATCAAAGAAGGCAACTGGACTGGAGATAGAAGTAGTTCACTTACTAGGCCTTTCTTTCCTTCACCACTCTGCCCTGCAAAGGGTGACGAGTTTATTCTTCAATATCATCATATAGCTCCCGCTGACTCCTTGAACTGGTTTTTTAATTACCTCAACTCTAATCTCATCTTCCTCTCCCCTGCTTCTTCTTACTCAGGCATTTCATTTGTTCAGAATTTGGAAAAGCCGCTTTATATAACGCTGTAAGTCACAAGCACATACCCTGCTCATTGTCTATTGGTCATTTTGCATTGTTGTTCAACTAACTCTCCGTCCAGTTGGGAAACACTCAATTTGAGTGTTTCACAGATGAAAATGCAGTGGCAAACTAAAGTCTTCATCAACCTGTCATGTTACTCTGCAATAACAAAAGTAAAACAACTCAAAACAAGGCCCACCACAGGGAAAAATCATCGCTCAAGCCACAGCAACAAAGAACAGCTACTATAACGAATCATTACTCTACAACCCACATCTGAGCTGCACGTCCAAACAGGAGAGATGTTTTCTGCTATTCTTACCTTCATTCTTCAGACAGGAGAGTGAGGAAACATGGCAGGAAGTGTAGTGTTGCCACCCAGCTTATTAGGCAAGCTGAATGCAAGTGAATAATCACTTCAATGGTCTTAATTGATTTGGGGTCTTAAAATAGAAGCAGAAAAAACCCAAAGAACTCGCAAAAACCAATGCGGGTCTGTGAGCCATTACCATAAAAATGTCCTACTCCTGTTATAACTACTCTGAATGATGCACCCAGTTATCTAACGCTCCCCTTACTGCCTTCACGTTTTCCTTCCAAGGTCTGGAGTCACTAAGGGACAGTGCCCACTCCACCCCAGTGCGCTCCGTGTCCCACGGAGACTCCTTCATGCCACGCCCCCGTGGCGCCGTAGCAGATGGCGCCAATGGCTCAGCGGTCATCGCAGATGAGGCTTACAGCCCTGCTGACAGCGTGCTGCCCACGCCAGTGGCCGAGCACAGCCTGGAGCTGGCTGTGTCACGGCAGATCAACGGCGCCCCCTGCAGCATAGAGGAGGAGAAGGAGTCGGAGGCAGGCACCCCGTCATTAGGGGACATGCCTGAATTTGGGCCGGACGGTAGAGTTCTAAGCCCATGGGCTCCAGGGGCCTCCTCTGTAGGCGAGGCAGAACAGGTGAATAAGTTTGTTTTAAGTGTCCTCCGCCTGCTGCTTGTGACCATTGGACTCCTCTTTGTCTTGCTCCTCCTCCTCATCATCCTTACCGAGTCTGACCTCGACATTGCATTCTTACGTGACATTCGCCAGACCCCCGAGTTTGAGCAGTTCCATTACGAATACTTTTGTCCCCTCAGGCGATGGTTTGCCTGCAAGTTACGCTGGCTGGGCGGGCTGCTCATTAAGTGAGAGCAGGGCTGGGGGACTGAGCAACAGCTGCCACCCCCAACCCGCCTGGCTGCTCTCCCCCCCTCACGGGGGGGCGGGGACTATGAGAAGACTGTACATCAAGCGAGCGATGAAGAAGCCTCGTCCCAACTCTCACAAAACATCTGCAGTCGCAATGGATCATCGCGAAAGACTTGGTTTTTTTCTTTTTTTTTTCCCTCCAATTTATGTTTACATTTTCAGATCTTTTTTAAATATACAACGTGGCAGACCTTTTCCCTCATGCTTTCCTTTCCAGAATTTCAGGTTATTTCAGATTTCAGGTATTTTATTTTTACAAGGAAGTATTGGAGGGGGACGGGAGAAACAACACGAAGAGATCAACACAGTGTGCACAGTTAATCTGGAGGCGTCTGACACACGCTGCAACCAGAAGGAGAAACATACCTGTATGTTGTACTGGGTCATTTTAATGTGAAATGTACTTGTAGAATTGAGGAAAATAGATTTAAGTGGATGGAACTAGACTAAAGTCCTTGGGATTCAAATGAAAGAAGAACAAATGTTTTGTGTGTTATTTAATCCCTTTTAGTTTAAATTGTGGTGACAGAACACTCACTTCACTGCTTTGTTAAGCCTTTTTATTAGACAGGTGTGTTACAATAGGCCAGCATATAAAAACAAAAATTGGAAACAGCAATTGTTATTGAAAACACTGGGGTGAAAAAAAAGATGTAAATTCTGGAAAAAAGATTGGTGTTTTGATTAGGAGACGGTTTCAAGGAGATCTCCAGATTTAAAAAAATTCAGTTACATATAACAAATAGTTATGTGTTGTAGGACCTCATTTCGTAAGAGTTTAGTTTTTCTATATTAAATTATATACAGTGTATAATTGTGTTGTCTGACCTAGCAGTGTAAGGTATCAGTAGGGAAGTCCTTAAATTCTTAAATTCTTGGAATAACTCTAGTTCTGATAGGTCATGAGCATCTAGTGCCCCAGTTTGTTTGCTGTCTTTGCTTGATCTCATGGTTATGCAAAGGAATTTTGTGTTTTTCATGTGTGTTTTTTGCAATTTTTGAGTAATTTTGTTCATAATGCAAAACATAAGATGAATTAAATTAATTTTTGAATCACAAAAAGAAGTAGTAATTTTGGGTTTAGTTCCATATCAGCTATGAAATTAAGTTTATAATTGTGTAAACACTAATAACTATTACTAGTATGAAAATAGTAATACTGTACTTTTGTACAAAGTAGTTTCCTAATATATTGTTTTTCCATGTATATTTTAAGAGAACCAAAATTTTATTTTGTTATTGAGAATTAAATGATGCCTTTTTAGGATTTGTGGATTAGGAAAGGCCCTCAGCCTATATGGGGTAATTGAATAGGGAAGATTCTGAAACAGGAGGGATACAGTTACACCATCCCAATTCTCCAACATCCATACAGCTGCCTGCTCAGTGTGGCTCATGTGTTTGGATATCACCAAATCCAGCTGACAAAGAGTCGTCCAGTTTACACACCCGTTTTGTCATGACGGACTAGATCACTTGCATAATATAAGGTTTGCAGAATAAGATTTCATTCAGTGCAAACGTGATTGCAGAATTTAGATAACGTGTGTGTAATTGGAGGCAATAATTTTGCTGTTCCGTTTAATGTATTCTGGATAAAACCCTGTTTTATATTCCTTCCCCACTAGATACTAGTATGTTTACAGTATGTGTGCATTAGTGTGTGAGAGGAAAAAGGTAAGATGAACATTAAAGTACTGGCTTATTTCTAAAGTAACAGTGACATCTAAAGGTGAACGTAATAAGAAGTTATGGATTAAGGGACAGTTACTGTAGTTAGATGGTAACCCCCATATTTCTAAACATTGACAGGACATAAACAGGATGGCTCTGTGTATGTTGTCTGCTCACACTACCCAGAATCTGTGTGAACTCCAGAGAGGTAGCACTTTGGTAAACTTTATGCATTACTTGTCAATGTTTTTGCTACAGGCATCGTGACAATTTTAGGTGAAAATGAAATTTTTACAACTATTGTCATCAGAGAACGCACGGTCTTCAGCAATGTCTGGAAGCGTGGATTTTGTTACAGAAGGGCATGTGTGTAACGCTAAAACAATGTTTAAGAAGCGCGACTGTTTGGTGAAGAAAAACCAAATAATGAACAGCAGACCTTCAGATTTAACATCAGTCATTTTATTTGTTTGGTTGTTTTCAAGGCAGCTCAGATCTACACATATATTTTAAAAGCACAGCATTGTACAGTTTTTTTATATATATATATTTTCAATGATGTCATTTTTTTAATTTTAGAAAGCCAGTAAAGGGCAGTTAATGAGAGTGGCTGGAACTGGTTGAGGAGGGAGAGGGGTCACCACTGGCTGCAATATGTTTATTCCTGCTTTAATATTATGTAGCTAAAAACCGTCTTTCCACGTGTGCAAGAAATATCAGCACTATTCAATGAGCAATAATTATTTTACAAATACTAACACAACCGCCAGAGGCTTACATACGTGTTCAAATCAGGCTCCTGTCATGACGGCTGAGGGACGTGCATTGTGAGAATATTTATGTCATCTTTAAGGGTAGTTTTTTTTTGTCGTTCCATTTTATATATAATGGAGCTCGATATAGCTGCTTAAAACCGATTTTATTTTGTTAAACAATGATTTGTATCTATAGGTTGGCATTTTTTCAAAATTTGCATTTAGAGCTATATTTTTTATTGTTAGCACTGTTTTAAAATGGTAAAACACCATGTGATATTGTCTTGTAACTGCGATTGGCAGGTAGACGTTTTCATCAGTCACCCTCTTGACCAATGAGAGTTGTAGAAGCAGCGTTTCCTTGGGACAACTTTGACGCCGCTTCATGTCTGAGATCCCAGTAGCGTTGTCGTGTGTTGTACCAGTCGCACTTTCTCCTGGAACAACGTATGCGCAAACGGAGCTCCGGCGTGTGCTTGCGTGCGGTGGACACGTTCTGCATGACACTCTGAATCGCTTCATTGCTTTTATCATAAACAGGACTGATATCTGTCTGTATGTAGCCTTCTGTACCAGTCTGTTTGGTGGCAAAGTCCAGTGAAGCCAACCGTGCCAAAACCGTTCATTTTCATTGGATAGCTTAGTTGGATTGCAGTAAAAACTGCACATTTGCCTGTCTGCTGTAGGTCAAATAGCTGAAGAGACATGCCCCATGCAGATGTGTTATCTTAATACAGAAGAGAAAGAACTAATTCCACTGTTTCACCTCTTTTACAGTGTCATTCAGGAGTGCATTAAGGTAATTTAATGGTTGTTTCTTGTCACAGTTTGGAATAATTAGTAGAATTGAGTGTTACAGTGAAACGTACATATGAATGCAGTGATATCTCAAGTTACTGAAGCAGCAGGATGCCGTGAGGCAGTGTGTGGCTGGTGGGGATGCAGGTAAATTTTAGCTCTGAAAGTTAATCTGTGAGGGCGGAGACCGCAGGGAAACAGTCAATGAGCTGACAGCAAGGAGGAGAGACAGAGCATCGGTGCGTGAGAAACAACAGAAGTGTGGGAGCCTTGTGGCTGAGGATGCTGCGGTGCTGGGCCTTTCAACAACTGAACAGTTTTGAACGCCTTGGTACAGCCTCCTGAAATGAGATTTTTAAGAGAGATAGAGTTCAGTTCAGCGGACTTTAATTATATGAATTATGTGGTGGTGACTTAGGATCAGAAATTTAAATGGGTGGGATGAACAGCAGACTTCTCATGCTAAAGTGGCTGTTTTCCTCACTTTAGTGGCAATGAAGGGAAAAACAAAGCTGGAATTTGTAACGGTTTTCTTTGCAAAGGATCATCCTTGTGGACTCCAACATCTCCCGCACGCATTCTCTCTCTCACAAGCAAATACGCATGCACGCGCACACACACGCGTGTCTGTGTGGACATATGCCATACACATCACAGTATGTGAGATTAGCTGTGTTTTGGGTATTCCTGTTATAAGCATTCCTTCATGTTTATAAAATGGGATTGGAGATTGCTGTTCATGTATTTAATGTATAAATATATATATATATATATATATACAAATTTGTGTGCCAAATCCCGCTCCTGTTCAGTCTATACTCATTCCAAAACCATCTTTGTACTGTACAAATACTTCCATTTGAAACAGTATGAGATATTGTTTCGTCCTGATAATCCCTTGTAATCGGTGCCATAAAATATGAAAACTTGAAATAAACTACGGAAAATTTAAAAACGTATAAAAAGGTGAATGGTTTTGTTATTGATTATAACATTTAAATTGTTTTAAATGGTTTGTTTTGGGGATGGCGTAGTGGCTCAGTGGGTAACACTGTTGCCCCACACCTCCTGGGTTCAAAGTCAGGCTTTTGGCACTCTGTGGAGGCTGCATGTTCTCCCTGTGTGTGTTTGGGGGTGTGCACGCATGTTCCCTATCCTGGGTGTACTCTGCATTGCGCCCTAGGTTTTCTGAAATAGGCTCCGGGCCACACCCAACCATAACCTGGATAAGTGGTATAATCGAAGGAATAGAATGAATGGTTTAATAGATTTGATGCAATACCGCCCTCAATAGGCAACATTTTATACTGCAAGCATATTTCATATATGGTTACAGCAAATTTTTTTTTTTCCTTTTCATTAAGTTTAACAACCAGATTGCTAGTGCCAATGCAAACCTTCTCCATTTGTAGGTTATTTTACAAACAATGGGTTGGGTGATTGCAAATAAGTTGGAAATGGCTTTAGATTCCTTCCCAGACTCTTAAGCATCAACAAGCGATCAGAGGGATTCCGGCTGCTCTTTTATCTTAGCATGATGGTACGAGGAACCTTAACAGATACGAGCAAAGGCGTGATGGTACCAGGTACCTCAACAGACATGAGCAAAGATGTGATGGTACCAGGAACCTCAACAGACATGAGCCAAGACATGATGGTACCAGGTACCTCACCAGACCTCAGCAAAGACGAGATGGTACCAGGTACCTCACCAGACCTCAGCAAAGACGAGATGGTACCAGGTACCTCACCAGACATAAGCAAAGACGTGATGGTACCAGGAACCTCAACAGACATGAGCAAAGACGTGATGGTACCAGGAACCTCAACAGACATGAGCAAAGACGAGATGGTACCAGGAACCTCAACAGACATGAGCAAAGGCGTGATGGTACCAGGTACCTCAACAGACATGAGCAAAGGCGTGATGGTACCAGGTACCTCAACAGACATGAGCAAAGGCGTGATGGTCCCAGGAACCTCAACAGACCTGAGCACAAGTCCAGTTGTTTACAACATCATGCTCTTTATTCATGTGCACCTGATGTTAACTTTATTGTTGTTAAATTGTTTAGATGTCAGGATAAACGTAGGGGTGTACCACAGGTGGATCTAAGGCCCACAGGAGCACTGGTTCTAGCTGAAATTTGATTGGCCAATAGACTTTACAATTTTTAAGTTGAAGAAAACATAAATTTGAAGCACAACTTTTTCATATTTTACAACAACCTGTCAAAATTGTTGAAATAAAGATGTAATACTCGTTTTATTTGTTATTGAAGCGAATAACATTATCCTGTGGCAATAGTGCATGTGAAGGTCTAGGATATATTAGACTTGGGGTATCGAGTCCTGGGGGGCTGCAGTAGGTGCAAGTTTTTGTTTCTGCTGTTAATTGAACCTTAACGTGAATTAAACATTATGTTTTTGTGTGTAGTTACTGTGCCAATCCAGAAATTCTAAACGAGTTTTATTAATTTTTAATAAGAAATTTAAAAACATGATGAAGACTTACTGATGTTGCTTCTTATACTTTTTTAAGTTATGTTGTTTTTGATCTTTAATCCATTTCTTGTTAAAAATCACTTGTGTCTCGGCTGCTGATTAAGCATGCTTTGTCATTGGCAGCTACTTCTGATGTTCATTAATTACTACAATTTGAATACAATAAGGACAACTGGTTTGAATTAAAAACCAAGCTAAATTATCCAGACATTTTCTGCTCACACTTTGCAATGTGTCATTCAGGTTTTTTTTCTTACAGATCTTAAAGCCCAAGAGTTTTAGTTTTAACTGATTTTCTTTCAATTGCTAACAGCTGAGTGCAGACAGATGCAGCTGATCTGGAAGAATAAAGGGCCGCAGTGATGTATTTGAAATTTAATTAAATAGTTATCAAAGTAAAATGAATGAATTGGTTGGAAGAAAAACCTGCACCCGCTGCAGCCCTCCAGGACCGTTCGTTAACACCCCTGTATTAGTAAGTTAATAGTTGGTTCTTGTAGCTGATGCACTGGATGCATGAGAAATGGGTAGTCATGAAGACCTGAGTCATTTTGACAAGGGTGAAATCATTACGGTCAGATGAATAGGTCGGAGCATCTCCAAAACATCCAGGCTTGTGTGGTGCTCCCAGGCATGAGTGAACATGAGGTATGAGGTGTAATACTTTTATAATTTATAATAAATTTTATAATAATTTTTCCTTAAAATGAAATAGACAACACTTGTGGCCTGTCATGCAACACGCAGGTGTTTATCCAAGCATCGGCACCACAGCCGTTCACACTGCATGATGTAATTAGATGTTTCCACGAGAAGTTACGCTGTAAACACTCTCCATGTGATCATCTGCAGAACCGGTGACGAGTAACGCTGAAGGAAGACGTGTTCAAAAGTTCTGAACTGGTCTGCACATCACACGTCAGTCCGGACCAACAAAACCAGTATGCGAGATATTTACCCCTGGCAGCAGCGCAGCTCTATTTGCAGTATTAGAAATACATTTGCACTTTTTAAAGGGCAAATATTGTTACTGAAAACTTTTTTTTTCCTGTTAAAGAATAACTAAGCTGTAATGTACATTTACACTGTAGTAGTAAGAAAGATAATCTTTAAAAATCTAAACATTAACATGAAATTCTACATTGTAATAAATTTCAAGATCATTTAACAGGGGGAGAAAAAAATAAAAAATAGTGATAATATTTTTGGCTACATCACCCAGCCCATTAGTACCTACCGGGCATCTGAAGTAGGACAAACTAGAAACTGGCAATAGGGTGTTGCTACCCAAGGCCCTCGGATGCACCAGGGCAACAAAGCCTATCCTATCTGGTCCAAAACCAACAGAAAGGCTACTGTGCCACAAGTCATAGAAAAATGTCAGGATGGTTATGGGAGGAATGTGCCAACACAATGCAGTGTATTGTGCTGCATATGGGGCTGCACAGATGACCTTGTTCCCTGAACTGGGCCTTGGACCAGTGTAAGTTCACCTGGTTCTATGAATCCAGAGTGTGTGCGCACTGGCTTCCTGGGGAAGGGATGGCACCAGGATGCACTATGGGAAAACAAGCTGTTGGGGGCAGGGTGATGCTCTAGGTGATGATCTGCTGGAAAACCCTGAGTCCGTCCATTTATGTGGAGATCAGTCACTAAATGATGGCGACCAGGTACATCCCTTTATGGAAACGGTATTTCCCAATGGCAGTGGCCTCTCTGAGCAGGATGGTGTGCTCTGCCACACTGCATGAATTCTTCAGGAATGGTTTGAGAAGCATGACACAGTTCAAATGGACACAGCCGTCATCTACAGGACCCGATTCATTTCTTTACTTTTCCCCGATTTCACCAAGATTAGCATTTCTCTGGCCGGACCTTTGGCCCATCAACACAGCCAACATGCTGATACTACTCTACATGCTCACCATGTTATATTTAGTGAAAAAGGTTAGAAAGGTCAGGCGACTGAACCAAGAAGCCTTAGAGAGTTGTTGCTGAAGTTAGGAGGAACTGAGTGTGTTTTCTACAACAGCCAGACTCTGAATTTTAGAGAAAAAACCCTCATAAACAATAATCTAGTCCAGGAATTTCAGCTGGCTCTGTGTTGTGTGCCAGTCACACACGTAAAGCACCTAAACTACATGTTCTTTGAGAGTGGGAGAAAACCACAACTCAGAGTAAGCTCACGTGTAGGAAGCATGCAGAATGCACGGATACCGAGACAAGGACTAGATGTAAACCCTTAACACTGATGTGTAGCACAACTTGTGCAGCTTTCACTGTACACTGCTCAATTTAACTTGTAGGCGCACAAACAGAACACTAAACGTGGGTTGGTTCACACGTTAAAAACGCCTAAAATAGTCATTAAATTTCTATCAGTTTAATTAAAAGATACAAAACTAAATACAAAATATGTGAAAAGTAGTTAAAATCCAAACATTTAGTTTTACACATATTTACAGACACACAACAGGTGATGCTTTTACCGCATAAGCCAACTACTACACATGGGCAAAGGACGGCTTCAGGAAGGGCCGATGGTTGGTGCGGGGTACAGGCATTGCCATGACACCTGGCTTCCTGCCTCCCGGAGCTGGTCCTGGGGCTCTGGAGCCCCTGACTGCACTCTGGGGCTTGGCTTTAGATCTGCCTTGGTAACTTCCAGAGTTCCAAGCCTTGTCTCTGCTATAGCTGTGAAGCAATGGGAAACATGTTCTACTGGCACAGCACAAATATTCATAACACTATTACATCTGAAATCACAGGAAAAACAGGAAATATACTGCCAAAGCAGCAGAGATATAGCTTATTCAGTTTACAAAAGTCACAGCAGGCCATTGTCATAAATACAACATAACATCTAGGGATATAAATTTAAACCTGAAAAAATAATTTGCCCATTACAATTAAAATTATCATGCATATTACACACGCTCATTATGTACAGTAGGTATGTATGCGCTGTAGGCATGCGTGCATGCATGTACAAAGGCTGCTTAAAAGAATTCCTATAATATATATTTTTTTAATAACCAAAGTGATCACCTTCTTGAAGAAGATTGCTGATTAGCGTTATTTCCTCTGGGCTTTTTGGACTTTCTGAAATAGGAGCCCTGTTTTCGTTTCTGCCCCCTGCCGGTCTTGCTTCTGAAGTAGCTCGACGTGCCACCCGCCATCTCTACATCCTCGTCCTGCCCTCTGCCTCTTGACAAATCAATCCAGCCACTGCTGTCGTCATCGTTGTCCAAGTGGTTCTCCGCTATCAGAAAACAAAGCCCAACATTTTACCAAACAAACTGTAACATGCAGTCAAACCTCGTTAGCTTACGCTCACTTAGCTTGCTTAACATGCCTTATTGCCAAGCGGCAGATTAGGTTTTCCATCATGTAATTTAGCTTGTTAAGTTGCCATGCCTGCCTCCCACCCTCGTTACATCAGCTTAGGGCCTGAGTAAGTCATCATCATAACAACAGGACTTTTCATCTGATTCCAGCACGGACCAGATTTCCTCAAAGAAGGGAACGACACAGACAGCCTCGTGCTTATAGAAAGCCCGCTCTCCTCACACAAAAGCAAACCTGAAACAACAACCCCAGGGTGGGGATAAATAACAAATCATCATTGGACGAATCCTAAACACGACCAATACAGCAGTGACAGCCTGCACAGCTAGTGGAATAGACGTTTAGCTCTCTGCTCTAAAGGCTCAAGTACCCAGCTTGTGGGGGGCAGTGAAATTCTTGTCCTGACAACCACAGGTTTCTACCATCTCAGTCTTACTTATTCCACCACAGAAACATCAACAAAACAATAAATCAGTCTTGGGCTGAGAGCTGTAAAAATTTTTCTTGTTTGTGATATGCATTACCGGGGTCCAGGTCTTAGGTGCTGTTTTGTAGTGCTCACTGGAGGAACAGAAACATAACCCCGCGCTGCCAAGTGTCTCTGACGGCACAATCACGTCTCGGCTAACGAGGTGGCACCGTTTGTCTGCACGCTGCTCACCAGGTAGCTGCCACTCCGAGTACTTCTGCAGGAGCTCAATCAGCTCTGCTCCATACTTGTCCAGCTTGTCCTCAGTCACTCCGTCAATCTGCAGCAGCACTTCTGGGTCAGCCGATAGCGTTTCTGTGGAGAGGCTTCACTGTTAGGTGACCTTTGTGTGCCCTACATTAACTACACAAGCAAGCAAAAACACACCAGCACTGAAGAACCACTGGGCTCACCTGCAATTTTCTTGAGAGTGCTGGTGGAGAAGATGTTGTAGTAGTGGATCCCAAACACTTTGCCGAGCTTCTTGCAGAGCTCATTGAGCTCTTCCAAGCACTTCTGGACCATTTCCTCCCTCTGTGAAACGTTCTTGGTCACAGAAGCTTTGTGCCTCCTAATGCTGGAAGCACTCTCCGTTTCATAGAAGTCTACCTGCAGTTAGACACATTCCAACAGAGAACGTGTTTACAAAATATTCACGTTAATTTTAGTTACATCAGAGTCAACGTTTACCAATCTGGTTTTCCATTATGATGTGTCAATAAGACTACAAACTTCAAATTTTTAGAAAGGAATGGCTATGTAATATATTAAGTACACCGCACAAAGCAGCGTGCCTGGGATAGGCTCCAGGCCACCCACGACTCAAACAAAATAAGCGGCTGGGTGATGAGTGGATGGGTGGATACAAAGTGTAGGTCCTGTACAAGAAACCCATTATACCTCACTAACAAGACTTACCACACGGAAAAGGACAGACATCAAATATAGCCTCAAATATCTGATGGCAGAAGATAAAATGATGCAGGTCTTTCCCGAGCTTCCTTACAGATTCAGTTGGGGATGGAAAGGTTCAGAGCTAAAGATGACCCAGAACCTGACCTGCATGAAGCCATGAAGAACGCTGTTTGCTTTCGACCCCGCTGAGATGTAGGCCACAGCCTGGCCGTTGGCTGTGATGTACAGATCTTCTTCCAGAATGGAATCCAGCACTAGTTTCTTGAAAAGCCTCTCAGCGTTGTGCCTAGAGTATGCTCCTCCTATGCCAAACATTCCCGTCTGGACCCGAGAACTTTTGGACCCTGTGTGAAGATTTCACAGTGAACACCTACTTCAGAAAATATCAAACTAACATTTTGACATCCAAACGGAAAACTCACAGTACTGTTGGTAATACATACCTAAGAAAATGTCAACCAGCATGTTAAGGGTCAACCTGTTCTGTTGCGTGGTTTTCCCATATTTACTTCCGACTTTTTCACAATTTTCCTGCACAAACTTGACAATCTTCTTCACATCCTCAGTCACGTTCCTTGACTTGTATTTCTGGAAAAAGGAAGAATGGCTTTGTACAAAAGTATCGATCAGCCAATAAAAGCTGGCATGGGTAAGCACACCGAAACGGCAAGTGAGGCTGTGTGCGAAAGTAAGCAGACTCACATTTGGGCGGGCACAGTTATCACAGATGACCTCTGGGTGCTTCTTGCAGAACTCCAGGTTGAAGTTATTCTCCCCAAAGTATGCCAGAATTTGTATTCGACGACAGTCCATTACATTTTCACTAAAATGCACCATGCTATTGAGGTTGTTGTAGTGGGTTAATTTGGACTGTCGATTTCCTTCTTTTTCCACTGCATGTGAACAGAGCAACAGTACGTCAGACTCCAGAAAGTACCATTTAAATAAACCCAACTAAGCTGATAGAAATTTACCTGAACTTATTACATATAAAACGTTCGTACATGTTAGCTAAGGGGCTTCAGGGTCCGTCCTGCACCCTAACCTGTTCAGCTCACAATCCTAACTTTATTCCCCCTACCTGAAGCTCGCTCTGACAGGCGTATAGAGAAACACGTACTGCTGATGAGTCTCTTGATGCGGATTGCGTCGCTGTACGAGTAGAAGAGCACGCAGTGGGAAATCTCTCCGTCTCGGCCCGCCCTGCCCGACTCCTGGTAATAGCCCTCCACAGACTTAGGCAGGCTGGCATGGATCACATACCGGACGTCTGGCTTGTCGATGCCCATGCCAAATGCTATGGTGGCACAGATAACCTGACGAGCAGAGAAAGACTTACAGTCAAGTCCAGTCTGCACTGTATCTCTGTACATATCATGGTCTGTGCCCTTAAGCACTCTGTTAAACAAGAATATTTATTTGGTTATTCTAAAAAAGGCAAGATTACCACAGAACACAAAGGGGAGCGGATCAATGGATTTTGGGAACAATGTACAGTGGGAAGAAATTTTTTTATTTGTTTGTTTGCAGGTGTATTGACTGACATTTTGGATTGGTAATGTTCTCAAAGTGTGGTTCAGCAGTAAAAGGGTTACAAGGAAGCACATTAGGAAAATTATTTCATTAGCATTAATAATAATACCAATAATAATAATAATAATAACAATAATAATAATAATAGAAAGATAATCTTGAGCTATAGCAAGGTATGCCCATTCAGAGCAATATTTAATTCTCAAAAGGCATAAATATATAAATGCAGAGAAAGTTTAACAGCAGAAGTGATGGCAGATAAAACTCCTATCCTGAAGAGGCCCTTTACAGGTGTACACAGAGCACATCCTGACTCCAAACTCCCGTTTCTGGAGAACTCAAGACAACTCTTAAAACTTTTTTGATTTTCTGAACTGTAAAAAATATCCCAAAATCCCATATAAAAATAGGTCAATAAAACCAAATTACCAATTTAACAGATGTATAAAAAAAAGTGAAGCTTCCCTAAGGAAGAGGGCCCAGGAGAGCAAAAAAAAAAAAAAAAAAAAAAATGTAAGTAAATGTACCTGGCAGCCATCCTGGTTGATCCACTTGTTCTGAACATACTCGCGGTCACCGTCGTTGAGTCCTGCATGGTAGGCCAGAGCTGCCAGGCCGGCCCTCTGCAAGCTTTCAGCCAGAGTGTCGCAGTCGTTGCGTGACAAGCAGTAGATGATGCCAGAGTCGCCTGCAAAGACGCATTCATAAAACACAGCTGCAACTCAGCCCACTTAGATAAGCAAGAAAGAAAAAAAAAAAAAAACATGCCTAGTAACATTTTAGTTGCATAACCGTATTTACACTTACGTGGATAGTGCTTCTTGATCCATTCTATACAGTCCTCATCAACCTTCTTAGGTTTTTTGGGCAGCACAGTGTACTTCAAGTTATGTCTGTTGAAGCTCATAGTGAAGCTGACAAGACATTGAAGCCCAATAGGGCACATTAATGGGGCAAGTTATACTTAAAGAGATTAAAAGCAGCTTCCTGGGACACGTACAAAAGCGCCCAGATGAGAGGTGAAGAGGAGGTCACACTGCAGACTTACACCTGAGGCTTGCTCATGCGTAGCTGATTGAGGATGTCCTTCTGAACACGGGGCGTCGCCGTGGCCGTTAGCGCCATGATGGGCACAGTGGGAAACTTCAGCCGCAGCTCGTACATGCGCTGGTAGTCTGGCCTAAAGTCATGGCCCCACTAGAACAGCAGACGCGGGTAAGGCTCAGTGACAAAGCGCACCAAGACAACCCCAAGCGAAAGCCACAAACCTTCCGTTTTTCACCTGGACGTTTCCTAAACAAAAATCCATCTGCATACATCAGCTCTAAAGTCTCAAAATTAGCAGTTTTCCTGTTTGCTCGTTTCTTGTAATTACCCCTTTCTGCACGTTTTGTGAATTTTAACGCTCTGCAAGAACTTTTTGTATCAAGTACTGTATATATAAACCAATTTCGCTAAAATAAACACAGAAACAAGAACACCAGAAACACAAATGTAAACAAACTGTAGTTCTGGTAGTTGCCAGGAAGCTGTAACGGTAAGGCCAGAGGATGGGCGTACCTGACTGACGCAATGGGCTTCATCGATGACGAAGCGTGCGAGGAGGCCCCTCTCGAACAGGTGCTGAAGGGCGCCCATCATTCTCCCACTGGCACAAATCTGGAGCGTAAGCAAACCAAAAAAAATAAATTCAATTCAATTTATTTTTATATAGCACCTCTCGCAACAGCATGCCTCAAAGCGCTTTACAGAGAAAGTTGAAGAAATCAATACAAATGAATGAAGCCAGACAACAAC
>JABJVR010000016.1:3745387-3757040 GCA_025773905.1 Chitala chitala
CTTCTGTGTCATTTTTGCTGCAGTTAGAGCAAGCACACATTGACACACATTGACACACATTGACACACATGTACACATGTACACGAGTTTGCTTAACATACAAACTTCTGTTTCAAAAACACCACCAACTCAAGGCAGAAGAACACCGGGATTAACATTAACAAAAATCAACATAAGTGGGCTTTTACCACAAAGTTTTGAAGGTTGGCAGGACACTGAAGCAATCAGACTCCGGTGAGGGTGGAATTAAATCTTCATCTTCGGGACAGTCTGCCTGTGCATCCACATCTATGATGTCGATGTCAGCATTCAAGCCTTTTCCTTTATCTGTACAGCACAGAGAAAATAAAGTCACAATGGGTTAAAAAAAATGCATGAACCAGTCACAATGAATAACATTAAGTCATTCTGGACAAAGGCATCTGCTAAATGAATAAAATGTAAATGTTACTGGTTCATGTATTTTTTTAACAAATAATGGTAATATAGTAACAATGATTATTTTCACATGAGCACAGCAAAGCAGTGCCCTGACGCATGACGGTTCCCCACCTGTTCTTTTCTTGTGAGGAGACTCAGGTAAGCTGACCACCTCTCTGGGATTCATCACTGTCTCTTCAGGAATGGGGGGGTCTCCTGTCCCCATTTCACTTACAGGCTCCTCCAGCTGCCTCTCATTCACACTGCTTTCACTTTCTTTAATCAAATCGAGTTTGCTTTCGCCATGCAAGTCCTGTTCGTCTGTAAGAGATCCTCGTGGTGTGCTGTGGAAACCAGTCCCACTCTGGACACAACTCAGGGACGGGCTGCTTAGAAGACTCCACTGAAGATCTTTGCCTGTCCCGTCCATCTTCGCAGAAGAAACGTCCATTTTAATACAAGTCCTTTTTGAATGGCCTGGACTTACCAGCAAACCAGCTTTGCCTCGGACAGGGGTTTCAAAGTCATCTAAATCATCCCAGTCTTCAATTCCTAAAGAGCTGTCGAGAACAGAGTTTCCACCTGTGCCATTCCCAGGCTTAGTGGCTTTTAACTCTACAGGTTGACTGTCTGATGATGAAGACGTTGGTTTGCACCGAGGAGATCCACTTGCTAACACTGGAACAGCCTGCGTTTTGCTGCTCTCGCAGAAGCTGCCGTTGGTACTCGCTGGTTGTTTTTCAGGCTTGTTTAAAGACCCCAAAGGTTTAAAAACCGCGTTACTGTGAGGAACGTTCACATTCCTGCTGGCCAAAGCATTTGGGTTTGTTACCTTTGCAGAAACTGTGACTTTCGTAACTCCACACTCTGATTTCTTTCTAAAAGAAAAAATCCTGTGCAAAAAAAAAAAGAAAAAAAAAAAAACAATTATTCATTCTTTCTTTAACCCAACTGATTCATTTTGATCAGGATCATGGAATTTGCAAAACATTTTTTCATTAAAAATAAGCAAGTTATTTTTGTGTCTTTAAAGAATACAGATGTAAAGGTATGTTGAACCAACTACCAGAGTAGTGGAGATGGATGTAATTACTGGGTTACCTAATCTGACTATGACTAAATGTATATGTCGGTGTATAAATCAGTACAGCGCATACTTCAACTCGCAAAATAGCAATATTCAAGTTTTGTCTTAGGCTATGGCTGCGGACTCAGACACTTATGATTTGGGCTTGGCCTAGGCAGAAGTGAAGAAATAGTACAGTTTCATATAAAATTATAAATCATGTTTTCCTTGCTGTATCCAGTTATAAAGACAAATAATTTTATTATACGGTTAACAAGATGGTCGGAGTTTAAACCAGTGCCGTGGAGTTGGAGTCATAGGGCTTTTGTGTACCAATTCCACAGCCCTACCAGCTAACTAATACACACTTAACATTAATTTTAAAATATATATTTGTGTACACACACACACACACACACACACACACACAATGAAGTAAAACAAGTGCTCCAGACAGTACAGTGACAATTTGGACAGCACCACCATCCACTATCTCTTGATGTTACTGACATACACTAACTATGAAAAATTACAGTGCATTACATTAGTTTACAGTTCATAACATTTTATGCATTATGCTGCCACAATTGTAGTAAGTGTTTACAGACAAGAGCGCGCACCCACAGACGTAAGTACCTGTGAATGTTCACACCCAAATACTGTACAGCATTATTCTTCATAACGAAATGATCTTACCCTGATTTGGGCTTTGACAGTGACAGCTTGTTGTGAGTGGCATTGCTGGAATGCCTTTCAAGTTGCTCCTTCAGATTATTTTGTGGGACACCCGGCATCATGAAGCCATTAAAGATTTATCTAGAAACGACGTAAACATTACACAAAGTAAAAAAGATAACATGAAAATCTACGACTTCCACACTACTATTACTAATTCTGTCAACCGAAGTCAACATGTAAAAATTTTACAACGAATGTGAAAATATTAAAATACAGAGAAATAACTTTTTAAATCCTTATTTCAGTAAGTTTATTTTTTCACCAATAACTAATGAGCTACGTTTGATGACAAGAGCGTTATTTTCTTGAATGCGCAGACCTTACTCGACGGCAATCATGCTACATTCTAAATTTATCAAAGAAAGTATTGCTAAATATTCTTGTTCGTAACAAACAACTCACCTTTATGCATTTACAACCCTGCTTGTAACGCAGTTCCGGAAGTTAGTCGTATTTTGTGCTTCTTCTGCGGACGAAGACTATTGGAGGGAAGATATGCTTCCGGGTCACATC
Source organism: Chitala chitala (assembly GCA_025773905.1). Lineage (NCBI taxonomy): Eukaryota > Metazoa > Chordata > Actinopteri > Osteoglossiformes > Notopteridae > Chitala > Chitala chitala. The sequence goes on from JABJVR010000016.1 coordinate 3,748,125, forward strand.
ATCAGAAACGTGCACAAGGACATGAGATTTCAAAATAAAAGTTCTAACGACACAATTCCAAAAACGAGAATGTTAATTACAAACGTGAAAAATAACATATTCATTACGCTAGTATATGTTTATAAAATTTATATTCAGATAATCGTGGCCCAAATATGTGAAAAGTTATTACCACGTTTATGAGTTTTTAAGTATTACACAATAAATAAAATTGATTATATCTAGGCAGAATAGAATGCTGGACTGTGAAAGACTTGACGCTCCAAAACTTCACAGCCTCAGGGAAAATAGAAAATATTTTTTGCTTATTATATTAAAGACTTATGGCACTGTAAACATTGCTGGGGTTTCTTGTGACCCAACAACTAGCCCCCCCCTCCAAAAAAAAAAAAAATAATAAAATAAAATAAATAAATAAATAAATCCATACCAGGATCGTAACTTCACAAAAGCTGGTATAATATACAGAGTCCCCGCACTTATATTAAATAGACATTTGTTTTATCACAGTTATGTCATTGTTTGCAGGGTTTTACCTGTAAGTGACCTGCAACTGTAGACTTCTGAAAACAGATATGTGACATTTTTTGATACCAAATATATAGTAAGAATAGTCTGTATGAACAAAGTCCTCACAGCGAGACAAAATTGGAAGCATCATGTTGTCAGATTTAGGACACTGAAAAAGTTGTTCCAGCTTTAGTACTGCTGAATATTAAAAATGGTCATACATCAAATTAAATATGTCTTATCTCACTAAAAACAGGCTTCCACAAATGTGGCTATACATACATTACTTCCACTTAAAGGAAACTGCAAACATTGTGTTTTCTGGATTAAGTGTCCACTTTTTGCATCAAAGAAGTTACACTTGTAATCGATCCATTCTTTACACTACTTATCCAGTTTAGGGTTGTGGGAAGCCTGGAGCCCATCCTAGGAGGCACAGGATGCTGGGGACACCCTAGGCAGGGCGCCAACCCACCACAGGGCAGGGACTACGGGCAATTAGGAGACACCAGTCAACCTAGCCTGCATATCTATGGACTGTTGGAGAAAACTGGAGGACCAGGAGAAAACCCACCAAGCACAGGGAGAACATGCAAACTCCACGCACACAACCCCGATGCAAGAATCTCGCCCAGGGCTGCGAGGCAATGGTGCTAACCACCGCGCCGCCATGCTGCCTATTTGTAATATATTTACACAAAATAGAAAATATTATGCACTTTATCAAATCTTGAGCATTTAACATTTTGCTGGGCTTTCCAAGGCACCTAATGCTGTATCATAACTACAGTATATGACACACATGCTGTAGATCTTCATGCTGAGGAAGGAATGACCCCTGGAACATCTCGAGTTTTCATGGCAGCAGTTAAACCCTGGAAACAAAGGAAATAGTTTATATTTGATAAAATACTGAATATTTACAGTTTTGTCAGTGTTTAAGAGATGTGTATATTTTATGGAGTTGTAATACTGTCATGATACCAAGTTTGAATCTGCCTCGATTTGCACCTGTTACAAATGTCACTCACAAGCACTTAACTTAATTAGAGCTGTTTCCATCCAAAGGTAAACATTAAAACATTCATTTTAACAGGTGAGATTTTTGTCACCGTTACTGTTCAAGCAGAGCAGAACTGGTTGCAGATGATAAAATGAACTAATTAAAACGAAGCTCTTAATTTAAAATGGTGAATCTGTATGTAGATAATGTGTAACATAAACGTATGAGCCAGAATGTGCCACACTTTCCAGTGATACCTAGAATGCACACATACAATGTTATATCACTATGGTCACTCATGCTCAATATTATGCGGACATTTTTCCCTTTGAAATCTTGCTGCTTGTCTCAGGAGAGTGGGGACTAAATTTGAAGAGAATATAAATCAAGACTGAACCGAGGTGGGTGTAAAAACATAGGTAACGATAAAGACTTCAGAGTTAAAAATATTAGCCAGGACATTTGAGCTGCTGCTGAGCAGGACCCATCCGATATGGTTTGGTATGGTACAGGTCAAGTACTGCTGAGAAGCTCCTGAGCATGGCAAATTGTGATATGGCTTAGATAAAGTGAGCTACTGGAAGGCTCTATAGCTCATACCAAGCCTAATAAGTCAACGATGGACTTATCTTCAGAGCTGGTTTGATAGTAAATCATACAGTAAATCATACAGTATACAGACATTATGGGTGTTCAAACATGGATTGTTAATCAGGAATGGATGGCTCCAGCGGAAATGTTGTCAATTCTTGAGTTCATTTAAGTAGGGTTTATTTAAGTGATTTCTGTTTTTATTTAAGCCAGGTGTTCAAATTAGACTTTCGAGTGTTGGTGTGAAGGCCTCAGCATCTGCAGAGAAGCCTCAGATGTTGATTATGGAACCCTACCGTTCTGTTAATAGACTCTGCCTCACACATATCTGGTATTCATTGCTCAAAATTTGTCCCAGGTGTTTGTTTTCACATCCACCTGTTTGACATTGATATCCTTCACATCAGTGGCATAGCCACAGAAGTGGCCAGGATGCTGCTGGCCACCATGAAATCTGATTGGCCACCTCATGTGCCACTTCAAACATCTTCAACCTAATTGGCTAATATGAAGTATGCCCCCCACACAAAATAAACTTGGCCACAGCCTTTATAAATGTATAGATTTTGAATTGCTTCATGTCTGCAACACCACATAAAAGTGTACTGTCAGACACATGAATATTTATTACCCTCCCACTACATACAATGAAAGCATAGAGTCACTATCCAGAAACACAAAGGATTCAAAATGAGGTCATAATCAAACAAGGTTTAATGTCTGCCCCAGTTACCATGTGTTTTGAGGCTGAAGTAACATTGACTTTGACCTGTACACACTGATCTTGAAGTCCCTTATAGCTGGAACATGAATGATGAAAAAAGAAATTTAGAAAGGCATAAAATACAGCAATATCAGAGTGAGAATTTCCCAGTAAAATGAACCAGTGCATTAGGTAGTTCTTCTATTGGGTAACTTCTGTTGAGTTGGCAGGTTCTGTGATTTCAGATTAGTAAATAGTAAATATAAGCAATGCAGCAATTATAGTCAATAAAAATAGTCAATAGTAATTTCTGCTGAAAAATTGTTTCGCAGAGTTTTTTGTCTTTATAGCAACATTAATTATTAAATATTAACATAATAAAAAATCAATTAATCTTTTATAGAGCTTTTCACAACAGAGTTGCTGTAAGGCACTTTTGCAGGAGTAATTATAAAAAGAACAGATATGTAAAGTGAAAGCCAGAAGACAATGAAGGTCAGGAACCAAAAACTCCACAAAAACAAATACCTGTGGGGAGCGTGTTAATTTGTTATTGTAAAGTACAGAGTAAAAATAAGAACTATATAATTCTGAACATCCATTTGACGTCCATAGGTGTTCCATGTCTAGGTATAGGTCTCTGTAGGCTGACAAGACCCTTGAGTGAAGGCCACATCCAAGATACTACACTGGGGTCAGCAGCTCTAACACAGCCTCCTGCTCAGGTGGTGCTCATACTAGGCATGAAGTGGCCATGTTGAGAGAACAACAGCAAAGTCTGGAAGTGGGGCAGTGTGGAAGTAAAGACTAATACAGGCAGTCACTGAACACAGGGCTACATGGCCATGCACAGCAGGACCAGCAGCATCAATTACTGGTAACTACAGTGTATGGTGCAACTACATTAAGCTACAAAAATAGTTTAGATTTAAAGACTGTCCGGTTTGCTATCCCATACAGTGGCAGACCAGGGGACCTGTAGCTAAATGCTGTACTGTCAATACTTTCACATGCAGAATGTCAGAATGACATGCCTGAATTCTGGGATCTTAGTGAGCATTTTGAAGTGTATGCACATATCAAGTGTGTTAACAATGCTGAGGCTTGACCTTTAAGTGCCTTATATGGTAGTTAAAGAACCTAGAAAAAAGAGGCAAAAATCTCAGAATGTTATTTATTCAACTTCCTCTATTTCCTGCCACTTCTTTTCCATGGTAATATGAGCCTAATATTGCTCAGTATGATATTTTGCCAGAAACATCTATCAAAAACACATTATAGGCTCCCTAAGAATACATGGCCTCAACTTTAGGGTCTAGGTACCATCTGAGCGGGATGCCACATCAGTTGCTGCCAGCAAGCGTAGCCTCATGGATGGCAAGGCCTACATCGAACACACAGACAGACATTCAGGATTAGACAGTCCTAATAATAAACAGAGGCACGCTGTTGCAAAAGGCGCTATATAAAAATAAATTGAATTGAATTGAATATTGACTCTGTACAGTGTAATGTTAGCATGTCCACAGTGGTTGGGCAGCCAGTTGACCTTAGACCCGAAAAGGTTTTTTTCTCTACACTGTGGAGTTTCTGGTTCCTCTTCTCGGTTGTAATATGACCAGCCCATAAACTTTAAATTTAGCCTATCCCTGCAGCTCTACTTCTTTTCTAATAACTGTAATTTGTTCCTGTAAAGCACATTAAGTGAAAAGGCACTATATGAAAAGAAAAAAATTAGACTGAATTGAATATGGGTCTTAGGTGTTAGTGACTCATGTAACATCCAGTTTAGTCCTTGAAAATGCAAAAGAAAGCCTCATGGTATTGATTTAAACAGGCCTAAAATCAAATCTACATGCTGTATTTCAAAAGAGTGTATTTCATGCTGTCTGTTTTTCTTGTGCAGAATCTTGATTAAGCAATATTTTATAGGGACACTTTGTCAGTTAATTAGTAAAAATAACATAAAACATCAGGGTTTATCCAGGAAAAAAATACAATCAACAATGACAAAACAGCAAATTTTCAAGACAGTAAGAATTATCAACTGGTTTGTGATGGAAGACTGGCACTTATTTCATTATGAGAAAATATGATGAATTTAAAAATATATTTGGCTGTGTTTCCTGTTTCATTTTAAATTGCCTTCATTCATTCAATCAGTTATTCCTCCTCCAATCGGATTTCACTGGCTGCATGGGGTCACACGGTCAAAGGCAGGGGGTACGACGAACATGCCGCCAGGCCGCACATGTTCTTGCCCCGCTCTATGAGAAAATATCTGTCGATATAACAAATTCGCTGTTACCCAATCGTGTACATCAAACATTAGCACATTTCATTCTTCCACAGTACTAAAATGCAAAGCTATTGTTAACACACGGTCAAATCACATAATTTTATCTTCCAATATTTAAAGTCCAATAAACACACCCGTCTTGTCCCCAAGTGGTTCCCCATGAGTTCTTCACTATCCAGTAGGGGGCACCGTTCTCTTGACCGTAACCCACGGCGAGCACTGCATGGTTAACCCTGTCTGTAGTGTTGTGGCAGTCAGTGCTGAAGAGAACAAACATTCCATTAATGTTCAAGCAGCTATAATATGAGGAACGTAACAAGAGAACAAAGGAAGGCATTGTAACTGATTAAGATTGAACAAACTCAAGTTGAACTATGAAGCACAGTACAGGTTGTCTCCAGCTGCTTCTCACCTGGTGTACACACCATCCTTGTAGTGCATGAAGTCAGAAGTCACTTCGTATGCAAAGCTGACAGGGTTCAGCCTCGCCACAGCGTCCACCATGCCCATTTCGTCATACTGCCGCGAGCAGACAAAGTACAGAATATGTTAGGCCCGATGGAAAGCGCTGTGCTAGCTGAACTGTTCAAACTGTTATGGCGTTTCCACACACTCACTTTAGTAATGTTCACGACTTCCTTCACAAAAGCAACAGCCATTTCAGGCTTAAACTTGCAAGTGTCATTCTGCAACGCACACACGAATATGTTAAAATTGTTTATTATGCTTGCAATTTGAAGTATGCATTTAAATTAGAATGTTTGCTTGTTTACTGTTATTCATTAAATATATTGTTCAAATTTTAAGTATGCATTCAAATTTACACAACTGCATTCTGTCTATTGGGTTGGTTTTATAGACAGAAATCCTTGCCACTACTATTCCATACAACTCATGATTGAAATGCATGGTAAGTCTCACTCTTCCTAAGTATGGATATCCATCCTCTGTCATAAGTCCTTTGTTGTATTTGATGTATTCAAAGGCCTGGCTTGGAAGTCCACTGTAAGAGAAGACAGCATAAAGCTAAACCGTGGACGGCCCTGCAGATGTGTTGCAGTACGTGATACGCCTCCTTCTTCAATGTAAATTGGTGGGGCATGCTTTGCGCCGCTTACCCGCTGCAGCCATGGTTGTTGAAGGCCTGGGCGCAGTCCACAAGCTGCTGCTCTGACTTAAAAACAGAGAAGTATGTCAGAGTGGAGGGAGTCGGGGGGAAATAACATACTGTCAGTCAACAGCACAGCTGCCAGGCCACAAACAACTAGAGAGGAACTGAAAAACAGCACATCTCATGCTGTCTTGTGGTTCTTTAAAAAACTCACAATTTTAGTCCTTGTAACTAGCAAAGTGTTAATGACAAATCACTTTGGTCTCACCAGAAGGAGGAGTTTTCCTGTTGCTATGGCAATGACAGATTCTAGACATCCTGTAGTTGAAAAGGTCCAGCAGCTTCCACAACCACCCTGAAACCAGACGAGTTAGGCCACTCACTTCCAACATGCATTTATTGTTGTTTGCAGAAAAAAAAACTGCTTCATGGTACATCTACAGTCACTACTAGATGTGGGGGGAAAACGGTTTATTGTAAAAAAGAGTAACACATCTAGCATGGTGAAATAGGGTTGATTTTAATTTATTCTTGTATCTTCCAAGAAGGTGTCAACAGTTATTAGCATGTTTAAGAAAAGGTAAAGGTATTGCACACCTGACTTTTCACAGGTGTCACGTAGTTTCCCCTCTTTCGCCAGTCTACTGAGTCAGGGTAAGGACCATTCCTGGTCATGTGACTCCCCTCTGTGGCTGAACAGTTCTGGCCAAAAACATGAAAAGCCAATTAGCAATGTCATAGTTAGCAAGAGAGTGATGAACAACATTCAGATTAAAGTAATACCTGCACAATACCTGAGGCTCAGTTAGAAGGAAGGACTTCTTGAATTCCCCGAATGTCATATCAGAGAATTCATTCAGCCCCACTGTGGAGAAATATTGGTTAAAAGCAAGTGTAAATAAGTCATACAACCTGCAATAATAATAATAATAATAATAATAATCATGTGTGTTTGTGTGTGTGTGTGTGTGTGTGTGTGAGAGAGAGAGAGAGAGAGAGATGTCTATGTGCCATACTTGTGAATTTGTTGTTTCCTTCGTTGTGATGCTCAATCTTTCTCTTGTTCTCCGTAAACACTTGTAATCGGTAGTAATATTCCTCCAAGTCATAAACTTTATTGTACTGTAAAAAAAAAATAAAGCGCTTTCGGCCTGACTCTAACAGTTGTTATACAATCATATGCTGATCGTGGGTTTAAAACCGAAATAAGTCGTAACTATTGTATTCACAAATACACTCAATATTATCATATTTAAAGACATTTGTATTTAAAATGTAATAATATTTTTCATTTGGTTCTTGACTCAAACAAAGGAAGATTACCGAAAGTGAAACCAACTTTTAAAAAGCAAATCGCATTTAAATTATGCGTTTAATCTTGCCTTCTGTTAAATTACGGGTCCATATAGTGTTTGTGGTTAGTAGACAGTACAATAACTGTTAGACATGGGCTGGTGATACTTTTGGGAATCTATGAAATTGTACTTTGCCTTTTCTAAAGTACAGTCACTATATTGTGTTACTCTTTACCTGAGCCATCCATGACTTGAAGTGAAACTCGTCTGAAAAACAAAATCCAGTAACTTTAAATGCTGCCAAACGTTTTTGCAACTGCAATTTATGGTGGGGCAAAATCCACACGCAATTTGCTGTTCGTCACTAAGTAACACTGTATATAACAGAGCCGTGGACTTCGGATGACAGTCACACTCAGAAAGTAACACAGTATGTAAAAGAAACACGGACTTGTGGGTGACAGTGACACGGACTCCATCTCGGCACATTAAGGCAGTGTGTTAAAACAGTTAAGGGGCACATCGAGCACCGCAGTGAAAATAACAAGATCCTATGATTGTCTTCAGTTATAAAGTGCAAGCAAAGGTATGTTGGCTCTTAAGCAATAATAGCGAAGTGAAATCTTCGATTTTTCTGCATTGTGGCTAAACTAACGTCAACATTCAATGCACATAGAGGAAAAGGCAGACAATGTGCGCCAGATCAGTTTGTCTACGTTTTACGAACGCACAGCTTACCTTGTGACGAGAACAATGGAGAAGAAGCTGTAAGGTGAAGAACAGCGAGGACAAGCAAAGCGACAGACATCTCGGTGTGAAGTGACGGGCTGCAAATTAAGGAAGTCCCCTCTGTTCACACGTATTGTGTTCAGGCTCACATGACCACTGTGTGCGGGGTTGCCCCTTTACTGGCCTTTATCTGCCACTGAGTCCCAAGGGCGACAGGAATACACATGATTATCAGGGCGGGGGCAGCCTTTATGAGGTGGGGGGTAACCTAGACCATGACCCGAGAGTACATCTGAAACAGCCATACTTACATGGCACGAGCAACACATAAAAACATTAATTTTAAGGAACCAAAACTGCAGTGCCCTTCATAATTTTTTAAATCAGGATTTTTCTTCAGCATTATAAATTTTTGTTCTCATTAAAATAATTAACCCTAACCCTAATGCCCTCCTCAAAATTATGGGGGGGCGAGGTTTGCCCCCCTTCTTTCCCACTCCCCTCTGCCGATAGCAATGACGTTTTTGACCGTCCCTTCATGTACTGTAAATTGTAAAAACCTTCAAAATTGTACAATTTTTGCAGTTCATGTCCAAAGGTGACACCCCCCAACTGATCAGCTGCACTACTCCCAGGCCAAATGTCGTGACACCCCCCAACTGATCAGCTGCACTA
>JABJVR010000016.1:3760531-3772555 GCA_025773905.1 Chitala chitala
GACTGGCGCTTTAGGGAAACGCGTCTGTCCCGTCCTGGTTTAATGTGGACTGGCGCTTTAGGGAAACGCGTCTGTCCCGTCCTGGTTTAATGTGGACTGGCGCTTTAGGGAAACGCGCCTCTCCTGACCATTGTCTGTGTTCCCGCATTGCATGCTGTAAAACACGCATTAATCCTCACAGAATAAGCACTATATTACTGTATTCCTGCTACAGAAATGCTTATAGTCAGGGTTAGTGTATGAAGACAGCGTTGTCTTCTATGTCTAAATGAAAGTTTTACTATCACAGAAAGTTCGACGTTTTTGTTTTGACGTCGCAGCATCCCGTGGTCCCTTCAGAGAGACCTGAGCTGTGCTCTCATACGTCTGTATTTAGTCATGTTCTGATGGCTGCAGTGTGTTCGGCAGCCCAGAAACTGACTTCACTACGGACTGACAAGAGGAACTTTACTGTGCAGCATTAATTCCTTTTTAAATATCTCTAAATTATTAGAAGAAACAGCATTTTTAATAATGTAGTTTAAAAATATCCGTACTGTATTTTTAACGCTTAGACAAACGTTCCTTGTTTGCATTTGTTGAGAACAGAAGACCTTTTTGAAGAAAGTTATTACAAGTAATAAGTACATACAGTACTGTGCTTGAAAATTGAATTTTTCAGTTAATGTAACAATTACCATTGGATCAGATTTTTAAAGTTTATATAAATATTTTATATTACTCAAACCTTACCCTGTGTCTGAATTTCAAACTGTCAGATGAATTAGCTTGTTTTGATGATTATTTCTTTACAGCCTGTATAAGCACATCAGTGTGGAGTTTGTACAGTACAGACCAAAGCAGTAAAGGGCGTGTAGACAGCAAGAGCTTAACGTTTCTATCTGGTCTCTCTCTGCTTCACACACACATGCGCGCACACACACACACTCATTAGTAAAGATACTGTGTATAAAACGACATTTTTTAATGGTGACCAACCCAAAAGAAGCTTCATAACCATGAAAGCCCACACCAGACCTGGCCTTAATAAACAGTACCAGTTCTCAAACAATATGGTGTACCATCTGTGATCATGAAGATAAACGATGAAGATTAAAGATCTGAAGGTTTGGGAAACAGTTTGGCTTGGGCAGAAAACTAGAACATTCTCTTCATCATCTTATTGGGACTTGAAAATGTGGAATTTTTTGTGCTGCTACATCAGTGGCCCCGACTAACTGAAAATAATTAATTTGAGAGTCCATGAAGATCCTCATATAGATAAAAGTTATTGTATTGGATTCGGGAGACGATCCACTGACATAGGTTGGATGACTAGGTGTAAATTCCCGGTGGTGGGCCGTGACACGTGCGTGTGTAAATTCCCGGTGGTGCAAGGTACACAAAGAGTTTTAATCTGTTGGTGAAATGAAAATACATGAGATTTAATGTTACATACAGTAAGGTATTAAAATAATAATGTTTAGGGTCCCAACCCAGCAGAAAATGTGTCTTTGGAAAGGTGTTTAAAAAAAACTTGAATATTTGGAGATAAAACAAAAGCAAGTTTCCCTAGTCTGTTAATGCATGTAAATGGTTCTTAAAGGTATGCAAGTCACAAAAACAAGAGATTTTGGAAACATACAGAAAGATGTGTGAAAAAGTAATATTTTGTGTGTGTATGACACAGCACAATCTGCACACGTAGGGTGCTGTTCATGAAGTCATTTTGGGTTCAATTCTGAGAGAGGCTTCATAAAGACTTTCTTCATCCAGTACCGAGTTCTGGTCCAGTAAGTACTGAACTGCCTGAACGAAAACAACAAACACATTATTTATTTTTGTTATTAATGTAATTATTTTTGTTATTAATGTAATTAATTAAGGTCCCTGCTTCTGTGTGAGCGGGAATCGATATTTCTGTATGTCCTGACATATGCTGAGTAGTAATTTGACATTTTATGTTTTTCTATCTTACAACAAGAGACAAAAGCGTCTCCTTTCAACATGTGCTAAAATGTGGACTGCACTACAGGGCCGTGAACATTCACTGTTACTTCCTGGTCATTCAGTATTACTTCCTGATAATTCACAAAAGTCACTGTGTCACATTAGCCCTGTGAAGCCACCTGTGTGTGTGTGTGTGTGTCCTTTCAGCGGAGCAGGTGGCAGAAGGATCTACCTTTGGTTGGTGCTCAATCTTATAAGCAGTCTGCTGAAACTGTCTGATTTCTCGGATGATGTGGGAGATCTGGAAGCAGAGCCCATAGAGAGAAGCAGGTGGTCAAGCAGGGACCAGGTGTGTGTCAGAAAACAGACTGTGGGGCTCCTACCATCCTCATTTTGGAGAAGTTGACCAGGTTGTCCTCTGTGTAGTTGGGGGTCCCCTCTTCAATGAAGGCCAGATCTGTGAGGTACATCCCCAGGTACGGCACGCAGGGGGGGTCACAGCTGGTGGGAACAAAGTTAGCAAAAACGTTCTTTGCTGCTCTGGGCAGGTGAACTTCATGCTAACTGTAGGCCTCATCACCAGAGGTGACAGGAGACAATGGATTATCACTCAAAAGATGTACGTAGGGATGAAGGATGTGCGCCCTCCATGGGAGATAAGGAGTACACCTGCATCAGGTATGGCTTTCCACAGGTGTTTCTTCTTTAAAGGAAACCTCTGTTGTTAAAAAACACCTTCTGCATGGACACTCAAACTCACACAAACACAGGCATACACAAACATATCCGCACGCACACATGCAAAAACACGTGCCCGCCCACACACACACACACACACACACACGCATATCTGACTGTGCACACGCACACACACTTTTTTCCACTTGTATTTTCCAGTCACCCACACGTTAATTCTCCTCAAACTTTACACTCCATGGTGACATTCCTCTCTTTTATTATTTCACTACAAGATGGTGAAATACTTACTTCTTCAAAGCCTCTCTTAGGTTCTTAAACCTGCCTTCAGAGGAAACGAGTTTTTGTAGCTTGTCAATCAGTGTCTTTGTCTGGAATAGAGGGACACGAGTCAGGAGTACCACAGCTCCATGCAAAATCCACCCATTTTAACTAAGAAAATTAACAAAAAATCGAGATGGGCAGACACCCTGTCCAGGTGCTCCCTCTCTTGTGCTGCTAAGCCTAACCTGTTTGTAGTCAGAGCTCCACCTTTTCTAGGCTGTCAATCACATGAGCTAGAGTGACCTTAGGATCCAACTAGCTCCATGTCATGACATGTACTGTAACCTGGACTTGTCTGATTTATTTTTGCTGCAGTAAAGCAGGGTGGTAGGTTAAACTGGAGGTTTATAGACAATGTGTCAGGGAGCATCAGTAGATGCTGTCATCTCAGGAGCATTAAACCTACTTTATCTGTAAAAGACTATTTAACTGCATGTCTTGCATTGCATTAAAAAAAACAACAGAAATTGCACAAAACATCATGGAGGTGAAAACCTCAGACTACAAAGTCTGGAAAATGGGCATAAGGTCAAAATGTTTCTGAGTGAACAGTTTTCTGTTGGCTGTTGATAAACATTTTACGTGTAACTGTACAATTAGTTCAGGTACTTTCAGAACTTGAGGTTCAGTAGCAGCTAATAATGTGGAATGTATACGACTCCAAAGAAGGTATTATGGGCTGCAGACTGGCGTTGTCACAGAGACAGTGAGTGAGTGTAGCCGCCCACCTGCTTAGACACCTTCATCCAGGTCTTCTTGAGGCGGAAGATGGAGCTGCGGTTGAGGGCTGAGATGACCTCCAGCACAGCGTTATAGTTGTGGAGGCAGCGGCAAATATCTGCCACGGCTACCCACTTCTCGAGGACTGTCACACGCGTGTTCATGTCCTCACAGCGCAGAATCTCTGTGGTGATCAGGTTGCTGATCTGTCACATGGGAGCCTGGGTTGAGCAGTCTGCTGTAACCACATGACCTTCAGTGCTTCACAAGAGAATATGAGATTCTGACATCTCAAAAAAGTACAAAAAAAGAAGTCTAAAAAAATACTAAGCTGGACTTTTGTACATTTTAACATCCAAACATGTGATGGTACAATCAATTCAGGTATTTGTAAAAAACGATTTTCTTTCATTTTAACACGAAGCAACCTGGCATGACATACGTCATTGAAGTGCTTGGTTGTCTTCATGATGTATGGCGTCCTCTCACTCTTGTCAGCTTTCATCCAGCCCAGGCCAAAAAACTCCCTGTTCAGCGATACACAACGATTAACGTGACACCCCAACACGCTGGTTTACCCCCAGGACACTGGAACGTGACACCCCAACACGCTGGTTTACCCCCAGGACACTGGAACGTGACACCCCAACACGGTGATTTCACTATGCTTGTAAATCATGCGATGTTATCTTGTGTAAAAAATTTTTTAAAAAGCATTAATTCATTTTGCTGTATACATTTTTGTACACAACACACAGTCAATTACAATAAAAATGTTGTACTTTATTTTCTCTCACTCACACACACACACTCTCTCAGTCTCCCCCCTCCCTGGTTCTACATGGTAGGCTCCTCTCTCCCCCACTCACTCATATGGGATGACCTTGAAGAGCAGATGATCCAGCAGGGTAAGCTGCTCCGCGATCTCCATGGCAGACAGGTTTTCAAACAGTTCGGCCTTCATGCCATCAGTCTGCCACACAAAACAAACACACACAGCTGGCCCAGGCAGTGAACACATGCACACAAGACACACTAAAGTACTGTAATGTTCTTACTGGTAGGTCACCAGACTGGCCAGTAATCACCTCACTGACTGCTCTCAACTCAACACGCTCCAGTAACAGAGCAAACTTATTCACACTAGACTGCAAAGGTAACATGGTGCTTGAGGACATAAAAAAGGACAAACAATCATAGCTCATAAACGAAGAACAAAATATATCTGCATGTTGAATTTTCTGGTCGTTCCAAAACATGAAAGAAAAGAATGATTCATTTGTATTTTTAATTCAATTCAATTTATTTTTATATAGCGCCTTTCACACTTACATAACAAACAGTACCTTACACACAATGAACAATGCCTTACACACTTACATAACAAACGCAGCATTACACACTTACACAATGCTGGGGTACTGCTGGTTATTGGAAAGAAGGCGGGCTTTGAGTGGAACACAATGGACAGATTCAGGACCAAAGGAGTAATCAAGGACTAGAACTTGGCCTGGAACAGGAGGCACATAAAGTGCTTACCTGTTGTCTCAATTCCTCAAGGGTCATCTGGCTTTCTCCAGGGTCCTCCTGGGTCACAGTTCTACAGAGACAGCACAGTCTCAGCGAGGACCATACCTGAGTCAGGTATGTGGCAGTCCCTCGACAGCTGCTCTCCCAGCTGGCTGGGATTATAAACCTCACTCACACAAACATACCTGATTATGTTGGCAGCTGCTTTCCTTTCTTGGGTAAGCAGTTCTGGGTCATGAGCGACTTCCTCCAGGAAACCAATCACTTTCAATTTCAGTCCTATGTTACTCTCGAAGTCCTGTAGGTTCATAGAGAGACGGTTCACCCTATCCCAGACACCCCACCTACAAGAGCCAGCTAAGGGGTTCCCATGATGGGTACCTACCTGTGAGTGCTTGGACACCCAGTGCCTCAGAACATTCAACACCCTGTTGGTTGCTGCTCTCCGGATGATAAACTCCTTGTCTCCATCTCTCTGATCAGTGGGAAACCCTATGAACAGATCACACAGGTATGGATGCACACACGGTTTATACGGTGTCCAAACCATACCCTTGGTGTCCTTAGTGATCTATTGGAGCCCAATTTCTGGACCTCGATGCAGTTTGCTATCGTCTTACTGCATAAACTCACCCTCAACAAAGATGAGCTGCGGATGTGATTTGATGTGTCTGTGTATTTGCACTTTTACTTCTTACATAATGCAGTTTTGTTTATATGCGTTTTGTAATTTTGGTTTTATGTCCTTAGGACCCCCTTGAAAATGGGTTTCTACATATCAAGGGGCTCTGCTTTCAATCCAAATATAAAGTCACACGTTCAACGATCCCACTTTTAAACTGTATTCACTGTTCTTGAGAATATGCCTGCCTCCACTGTGTTCTACTCCATTCTGCTGCTGAAGGCATTAATTTATGTTCAATTCACACACTGGAAAATGTCATAAAGCGAGTGTCAGGTCGTAACGTCCATTTAAAGCGAGTGTCAGGTCGTAATGTCCGTTTAAAGCGAGTGTCAGGTCGTAACGTCCGTTTAAAGCAAGTGTCAGATTGTAATGTCTGTTTTGGCGCCCTCTAGCTCACCTGTGCCAGCCAGTGACATGCGGCGGTACCTCTCCTTCGTTGGTGTGCCCTCGTTGGCACCTGCTGTGGCAATGGCAAAGGCGGAGGCAGCAGACAGAGAACCACGAGTGCTGTCGCCCTCCCGACAGGAGGAGACCACCAGGCCATTGTTACAGGAAAAAAGAGGGATCTCTGGAGGGATGAGGAGACATCCTCTTACACAGACACATAACCTATGATGTTGCCAGTTCGTTACTATTGTGGAGAAGTCCACTCTTTGCATTGAGAGTCCACGACAATTATACCTGCCTATCTGCGTACTTATTTACATACCGAGGTTTTCAGGACACTAAATTAGGAATATACATGTGACCCACAATGTCCAACAAGGTGAAAAAAAGCTGCTTTATCTCAGAACTGGTGTTTCTACAAACCAGAAACACGTATTTTGGAACACGTTTTGTCACAAGTTGCATTTTAGAATGTAATCAAACTTTTCAAGATTCACGTCTCAGGGTGATGGGTCAAAAGTCCTGCCCACACGTGTTGTGGTCTAGCCTACCTGAGGTGTTCTTGCATTTGCTGTGTTTAGGACTGGTAGGAGATCTGCCAGGTGACGTCTCAAAGTCAGCGTCTTCAACCTGTGAGTGCTCACTGTCACACTCCTGCCTCACACAGCCATCTGTGTGAAACATGAGGTCACACATCAGTTCGCGAAAGTCCCATCCACACTACATCAAAATCATTATGGCCACATCCTGATCTGCCATGGTTCAGAGGTGCCCCTCTCCCTTTTCTTTTGTGTGTGAAACATTAAACCATTATTAAAGGATATATAATTTAAACTACATCTATCTCTAACCAATTTTCTGCCATTCAGCTGCACAACTAAAACCCCTTGACCTGCCTCTACCCACAATGCCAGGCACATCCCAGTTACCCCAGAACTGACAGCTGACCTTGCCTCAGGAGCGATGGCTCCTCACCCCTGTCAACTTTGGAGTTACCTTCATCTGCCATCTTGCCTGACGGAGTGCTGGAGATGTAGAGCTTGTTGATGTCCAACGAGGTCTTGCTGAAGGGGGACACTGATGACAGCATGCTGGTGTAGCCGTTGGGTGGGCAGCTCAGAGCAGCCAGGTCGAGGGCTTTCCCCCCCGTGATGATAGGGATGTTGAGCGAGAGTTTGCGGCGGCGGCTTGGTGACGATGTCTTGCCGATGGACAGTGGTGGAGGAGATGAGAATTTGCGGTTGGCCCGTGGTGACTTGGGTGTGTCCCCATACAGAAGTTTGCTGTTCTGGCTGCTTGCAAAGAAGATCTCCAGAGATCTGAGGTCAGGAGAAAAGGCTGTATCTTAAGGCTTGTATCTCAAGTCTACAGCAATCTCTGCACAACACAAAAGTTTCACCTGAAATTACAAGACAGAGAACATAAATATGTAAATATCAGTATTGCAGGCTACATGCATTCCCCTGTGAAATTTCACAAATAATAACATTTTCAATTCAATTTCAATTCAGTTTATTTTTATACAACCCCTTTTGAAACAAATTGCTTCAAGGTGATTTATAGGAACCAATTATATTTATTAAAAGGAATTATTTTAAATAATGGAATGATTTTAATTAAAGCCAGGCAACAATGGAGAACCAAAAGCTGGGGATCCAAGGTTGACTGGCTGCCCAACCCCCCCGGGGGGACACGACGATGCCAGGATGTGACAGGACACGACGATGCCAGGACGTGACGGGACGTGACAGGACACGACGATGCCAGGACGTGACAGGACACGACGATGCCAGGACGTGACAGGACACGACGATGCCAGGACGTGACGGGACGTGACAGGACACGACGATGCCAGGACGTGACAGGACATGACGATGCCAGGACGTGACAGGACCGACTGACTTGCTAATAGCTGTGACAGCCAGCTGACTGTCCATCTCTCAGGCTCACCTTGTTGGAATGGCACTAATGGGTTTCCTGTAGATGATGATGAGCTTGTCCAGCACCACGTCGGCGCTGGTGAAGACCCGGTAAGAGTGCAGGAAGGTGTTGAGGAAGTCGATGGAGAGGAAGCGCAAGTCCGTGAGGCGCTCGAGCAGGCGCTCCACGCTGGCGTAGCGGATCTGCAGAACCTTGCAGGAGTTCATCATCTTACTGAACCTGATGTCTACATCGTCACAGTACAGGCTGGTGTCCGACCTGGGCAGAGTACACGTGTGACTACACGCACACGCACTCGCACACACACACGCACTTGGGCTTGTTCCACTAGCAGGTCAATGTGATGTTTGTCACTTACTTAATCATCTGTGGCACTGTGACTTTGGAGTTTTCTTCAAAGGCATTCATCATTAGACCATTACACCGAATATTATCTATACACTGGGGAACAACAAACACAAATAAGGACCTCCTCTCACAGGTAAGGACCTCCTCTCACAGGTAAGGACCTACTCATACAGGTAAGGACCTACTCATACAGGTAAGGACCTCCTCTCACAGGTAAGGACTTTCTCACACAGGTAAGGACCTCGTCTCACAGGTAAGAACCTCCTCACACAGGTAAGGACCTCATCTCACAGGTAAGAACCTCCTCACACAGGTAAGGACCCAATCATACAGGTGAGTAGCTCCTCTCACGGGTAAGGTCCTCCTCACACAGGTAAGGACCTACTCATACAGGTAAGGACCCTCTCACACAGGTAAGGACCCAATCATACAGGTGAGTAGCTCCTCTCACGGGTAAGGTCCTCCTCACACAGGTAAGGACCCTCTCACAGTGGTAAGGACCCTCTCACAGTGGTAAGGACCTCCTCACACAGGTGAGCCCCCAGTGTCCCAATGACATGCCTGGCTGATGTCACTTATCCAGGCAGTCTTCTCCAGGCGTGACGAAGCCACCAGGATGATGGTGAAAGACTGTCCGTCCTTGGGCTCCACCACAACTTTAAAATCCAGGTGGTCTACGTCTTGTCCACTCTTCTCTGACTTCCCTTCATAAGATAGAAAACATGATTATTTGTGCATCTTAATGACACCAGTCATTTAACCCTTATGATCTTGAACTATGTACACTACACTGGTGTCACACTCTTCACAAGAAAAAAGGTGTTTTTAATATGAACATTTTAAAGTGTTCGAGAACGTCCAACCCATGTGTGATCTAAAGTATGAGCAGACTGGGTCTTTCAGAAAAGCGGACCTGCATATTGTGTAGACCATACCTTCGTCATCTGTGCCTTCAGCTTCTTCGACCAAGGTGCAGTCAATGAGGGAGATCACTCCGTTCTGAGGCGGGACAGGCAGAAGGAGAGCAGAGGAGTCAAAGTGTAACCATCATCATTTCCTGATGAACCGGTCCCTCCCAAGTGCAGCACTTTCTGTTAACATGTTTGGTTAACATCTCTGTGTATCCTGCCAAACAAACACTGAATATACGGCACTGTACAGTCTCTGTGGTGTTCACCTAAGAATACACAGGCAGAGAAATGAGCTCACCTTGGTCAGGTGGAGTTTCCCCCCTGAGCCACGGGTGCAGATGATCAGGTGCTTGGAGAAGAGGAAACACTGCCGTTCCCCTTCCCTCTTCAGTGTTAGCGAACCCAGCCGCCCCCGTGTGATCTTCCCCTTCTCAGTCATGGGAACCTGGATGAGGGATCCTGGAGGTAACAGGTGAGTGACACAGGTCAGCAAAAGCAGGAATGGGAAGTGGGAGTGAAACAGGTGAGCGTGAGGATGGGAGAGTGAAACAGGTGAGCCTGAGGATGGGGGAGTGAAACAGGTGAGCCTGAGGATGGGGGAGAAGGAGGTACGACGAGTGGTTTTAGAGGAGACAGATGTGTATGGGGACAAGAGGTGAAGCTAAACTAATGGGTAACATTGGAGGAGAGGGTGAGGACTTGACCTTGTCTGACAAAGGTCTGGCTGGTGTCCAGCAGGATCTCACAGCCTTCCACAATCATGCGCTCAATGGCCAGGTTCTTCCTAATGTTCTCTGTTTCACTCACTTCATCGTGCATAATTCTGAGGAGAAACAGCTTTCACATGTAAGCTTTAATTTTCAGTACAGACAATATCAGTGATATGAAAAACTTCAAGTACACTTGAAGAAAACATACAAAACACATACATGATAAAGATATATAGGCTTTTAAATTACTAATTTAAGTGCTACGTTCATCTAACTTCAAAGATATTGGAAATATGGCAGCACCACAATCTCTCCATTACCTTCAAGAGCATTCTGTGTGGAGTATGCTTTTAATCAGTGTCATCTTTCAACAGTTCCCTTCAGTTAATAATACTGATCATTTTCATTATGAAACTGGAGCAGCAGTGGAGCAGCGCTAAAGCAGCAGTGGAGCAGCGCTAAAGCAGCAGTGGAGCAGCACTAAAGCAGCAGCGGAGCAGAGCTGGAGTAGTGCCGGAGCACAGCCCTTGCTGTGATATGAGGTTTCACGCTTCTTGCCTGTACCTGGACAGCTCCTCTAGCTTGGACTTGGCGTAGTCCAGGCTGTTCCGCTCCACGTGTTCGTGTGGCGTGTGAGCCAGCAACTCGTGGAGGGTCAGTATGTACCGGGGGATCTGTGGGAACACGGCCATTGCACACAGGTGAGACATCCTAACACTGTGTGACCAGAAGGGGCCGCTGTGGCGGACGCTGCTCACCTGGAACATGGGGTAGGTCAAGAAGGTCTCCAGTGTACGCTCCTCACAGTCAGGTTTCGCTTCATACTGCTTCAGCAGCTTGTCAAAGTCTCGCTTCTGCTTGCAGTGAGCAAGAATCTGCAAACTATACTGGTGGTTTCTCACAAACTCCTGGTAGATATTCAGCATGGGCAGCAGAATGTCAAAGAGGTCAGCTGGGGATGACAAGACCAGAAGTACAAGGAACCTAAAGCAGAGGTCGCTGGGGTGATGAATTACATGGAAATGTTCATTATTTCACACTTTTAAAATTAAAAGTAAAGTTTCTAGCAGGGTGTTACTTCCTGTGCTCAGAGAGGAGTCCTGCTGTTCCTATGCTCACCCAACACCAGCGTAGGCCAACTTGCAATTCGTGCCTTCAGCCCCTGGTAGAATATCTGGTGCAGAAACATGATGGTTTCACTGCAGGACAGGAACACACAGGACATATTGCTCAACTCGTGCACACGACATACAGAATCATGGGCATGGCAGACCTGTGTGAACACGTGGCAGACCTGTGTGAACACGTGGCAGACCTGTGTGAACACGTGGCAGACTGAACTCTTGCTGTCCTGCACTACATACTTTACTACTGTAATCGTGCACATAGCATTGTGTGTTGTGTATGTTGTGTGCTGACTTCAAAGCATCATGGGAAATGTAATTCATTTCTGGGAAAAATTTGACAGTGGTCGTCCATGTCCTGCTTTCTTTCCATTTTCATTCAAATGATGAGGTTATTGGTATCTGGTGTCCTCTCTACAAACAAAAATTTCACACCCATTTTTCTCTAATCAGAAACGTATCATTTCTTATAAAAACGACACAGTGAATGTGAAAGGCAGCAGGGCTGTCCCGTTTGTGCACCCGGGAGGCAGTCCTATCCCGGTTCCAAGGGATGTCAGGCTGTACCTGTTGAGGAATATGCTGCTGACGTCATCGTGGGTGATGGGTGGCCTCTTGGAGCTGGCTGCCATACGCAGCGGCCGCAGGAAGTTGTTCACCAGGATGTGCAGCTGCTGCACGTACTCGGCCTCGGCCTCCAGCATGCTGAACACCACCTG
>JABJVR010000016.1:3779823-3793892 GCA_025773905.1 Chitala chitala
GCGGCCCTCCTACCTGGCCTGCGTGATGGCGGCCCCCCTACCTGGCCTGCGAGATGGTGGCCCCCTACCTGGCCTGCATGATGGCGGCCCTCCTACCTGGCCTGCGTGATGGCGGCCCCCCTACCTGGCCTGCGAGATGGTGGCCCCCTACCTGGCCTGCGTGATGGCGGCCCTCCTACCTGGCCTGTATAATGGTGGCCCCCTACCTGGCCTGCGTGATGGTTCCCCTACCTGGCGTGTGTGATGGCGGTCACCCATTCATCACAGTCCTTCACATCCTCCGTGCGCAGTTCCACCGGCTTCTGTCCGTCGTGATTGAAGCTCACTGTGAAGTAGTACTGAGTGGAGAGACAGACAGGACACAGGGAGAGTACATGAGCCAGAGACACATGCAGAAAAAGCCTGCACTCCCGTGACCTCCACAGGACACAAATAGGAAGAGCCACGCAGATTTCAGCAAATCATGTACGCAGATATATTTTTTTAAGGAACAGGTTTTGAACTGCTTCTGATTGTTAAGTTGTTATTTTGTGTTTAGTATTGTATCTGGTATTATAACAGAAAACATCTGTTCAACTACTCTACAACAGGAAAAAATCCAGAAAACATGAAATACCCTACTACTAATAACAGAAATAATAGTAATAATGTTCTAGTATTGGCTGTCAGTGTTGCCAAAACCAAGGAAATGTTGGTGGATTTCAGGCAACCAAGGGAAGCCCTGACCCCTATTAAATACTGGTTGTACCATGGTGGACAGAGTGGCTAGGCATAACAGGTTCCTAGGTGTACATCTGAGTGAGGACCTTAGCTGGGGCTGTCACATTACCTCTGTAGCCAACTGCAACAGCACCTCTACTTCCTTTGGTGCCTGAAAGCAGGAAGTGTCCCATCCTCCATCCTCACCACCTTGTACCGGGGCACCGCCGAGAGTGTGCTTTCAAACTACATCTCTACTTGGCACAGTGGAAGACCACGAGGCAGATAAAAAGAGCTGCAGAACACACCATCTGAGCCCCTCTTTTGCAGTACAGGACATTCACAGAAACAGCTGTGAGGTAACAACATGGTGATGGACAGCTCCCACCCCTGCCACAACCTCTTCACCCTTCTACAATCCAACAAGAGGTTTTGCAACCAGAAAGCTAGAACTTCCCACATGCAGAACAGTTTTTTTTTCTGTCAAGATGTGAGATTCTTAAAAAAATACATACCCCCCAAAATCCATCAGTCATTCATTGAAAGAATTCATCCCCTGCAATAAATCCCCTTTGGACTCAACACCACATTTTTACAACCACCTTCGGCAACATTACTACAGTGGCTTGCTGGGTAGGCACACACATAAACACACATGTCCACACACTCTTAGACGGTCCGCTTGCACATTACTTGGACTTCTTTTTAAGGACTTATTTGCATTATTTGTATTGGGTATCTAAAATTTTGTCGTACTTTCATGTACACCATAGGGGCAAAGTACTTTAAATATAATGGTAACTATGGTGTGATGACAATAAAGAATTCTTGCATTTATGAACATTCCACACTTGGAAACTGATTATGGTCCTCAGCCTTACAGATCTGCCCTCCACCCCCCACAACACATCAACAGAAAAACAGGCAGAAATATTAAATAATAATGAAACATATTTCATTTTAAATTCCATCCCCCAACTTTAACAGCAACTCAGTTAAATAACTTCAGATGTGGACATCACACAACTCTTAGCTGCCAGATAAAATCGTACGTGGAGAGACACTTTAAAACCGTTAATCTTACACAGTACACAATGCTGCTGTTGCCAGTCAGATGCTTCCTTTTTGCGTGCAGTTGTTGGTTTTTATTTACATGTCAGTGAAGTGGAATACAATAGTGCAGCTATGCTGTGCACTTTTTCTGGCTTCAAGAAACATCACTGAGCCTCCTCTGACCAATACATTTGGTAACCATGCCTTATTCTATGGTATACATAAGCTCCCAGCTCAATATTGAAATGCACTACCTGTTACCTAGCAACTCCTCTCAGTGCAGATGACTGGGTTTCCACCATTTTACAGAGGCTCTCCTCGCTCCTGTCCCGCTCTGCGCTTCCTCCCATACACGGGCACATCTCCATGGACACAGCGCGGGTCTCACACAATGAGACACTTTGCTCGCCTGCTTCCAGACAGGGAGACAGGTGCTGTGATTGTTTTGTTTTTATGCTGACAGGATTGCCACTGCTTTTAGCATTTTCAGAAATTTCTCTGCTGTTACAGTAGCTTGGCAAAAAAGGAAAAAATACATAACAATTTGCACGTGTGCACAAATGATAACAGTAAATAGAGAACAAAGTGTTTTTACCTGGCAGTCATGGGACAGAGCTCAGATGTGATGTAAAAACAGGGAGAGGTGGAAAGTTTGTAACCCCCCCCCCACACACACACACACACACACCCCAAGCCTGCTAGTCTCATTGGCGCTAGATGGAAGAAGTCACGTGCTGTAGGACTCATGGTTTGGCCATCAGAGTGTCTCTGTGTGTGCATCAATGTGAATGTGTGTCTTTGTTACACTCTGGCTCAGGCCATCTCTACTAAAAAGCTCATTTATATCGCCTTAGAACACGTTGAGTGCAGGAATGAGAGAAACAGCCACAGTGCATTTACTGTATGTTTTACAGCTCAGGGCTTACACCAGTTCCATACCCACACTGAAATGCTGGTTACTCCCAGATGTTACCAACCCCTGCTCTTCCTCTTCATCTGAGCACTGCACACCAAGCAGCTCTCCTCCAACCGTACGCCCTCATTACGAACTGAGTCTCTTTCCAGCCCTCTTAATTTTCCTTGTTAGACAAAATACTGTGTCTGCTAAATGAACAGTGAGGAATGTAAGATTTCCCTGAAAACAGCTGACAATACGGGAATACAGCTTGCTGCAGTACAGCTCTGCACAGCTGTTAAAAGAGGACAGCTAGCTTATTTCCTGGCCCTAGTTTGCAGAGCACCACAGCAAGAAGATCTGTGCATTCACCCCTGGATGCTTTTCGTGCAACTTCTCCATTTTCTGTTCACATTATCTGCCACTACAAGCAGCTTTCCATTTCATCTGTTTGAGAGTTATTCATTTCCTTGCTTTTATTGAATAAGGTGACCTTGTGTCACAAGAGGCCATTTCATTGTTAAAAATATACCAACTAGGTCCAAGTGATGTGACCACATGTGGCCTTTCTCTTTACTGAAGCTAGAGTGTTGCATTATGGGATACAAAATTCAACTGTTTGTCGGAAAGCAGGAAGTATTAGGTTACGCACCTGTAAAAAGCAACAAAAACAGGCCTTCAGAAAACAGATGGGACATTAGTGTCAGCTGAGTGTTTCACCTTATGAAGCCAAGGACAGAACTAGGCTGGTGTATTCTGAATGTTCTACTTGCACACATAAATGGTCATTGGCCAGTAACTGTGGAGGATGCTGTTATCTCCTAATAGAAACACACCATAATCTAATTCATTCTAGTGTGTGTGTGTGTGGGGGGGGGGGGTATACTTCTGCTGTCAGCCACAATTCAATTCCATTTTCATTCTACACTCATTTACGTGGTGTCATTCCTCCCCCTTAAAAGGTAGTTGGGATGTTCTCAATAAGAAGTGTTAGCAACATTACACAGGTGCTGTTGTTGGACAAGCTGGACACTCTTCCTGGCACTTGAAAGACATATCTGGGCATTTTAATAATATCTATAAAACAGAATTAGTACCCACTTATACACGTTTCGGAAACAAACGTGCCACTTTGTGCCTTTTTTTCTTCTGCGAATTAAACCGGGAGAAGAGACTGAGAAACAAAAAAACTGGTTCTGCTCTTTTTTTCCTGGCTGTCACAGAGCACAAAAACGAAACAATGCTCGAACAATCAGAGAAGTGTGCCAGCCTCCCAGTGACAGAGCCTCGGTGTACAATTACAGTGTCAGCAGTCATACGCAGCACCCCTCTGCTCATGCTATGTAGCAAAAATATTCCACCAGGTTGCCTGTTATGAAGTCACGGTGCACTTTGGCATTCTGCGTTGTTTTGCTACGGGCGGCCTGCCTCAGAGCTTCCTTCAGAAGAGCTCCTGTACGTGGACCACGGCGACGTAGTGATAGGCAGCACGTGGAGGGAAGCGCTGTCACACGTCCTGCTGGGAAAAGTGTCAGGATGCTCGCTGTACCTCTGACTTGCATCCCAACTGCACATCCTGTAAATTACTATTAACAGCTTCATATCAGCTGTTGTTTTATCACACAGGCACTATCCAGGCATTGTACAAGTGATTACTGAAACGCATGAATGAACGGATTCATATACACTTGTACGTATATTTAGAATATTCCTACATTTCATTAGCCTGCGTTTATCCACATATCAGGAACACGCCACCTTTTACTGTCATAAATGACTGAAACATCTTTATAAAAAAGTTGTCTTCATTGTATAACAGGCACCATGTTACTACGTGCCGAAGGCACACTATCGAAAGTTGTCCCCTTACCAGTTTTATCCCAAATGGCGCTCAAATCCGTCACTTGGTGGGACACTAGGCACAGATAGAGCATACGCAAGTTTTCCATATGCAAATACAAGTTGCCATGGTAACTCTACGCTCAGCCACGGTTATTTTTAAATAGGGAATAAGTGCGTTTGAAAAGTAGAACACTCTGTCCAACAATATAATAAAAAAATACTGGCAAAAACAAATCTTTTAAGGTGACACAAATAATTGCAGTGGGTGCTTTGAGTTACTGTATGTATCTGAACAGTGAGATTTACAACACAGGGATCGTACCACTTTTGAACTCTCCACCCCCCCCCCCCAAAAGTGATCACAATACTGCAAGCCCAAACACTAAAACATAAAGATGTTTTACACATGTAGCCCTATAAAACTTTCCAGGCACGTGCAGATAAATTGGGAGAGATGCTGTAGTTCTGTGTCACCACGCCTTGTAACAGTTTCCTTCCACAGCCATTCTGGTATATTGTGCTGCTCGTCTAATACTCGGCAGGCTGTATAGTAACCTACAGCTGACAGTAGGCTGTCTGCTCTCCAAAACTCTCACCACTTCCATGTAATATAACATAACTGTCAAAAAAGACTCAAAAGCAATATATTGGAAAATGAACATGTGTGGAGAATGGAAACTCAATGTCTGAAGCTGTACACAGCAAAGATGGCAGTGTCAGTGCTAAATTAACACAGCCACCTTTGCAGTGTACATCACTTCATCGCCTGCCTGGCTGGTCCCACTCAGGACAAATATGTGGCCCCCACTCAGTGTACTGTGACTGCTTGGCTAACTGGGGGAGGAAGACGATGGCAAGCCAAGGTACACTGCAGGCTTGACTGAGAAAACCACTGTGTCGCTCACCCACAGACAAACCAAACCCAAGGCACAGAAAAAAATCAAGTTAAACTGCTCAGTGAACTTAACATTCAGAGCAACTCTAGCCAAGGCATCTGTGTAGGTGACAAGAGAGGACAATTTGCAGAGTTTGAATGAAAGTGGGGGTTGGGGTGGACTTATCTAGTCTTGATTTTACACTTCCAGCTCTTTACATTTGCTTCCCAGATGTTAATAGCATGCTTTTAATTGTCTCATCTAAGAATAATAATTTCCTACTTAGTCAAGAGCAGCAAAACAATATTAGCATGTATCCCATGTGTAGGTGGAGACCAGCTTGCATAAGAATGACATGGTAAAATTCCTGGCCAAGTATGCTCTGAATGACGTTTGACGAATGATCAACTAAATTTAAAAATAGTTATAACAGGACTGCATGTTCATTCCTATTACTATATAGCTGAAATGTCCATTCCAGGAAGCAATACAAGCGGTTTTGGCTGCATCTTAAATGGACAAATTACAGTGTTAAGCAAAAATTACAAAACCAAACATTCCATGGACAAAACACTTCATTTACATTAATTTAAATCTGAGTAAAAAGTCAATTAAAGGCAATAGATGACTGAAACTAAGTTTACAAATAAATTAAGCAATTAACTATCATATTCATTTTACTGTATAAAAGCACAACAAAGTTCATATTTTTTTTTTTCATATCCCCCCAGCACCACAGTTTTCTAATAAACTGAACATAAAATACATAACTTCATTCTATAAAATTTATTATAACAAGAACTGTATAAAAAAACCCTTTCTTGAACAACTAATCAGGTAAAAAGAAAACTGTACCATTCCAACTCCTCTCTTAACTGCAAACTCAACTCTCCATCTCAACAATGCTTATTAACTAAGAGTCCTTTTGCTCACTTTATACAACCTTACCAATTCACAAAAACCCTGCAAACCTATCCCTTCCCATCATATACATTACTGACCAAAATCTAAACGGATGAAAATTAGGATCACCTGTCCTCACATTTATCTTCTGCAGATTCCGTACGCTGTTTAGGCGACTCTTTCCATACTAACAGGTGCTCTGTATGCACATAGGCTGCCTTAGCTTAGCATGCGTCAGGGTAGCCTGCTGCAGCTGCTGATATCCAAGGCCTAGCAGTTCGCTACACCGGGTAAGGGCTCTGCATGAACTGGGGCTGGGCATGCTGTCCACAGGGACAACTCTCCGTGCCCTAATTCATGCCATGGCTGACAGATACAGACTAAATAGTGTGGATTGTTTCTGGCATAAACCACAGACAAAACACAACGCAGGACAATATCTAATCCAGTGGCCCACCCTTATTTTACTGCAAAAAAAGTCCACTGGCACAACATTTATCTACAGTACATGGACTCAACAGACATTACACCATTTTTTTTTCAGTGACAGGTTAAGAGCTTTACAACAATATTTACATTTCTGATATTACTCGGCCTCACTAATAGGTAAAAACGTATCTTTGTTATTTAAATATGTGTAACCAATTCAGTATCCCATATTGACTTATTTCTCTATAATGGTTTTAAACTGTGAAGTTCAGCACATACAGAGTTTAAATATAATGCACACACGTGATTCTTCTGTAACAAAGTCAATTGTGCTGAAAACCTTTATTTTGCAATTGTTCTTTTCCCCTCTGTGTAATCTGCAGTGATAAATTTCTCCACCACCCCCACCTCCCTTTGGTCACTGACCTCTTTATTATACTTTGTAATTACATTCCTTTTCTAAACAGTACAGACTTACGGAATCTAAACAGAAAGTCTAAAGGTTTTTTCTGTCTCATTAATTAGTCATGACAATATATTTTATACCATGCACTGCGTTAAACACAGCTTTCAAATGTACTTAATACAGCTGTATTATCTTTTCAATTAAAATTGTAACGTTCACTTATCATTAATCGACGATCCCAAATTAAAGAAATGTGACTATGCGCAGTTGCCAAGGTAGGATGCTATTAATATCAACACGAGGATTTTAATCAATACGTCAAAGTGACAGAGACATTGCGCAAGAAATCCGCAAGGTGGCGCTGTCGAACCCCCGCTTCACAGGGCTTCATTTGAACCCTTTAGAAAATAAGAAAACAGACGTCGTACACATCTACATCAGGCATAAATAACTGGCTATAGATACTGAAACCCTTAAATAATTTAAAGTTTGTGTTTTTCAGCCATACATGCGCACGCTGTTAAAAATAAACATTTAACAATGTACTGTATACGTAATTAATTTTAAGGCGTTAGGGGTGCTGTTGGTGATGGTGTTACGTACATGCTGCATTTCTGTACTTTGTTTATTAGACGAAAAACACATTAAACGATGCAATGTGTATGTTTGATTTTTAAAATATCCACCACTTAGTACGTGTCACATAACGATATGCATAACACCAAGACTTAAGAAGTCGAACCGGTTGTTGTGATTTTTGGACAAAAATAACCTGTGATCTTAAGTGTCTGCACGTGCTTTTGAAATGTAAAACAGATGACTAGTGAAAGGATATCGGGTCCAAAACTCAGAGGTGATTTAGGTACATCTTTTGGTACCGCAACCGTTTCTGTCCTGCGATCCTCCTCTGACCTGCCGGCGACTTGTCCGCATATGATGCACAAACGGATGCACGACCCGACACACTGTATGCATTCTATCTCACACTTTTAAGGCGACTGCTCCTATTCCCCCTGCTTCACTCGTCCTCTCTTTACATGGGGTCGACCCGTTAAACGGGTTTCCCTTCTGACAAAAATGCAGCCAGCTGAGAGCAAACGGACACATCCGTGCCTACCTGTTTTTCTAAGCATTCCTTGGCTGTCAGCGAAGGTTTGGGTGACGGTGCCCGGTCACACACGCATCCTTCCAACAGGTATAATCCCGAGGGTCGAGAGCTGGACTCGTTCTCAAAATAAAACAACATATTCTGCAGCAAAGCGAACCACTTGGTGTGCCATTTTGTGTTGTCTGAGCTTTTTTTGCTCAAACATCCACGTCGCGTGCCATCCTTTTTTGCCAAAAGACCCAAGTAGATGACATGGCCATCATTGAGTCGCACTCCTTTCTGCATTTTTATTCTGAAGTCCCCGGGGAACTGATGCTGTTTATCTTACATCTTCTCAGTGCTAAAGCATCAAAAGAGATGCACTTTCTTGTCTAGCGGGGAACTAAAGAACGCGCTTCCCACACGCTGCAATCACGCTTCTGTCTCAGAGTAAAAGGACGAAAGGCAACAATAAGAATCGAGCATCCTAAATTTGCAACAATATTTTTAAACCTTATGACGTTCAGATAGCATATTTCTGAGCGGTTGTATGTTAAATTCAGACAAAATCGCTGATTTGAGGAGAATGCTGCACTCGACGGCTTGTCAGGATCTCACGTGAAAAGTCTAGAGCATCCAAAGTGTGCTGCGCTCAGAGGCAGCGCAGTCATGTGACGCAGTCCAGGAAAACCTTATTTCATAGTACTGCACACTGCTCGAACCAGTAGCCCTCTCTCTATATATGTTTTATCTGTTATTGTTTTTGCAAAATATTAACTGATACGTAAAAGTCCCCGCCTTAATCCGGAGATATTGGGACGCAACGATTACATTTTCGGCTCGGTCCGATGGAGATTCTGTGTACTGGTGAGGGTAGTATTAGTTATTAATAATTCTTACCCACAGATTATAATCTCATTACAGATCTGACAGAATTATAACTATAAAATCCTGACCAATTTTGGCAGTAACCGCCGATATTTATATAGTGGCACTTTTTTGTTATTTTTAGTTTGTGAGATCATGATTATTCAGTGATTATTATAAGAACAAATACAGGGTAGGAAGTTATTTTGAAATATTAATGTTAAATTATTGTAATACAGACTTTTCAGATGATAAATTAAAAATGTTGTACAAATAATATTGAAAATTGTTTCCAAGACAACATTGTTTATTAGTGTACTCTATGATTGCAGGTGATACACAGGAAGTAACTCCGATTTGTCCCGTAATTGAGTGATCAATGTAGCGAGTTACAAATTTCCATATGTCGTCATTAACACAGCAGGTAATTATCTGCCTTTTAGATTCTTTGACGATTATAGTGCTTGTTCTGGCAGAGCAAAACGGGGCCCGTTTTGGCCATACACGAAGCACAACGCCGGGAGCTTTGGCTAGACACAGGCCCTTCCTTCCTAAGACCGTGACGTCCCTTAGAGGCTGTGTTTAAGATTATGCTAATGAGCAGTATGTAGAGGAAGCCCTATGGCTTGTTGGGGTCCAGGACCCTTGACATCCGCACACTGTCTGTCTGCATCTTTGAGCTGGACTTTTGTGATTTATACATGTTCACTACAATGGTGACAGCTTGGAAAACATGTAATTTTTATGTCTACTTGCTGTTCCTCTCTGATTTCCATCAATTCCACGTATTGTATCATATCCCAGCCATGTGCATTGAGCCAGAGAGCAGAAAGCCTTGTAACTGAACTGAGCATGTCTCATATGTACTCGCTAGCTGTGGTTCTTGCTAGTTATGTTGGTACCACTCCAGGTAAGGGAAAAGGTGTTTGCCTTTAAGAATACCCTCTGTTTTCACATACCCGCTTGTACATCATGGTGATGACCCACAGTATTTTTGCTGTGCATTTTTTTTATCATTCGGAGTTCTTACTTGACAGAGGCCCTGGTGGTATGTCAGGTGACACAGAGTGAGATCACGTGCATGCTTGCAAGAGGCATAACATAAACAATGAAAGTGTCAGTAGAAATTCCATATATGTGTATATAGTACACATATGTGAAGAGCAATCTGACATTCTGGAGAACACTCCGATGCTCTTCAGTCTCCAGGGCTTGCAGAGTCGCCCTCTACAACATCAGGAAGATCAGATCATACTAACGGACTATTCAACTCAACTCCTGGTCCAAGCATTAGCCATCTCAAGACTACTGCAACTCACTCCTGGCTGGTCTCCCATCCTCAGTGACTCGACCTCTCCAGACAATTCTGAATGCTGCGGCCCAGTCTTGTCTTCAACTTTCCCAAATGGACACGTTACTCTGCTTCTCATCTCCATTCACAGGCTTCCAATCCAGGCTGGCATAAAATACAAGACTCTGATGCTTACTCTAAAGTCAACAGGACTGCTCCAAGCTACCTCGAGTCCCGAATCAAGACCTACGTCCCCTCCTGTGCTCTACGATCCACCAATGGGAAAAGTCTAGCTGATCCCCTCCTGAAGAATGGTAGATCTAGGTGCCTAAATGATGGAATGAGCTGCCCGTCGCTTTGAGGATTTTATGGTCTCCATGTCCATGTTCCATAAGCTACTGAAAACTCATCTCTTCAGAGAACACCTTATCTCTTGAATCTCGTCTTCATCAGCTCTGCTTCTTTATTGTTCCAATGTTTAAATGTTGTTTATCTATCCATTTTGTTATTGTTAATGAAATTTTTGGCTTTTTGTTGATTTGGACCCTATCCTGCTTAACTGAATCTTTTGCATTTTGTCTGTAGGACAGCAGATACTGTTATCTGGATTCTGAGATATTGTCTGACCTCGTTTTTAATATGCACGTGAACTCCTACTCATTGGTAAGTTGCTTTGGACAAAGGTGTCTGCTAAATTTGTAAATGTAATGTAAATGTAACGTTGTATGGATTCCATATGTCAGAGGGCACAAAATTAATAAATGGTGAACTGCCAATCCCTTAGCATAACCACAGAATAAAAAACAACCATGTAAAAAGACAAATAAATCTTGTAATCATTATAATAATTTTGGATTAAAAGGACAGGTTAATGAGTATTGTTTTGTAATGTTTGAAAATTACATTATGTTTTATGGGGAGCAAAAAGTTTGCTCCTTTGGAAGCTGTTTTGGCACCATATGGGATGACCTAACTTGGAAAGCAAGGCCTTTGCATGGAAAGGTGTGTTATTGGTTTCACGGCAGGACTGAGGTATTTTCCCCCACAGGACAATGCCCCTCCACAGAGCAGTCATACCAGGTCGCCACGACCAGCTTCTGTGTCATGGTGCTCAGCAGCTAGAGGTCAGTATGAAGGCGTGAAATGTCCTGTACAGCAAACAACAGGACAGCACTTACTTTCATCAGTAGAAATTGAAGAGAAAAGAGGGAAATGTAGGGCAGACGGATGGTCATTGTGCTGCCAAATTCATTTCTTTATATATGTGGTATGTGTAAATTTTGGAACAGCGCTGCTGTTGTGTCATTGGCCATGTTTATCTTCATCTGCTGTGACACACCTGGATGTTCTCAAAACCACCTGATTCTCAGGTAATGAAGTGCTGTGTCAATGGATTCTATCTTTCTTCATCGCTGATTCTGAACGGTGACAGCGGCGACATATCTTTGTTTCGGCTTCCTCTGGCTGTCCTTGTGTTTTTTGCAGCCAATTGTAACAGCACAATGCTGCGATGATATATTGAAACTGAATGTATTCCAGTTATTCAGTAACGTGTCCTTTACAATTAGCTACATGAGGAAAAAAGCACTTTGGCAAAACTGCAGATGGCAGGTGTTTTATCAGGCAGTGAAACTGCTAGCTCAATGAAGCTGCTAGTTTAGTGAAACTGCTAGCTCAGTGAAGCTGCTAGCCCAATGAAGCTGCTAGCACAGTGAAGCTGCTAGCTCGTTGAAGCTGTAACTCAATGAAGCTGCTAGCTCAGTGAAGCTGCTAGCCCAATGAAGCTGCTAGCCCAATAAAGCTGCTAGCTCAGTGAAGCTGCTAGCTCAGTGAAGCTGCTAGCCCAATAAAGCTGCTAGCTTAGTGAAGCTGCTAGCTCAGTGAAGCTGGTAGACTACTTGTTCAGAGGCATGCTGATTTTGACCAACAAGTTTGCTAAAACAAACAGCCTTTACTCTGCTGTGGTCAGTTTCATGCTCTTCTTTTAGGATGGCCCCATCCTTTACTTTTCCTTTTGTAGCTACTGTACCTCTGTCAGATCTGTGAAGCTCGTGAATCACCAACGGCTGTTTGGGCACACAAAGCCTTTTCTGTTTATTTTTAGAACAAATATTCCACACGTAAGTGCACAAATTCAGCACTTACATAAGTGGGAAAGTACTCCAGCGTTTAAACAGAAGTAGGAGTCATGCAACTCCCTGTGACAAATGAAATCGATCCAAATTAAAAGGCAGAACATTCTGCAGGATCTTGTATTTCCACCCTGAATACATCTGCACCGATGTACGTATCTGAAGCATGGACCTCTAAAAGCGTTCCTCCCTAAACGACTGCTGCCATGGATCCCACAAGCCAAACTGGGTGTGCCCAGCCTGGAGCCGATGGCCTGGCGGGGAGAGCCGGAGCTCATGGGGGAGGTTCTGAATCAGCACTTCCCCTGCCGCTATGGCAACTGCTGCTGCGGAGAGGCAATCTGTTGGGCCACACGGCATGCACACTGAGGAGAGGGCAGGCAGCCCAACCGGAAGTCTCTTCTGCTCCGCAGCGCACAGCACTGTAGGGACAGGCATGGGACAACAATGTGCATGCCTGAGCAAAAAGTACAAACCGAATCTTGCACGTGTGTGCACAAGCCAGTGCATGCTGGAATGAGAGTGCAAGGCTGTTTGCATGTTGTGCATGCCTTTTTTTTGGCATTGTCTCTGTGCTTAAGTGTGCCCTTGACTGCATGTATGCATGCTTTTTAAAGATATGGACATACACACGTGTCTGCATCTAATCTTGCGTATAAGTATGTCAGTAGACCATTCCGGCTCTGGTGTATTTGATGTATGTGCGTGCATGTCGGTGTGTGCGCACGCACGTGTGTTTGCATGTGGGTGTGGTGTATGCCAATGAGCTAAGAAAATATTTGCTACTGGTTATAAGGTAATATTTCTATTTATTTTTCAGTGGCACACAACCAACATACCTTGTCTTAAATATGTCAACTTATACAACCTTGTAGTACCAGTGTTCATGATGCGTATATGCTATGTATTTCCTGAAAATCAGCACTGTTAAACAGTCCCTAAAATTATTGTCTTACTTGTGTAATAAGAGCAGAAAAATTCCAAATCACCAGGCTACTTCATCCCATTTTGTATTTGAAGAGCGGTGTACCCCTAAATACACGATCTGCTAGATTCCTAACTCTCTGTGTCCTATCCGACAACACTCATTAATTGCATTTTTAACAGTACTTCCCTCTTTTTTATTCCATTAAAGCCCTTTCTGACAAGGGTACTTAGAGATGTTCCTGAATAGCAAGAGATTCAGTTTTATCCCTTGACATAAATGCTGGCGTCCACAGCCCACGGTTTTGAGCCTGGTCTCCCTCAAAAGTAAGACAGTCGGAAAGAAATGGTGAGGGGAAAAATGGATACAGAGGTGTGTGTGTGTGTGTGTGTGTGTGTGTGAGTGTGTGAGTGTGTGAGAGGGTGAGTGAGAGAGAGAGAGAGAATGGTGAGAACGAACGGGGTGGGTAGGAGACAGACGGAAAGGGAGCTGCATTGCAGCAATAACTGGGTGTCATAATGTGCCTCAGTAGCCTGTCTCCCGTGTCTGGACGCAGACCAAACCCGATGGCAGGAGTCGTTTTTTTTTGGGGGGGGGGGGG
This sequence comes from Chitala chitala, assembly GCA_025773905.1. Taxonomy (NCBI): domain Eukaryota; kingdom Metazoa; phylum Chordata; class Actinopteri; order Osteoglossiformes; family Notopteridae; genus Chitala; species Chitala chitala. Next base: position 3,793,829 of record JABJVR010000016.1, read on the forward strand.
TCGGCAGGTGCACACAGCCCTGACATTTGAATAGCCACAAAGGCGCTTCTGGCAGCGCGGGACC
>JABJVR010000016.1:3793902-3804784 GCA_025773905.1 Chitala chitala
CCCCCCCCCCCCCCCCCCCCCCCCCCCCCCCCCCCCCCCCCCCCCCCCCCCCCCCCCCCCCCCCCCGGCTGGGGCACACTGCCGTGACATTTGCATAGCCACTAAGGCTCTTCTGTCAGCGCTGTCCCGGCATTAACCCCGTCCTCACCAGCCAGAAAACCAGAGGGCTGGATCCCTGTAGCAACCCATTCCGCCCTAACCCCCCCACCCCCCTGAGCTGGACGTGGCTGTAGAGGGAGATGTCTGGGTGCAGTGCACAGCATCAAGAAAGATAACAGGAGGGGAAGGGGACAAACATCCCTACTGCTTTGCCTACAGCAACTCCTGTATGTTTAAGAATTGTATACGTTTATGTACACTGTACATACACACACAAACACACACACACACACACACACACACACCACACACACGCACACACGCACCTGATGAGTTGCTCATTTTATTTCCATAAACATAAGCATTTTCCAGTGAATGATTTAAAAAAATATTACTAAAGGGAGAAACGTTAAAGACTGAGGCCAGGAATGAAGAGAAACAAGACAAAAACATGAAGAATGGCACACGAATAGAAGCATGACAGCTTTTCTGTAACGCATCTACATCTCCACAAAAAAAATAAATAAAAAATTTGAACAACAGTGGGTGCTGTTAATAAATAAAATGCCTAATGACAGCTAAGTGGGCTCAGAGCAAGCCACCGTGCCTAAAATAGCTGCTGGAGGCTTTTGTATTTGCGCATGTAATTGTGTCTCTGCAGGGGACGCTCTGCGGCAGGTGAAGAGTACTCAGTCAGCTCTGGCCAAACAAACATTCTGGATCCCAAATAGGAGAAAAATATTTGCCACAACTACACAAAAAGGCTTTTTGTTCATGAGCTTGTATTTCAGGTGTCCAAAGCTTTTAACATTGTGTACAGAGACTCTCTGGGGGGGGGGACAACGACTGTGTAGAGTTTTGTTGCTACAGAGCTGGTACTTTTTCCTTTCTTGTTCTCTCTGGTAGAGTCCAGCGTTACTAGCTCTCTTCAGTCAGCACCTATTAGACGTTCTGTCCATCAGGGTGGAAGAGCCGGCAGGGGGGTGGGAAGTGGCGAGGGGGGGTGACGAGCCTTGTTCAAATGTCTCCTCACCACTCCCAGACACAATTTGCTTTTCTTAAGCCGTGCTTGTCATTGTATTTCGGCTGTGGGGCTCACGCTGCTCCGGCCTCTCCTAAGCTGAAACAGCAGCGAGTTCTCTGGCCAGGTTTCAGGAATGTATGACAGGAGGCTGCTAGCACATGGTTGGTATGCCTTAACTAGTGGCTTTCCAGCTATCCAGAGCACATAAGAATCTATTCTTCTTTGTATGGCCATTAAAATAGGCAGTTATCCATTCAGAAATTTGAGTACAGACAGAGTATAAAAGTATTACTCTGCACTGTGTTCTGTTGGTGTTTTATCCACATTAATTTTTTTACCAAATGACTTGCCCATTTGGGTTTGCGATTGGCCTGGAGCTCCTGTTAATTTCCCTCAACTTTATTTATGGTGACTGTACACAGCAATAGTTTTTAACCTAATAACACTGTAAAATAACCTTCCATTTAAAAATTATTGCTACCATGTGCCCATGGTATTTTTAATAAAGCAATGATAACAACAAACAAAGCAGTAACTCAAAAGTCAGTTGACTATGTGGTGAATAATGTAGCACTGAGTTTTCCCTGCCCTCTCTATTACACATTCAGGCACCCACAAACACACCGAGGCCCACCTGAGGTTGGTGTGTTTGGGTAGTGGGACTATAATGCCACCACAAACACAGAGGATTTGTGTGCAGAGGACAAGTTTTAATCACCCAATTACAATCCAGAAATCCCAAATGGTTTTAAGGGCAACAGGGTCAACAACCAGAAAGTCAAACATAGCCAAGACCCAAAAAAAAAAAACATATATATATATATATATATATATATATATGTTTTTTTTTATATGTATAAAAAATATATATAAAATATATATTTTTTTATATATATAACACTCTCAAACAGGAAACAAGCAGCTTTCAAAAATCTACATGCAAAAAACAAGCCAGAGATGTAACCCAAAAATTGAGAAGTCATAACCAAAGCACAAATTGAAAGACCTTGATAAGCAGTAACAATCACTCAGAGGTGCTTATATACACCAATACAGTGTAGGCAAATACTGCCTCAGTATAATGGGGAGTAGTTCTGGGTGAATTAATGAGACACAGGTGTTTTCCCTACTCTGGGGAATGGTGTGTATTTTTGCAGATAGTGCGAGCACAGACTGAACTTGGGAATTGGGGCTGTGACTACCTGAGTACCTGTGAGTAACTGTGAGTGAGTACCTATGACTATCTGTGATTGAATACCTGTGACTGAGTACTTGTGAGTATCTGTGAGCGAGTACCTGTGAGTAACTGGGAGTGACAGAGAAACACTGGGAAACTACAAGAGAACTCCCACCCCCTCAAACAACTGACTTCCTAGTGTTCACTTTATTTTCAAATTCATTTCCCTTTATACGTACCTATAAATGCTTTCTACTCAAAACCTAACATTAGCACAACACAATATATATATCCGGTCTCTGTTTAGCTGTTGCCATTCCAGTGTCCTTGGTATCATCACCCACATTAATTGTGTGAATGAACTGGTGAATCATTGTGAGTTTTCACTTTGCATACAGGTCCAGACCAGTGTTGGCTGTGGGTCTGTCCTCCTTTGACATTGTGATCCCACTCCACTCTGCAGAGTGGCATAACTTTACAGCAGGAGTCAAGTGTGTTTGAAGTGGGAGCCAGGTAAAAGTTCCACCTGGTGAGCAGTCCAGGTGCTGCACCTATTGCTATGCATCTGCAGCACTGGATGGCCCCAGGAAACATTCAAGCATTTAGTAAAACCAGATACAACTGTCAAAGTTATGAATTTGAAGAATGTTAGCAGCATCGAGCCTCACCTGTAGGGTGTGTGAGCCTGCAGACAGCAGCAGACGCTGGGTCCCACATGCCCCTGGCTCGGATCCAGAGTGCCGTGCTGAGGGTGGGGGGTGCCCAGGTGCCCAGCAGGGGCTTCCGCTGCAACCGTCAGGCCAGTGCCACACCTCAGCAGTGTGTCTGTAATTGAATTCTGAACAAATGCTGTGTGGTTAGGCTGGTTCAGCACTTGAGAAACAAGGAAATATATAATTTAAAAAGACGGAATCAAAATAAAAAATTTATGGCTGCAAGACCTAAATATTTAAGAAGCACAAATAAAATTTTGAAACTTACATACACTTATATACACTTATGAGATATATTTGAGTTTAATTGCTTTGTACCTTTCCATGAATAGACATGTCACATGTTTAAAAACAAGGAAAAACAAATGATTTAGCTGCACAGAACAGTGATAATGGCTTTGTGTAAAGGGAATTCTTCCACACAATGGAAAAATGTAAACATATTAAACAGAAAATTTGACCTTAAGACTTTTCTCTTTGTACATACTGTAAATACACAAGTCACAAGGAACTGGAACTTACAAAACATTACAACTGCAAATGTTTAGCAAAATCTAGTATATAAAACATATGATGAAAGGAGATAAAACTGGAAATGGAATGTAACTGTTTTATCAGTTTAATAATTGTTGGTAAATTAAAATATATTTTAGAATCTGTTTTCCAGTTGTCTTTCCATGCAATATTCTAATTTATTTATTTTGACAAATAGTTTGTCATTTCAGGTTCCATACATCATTGAACCATTTATACTTTGCAGAGTCACAGGTGGCCTGGAGCCTATCCCAGGTAGCTTAGGACATAAGGCATGTTAATCCCTGGACAAGGTGCTAACCCATCACAGGGCACATACACCCTAAACGCAATTTACATATTCCAGTACACCTGACCTGTATGTCTTTAAGCTATGGTAAGCGACGAGACCCTGGAAGAGACACACTAATGCAGAGGGAGAACATGCAAACTCCACACACACAATGCCAAAAACCAGAGTTGAACCCACACCACTTGAGGTATGAAGCACCAGTGGATGCTGACACTTTACTATCAATAAAATATTAATTCACCTTCTATGCCACTTATTCCTGGTGAGGGGGAGCCTGGAGCCCATCCCAGAACACATAGGGTACAGGGTAGTGGACACCCAGGGCAGGGTGCCAACCCACCAATCAACCTAACCTGCATGTCTGTGGTCTGAAACCGGAGAAAACCCACTAAGAACAGGAAGAACATGCAAACTCCACGCACACAGACCCAAGGCAGGAATCGAATCCCAGGCCTGGAGGTGCGAGGCAACAGTGCTAACCACTGTGCTGCTGATAAAAATTATATATTCAAATAAAGAAGGAAATTACAAAAAACTAACAGAAACTACAGTTACCTGTTTTGGTGAAATGTTTATAGTGCAAATGAAACATGTGTACAGTTCAGTGGTATGGTTGTATTGCTGGAAAAATCCCTTACACGAACTGCAAAAATATTAAAGATACATTAACAGCAGCACTATATATCCAAGGGAATAAAGTAAACTGGACATAAAATGTACTAGTAATTTAAACAGTATAACTATTATTACCTATTACTACTTGAATACGGTTAGGCTATTGGTGTTATAGATGGTCAAATGTTGCACATGTTTCAGGCTGTGGACAGTGTATACATTTTTTTTTTTACTTTAGTCGAGAATGGGAGTTTTTTGTGGACACAGATTCTGTAAAATATGAATGCAAATGCTATTTATGAAAGCAATGGGAAAATTATTTGTTGGTGAAGAACATGGTGTGTTTGCACAACCTCTGTCCTGTCCTGGCCTTCTTGACGGTCAAGCACACACTTTGCATTTGAATCAGCGTCGACATTTGTGCTATTCCTTACAGTTCAATTTGTAAAATGCAAACCCTCTTTGGTAATCTCAACAATGTTACAATACACTGCTGCATAATGATCAAGCGTTTCTGAAGACTCATCTTGGTGAGGCTGGTAAAACAACTCCCTTTTAATGAAACCAGTGAGAAATGCCTAGAATTTTAACTGTTCTGTGAAGTAACATTTGAGGTACATGAGATAGGACAAAAGGTGCAGTACAGAAGGAGACCAGATACAACACAAAGTCAAATACCAGGCGAGACTTTGCTGAGAACCGTCAGATGAAACAAAATTATTCATCTTTGAATAACATGAGGAGCTGGCGCTGAAATTACTGCCATGCCCTATTTGCCTGTAAGGCAGCTGATTGGTAATTTTGCATAAGGTTTGTCCCTAGAGCCTTTCCCAAGACACTCAGAAGGCAATGAAGATATATAGCCAACACTGAGGGAGAAGCCATGCTGTTTGTAAAGCAAATACCATTCATCTGAGCAACAGGAGGATGTTCTACCTCAAAATCAGAGCCAACACCACAAAACTGGACCGTTATTGGTGGGTAGTCACGATGCGCCTTGATACACAACATACCATCAGTATTGTTTTATGGTCATCTTTCACCTGAAGATTAGCAGGACCTTATAACCCCTCTGGGTGTTCTGCTTTTGAATCAAATATATAGAAACACTATATATTTTACCAGCACTGTCGCCGCACACCTCCAGGCCTGGGGTTCAATTCCCGCCTTGGGTCTGTGTGCGTGGAGTTTGCATGTTCTCCCTGTGCTTGGTGGGTTTTCTCCGGGTGCTCCGGTTTCCTCCCACGGTTCAAAGACTTGCAAGTTAGGTTGATTGGTGTGTCCAAATTGCCCGTAGTGTGTGTGTGTGTGTGTGTGTGTTTGTATGTGTGTGTGCGTGTGCCCTGTGGTGGGTTGGCGCCCCGCCCTGGGTGTCCCCTGCCCTGCGCCCTATGCTTTGGGATGGGCTCCAGGCTTCCCCGCGACCCTCACCAGGACTAAGCGGTTAAGATGATGGATGGATGGATGGATATATTTTACCATATTTCTGTATATTTCAGTCTGCCAAGCGTTACGTTTTAGCCTTTCTTATATAGTGTTTTCTTTGTAACTGTGCTTAATAGTCTCAGACGTACCTTGTCTCAGTTTGACTTTTGTAAATGCTCATAATTGGCCTTTCAAATCCATTCCTTCCAAATTATTGTTCATCACATAGTACACATCATACAGTACACATCATATACTACATATCACACTGCACACATAACAAAGTACACATCACATAGCATATTGTACACAGTACACATCATGTAGTACACATCACACAGCACATAGTACACAGCACACATAATAAAGTACACACCACAGAGTATACAGCACATATCATATAGTACACATTACACAGCACATACTAACACGGCACACTGCACACAGCTTGAGTTGTTCTAAATTTTATGTAAAGTATTTCATGCATTTCAGAGCATAGGATATTGACAGAAATAGAATACTATCTTTGTTGTTAAGAATGAGAACCAGATTGTGTTTTCCATACTGTTATGGATATCAGTTTTTAACAATCACCTTACATTTGACTATAATTAATTGTGTGTCAGTTGTGTTATTCTGATTAATACTCCCAAATAATGTAATTTCAGAAGAGGTAAACACAAGTCCTCATGATTTTGTTGGCATGTCATGCTCATTACCAACAATTATAAACAAGAAGTTAACAAAAAGTTGAAACATTCTTAACATTGGTGTTTGACAGGTGTCTTTAATTTACAAGTCACTTAGAGATACTTTATTTGGGAGAAATTTAACAAATGCCTGGTTAATTTTATGCACAGAGTGGAACAATCTTATCTTTTTTGTTTAGTGTTCAGTGAGCTACAAGCCACAGAATACAGGGTGTTGTCAAGATTAAATTCAGGACTTTTCTTAGAGAGTTACAAGTCTGCTAAGCAATGGTATCCCAGGGTACCTTGGTCCCAGAGTAGCTTGGTCTATTTATTTATTTCACAGAAAATGTGATTTGAAGTGGAGAGAGGGAACAGGCATCAGTCAGAGGTTGGACAGGTTGATTAGTGTTGTTTTGACAAGCCAGCATTCATCTTTTTACAATGGAGCAGTTGTAGCCCTAAGTACTGAGCCCCAGCCTCCTTGTCCCAGCAGCAGCCAGAAGCCATCGCCGTGTAGCTCCTGAAGTGTGACTGGAGTATTGCTGCTCATACATGCTCAGAAAGGAGGTATTGTCAGTGATAACCCATAGTATGTCGTTTCCATAATTATACACCCGTTTTTGTTTCAGCCATTAGATGTAAAGAGCTTACTTTGTTGTGGATATATTCTTCCAATTGGATCTAACTGCATTGTAAAATTTACATTTCTACAATCTTTAATAAAAATAGAAAGAATAAGAACTTCTTTTATGTATTACTCTCAGGGCATTTCATGGAAAAGTGTACATTTGAGTATGTCCAAAGGCACACGTGTGCAAATTCCTAAAGCCTTGCATGCAGGGGTGTGAGAGTCAATGTTCAATTTTTTCACTCTTTACGGAGCAGCTGCGCGTTCATTACATTCCATTTATGAAACAAGGACCCCCCCCCCGCTCTTCCCCCGTCCACCCAAGCAGAGCAAGCTTCTAGATAAAGTGGTGATCACGGGGGTGGGAGAACTACCTTGTGGTCTTCCCTGGCTGGTCTCAAAGCCACAGGAAGACCAAACAAGAGCCTCCTTCACAAGCGATGGACACGTCATGCAGGACTGATCTTCCCACGTTAAAATTTATTTTCACCCATTCCTTAATTATTATTCCAATTGTTACATGCTGACCTAAAGAAGAAGCTTACCTCGTTTAAATCGTAGTTTCATACACTGAAATATCAGGAGATGTCAGTTTAATGTCGCTTTATGATAGTTTCCACATGCCGGACCATGTGGAAAAATTAGCTGCTGTTATTGTAAATTTATCTTTACTGTCTGTGCTACAAAGGAAAAAAAATAATATGTAGATGCTGTGAGAAGATGACTAGGCTAAGAAAGGGTAGTCATATCCACGTTGCTCAGTAACATACAGAGCCTCAATGGCGCCATCTAGAGGAATACAGCCTGTAAAGCAGCTTGCCTGGCTCCACCTAGCTTGTCAGTTATTTTCATGTCACTGTGGTGTTTCTTGTCCACAGTTACATACACACATAGCCTGGTCATCACAAATGAAATAATATGGTGTGAGAATGGAGGCAGTCACACATCTTTAAAGCTTGCACTTTTTCTGTAAATTCTTCCGTATTAGCTTTCTTTCACAGTGGATAATTATAATTTTTCCTGGGTGCTTTATGCATTTCAATTCAATTCAATTCAATTCAATTCAATTCAATTTATTTTTATATAGCGCCTTTCACAACAGCATGCCTCAAAGCACCTTACATTGAGATATTCTGTATAGTTTGTGACTAAGTGGTTGATGATCAGATTCAGTTTTTAACTAAATGAAGGACAACATTGTGTAATGAGAAAACATGGCACCACGAAGGTGGAAAAATCTCAGAAGACATGGGTTCATTTACACCATATTTGTGTTTCCTAGGCCTGGTCTGAACCTTGGTTTATTTGATTCTGTCTTCTGTAACGCTCACAGGTTTAATCAAGAGCCAATCCTGGACTTAATTCTGTGAGCTTCTGTAGGGTTATAACAAGATGTCCCTCACAGGGGAAACACTGTGTAGAAATTTCATCGAATAGGATGGAACTGCTGTGCACTTTCAACCATTGTCTGTTTTAGACCAACAGCAGTCAATAAAATATCAATGGGAGGCTGGCCAAACAAACTGCTAACTGCCAGAGCATGATAATTTCATCGACTGTGTGTTGAAAATCCTCATTTATGTCATCACTAATAAAAAAAAATGGAATCGATATAACAGTTAACAGGTAGAGATGAGCAATCAAAGGGCTTACCGTGTAGTAAAACATTACATAATCATTTCTAGAAAGCATTGTCTATTGTGCATATGACCTCAAGCAAAGAGAATTTAAAGATGAAAACCAACGCATCACTCAGCCGAAAAGCTACTGTGGCAGTGAGACCATGGGGAAATCTTCCAATTGCTTCCGCTCCACGCAAGCAGTGTATCGTAACGACAGCTCCTCTAATCATTTGCTGTTATTTTTCAGAGTTGAACTTTCCCTTTTGTAGCCATTTTGCTTCTGCTGATGCAGGTGTGTCTTCCAGTATGCGGATGTGTGTAAGAAAGAGATGGGAGGGGGACATTCTAAAACGGGGTGGGCTTCAGCTCTCTCTGCTGCACACCTGCAGTCAAATGCAGTCTCCATAGCAACAAGACGTGGCAGCACAATGCGGGAAACATATTGGAGGTTGCGATCTTAAATGCCTCCCTTTCCATTTCCTTTCTCCACTGCAGTCGCACTTGGAAATGCATTTCAACGCTTTTCCCAACTTCCCTTCTGTCACACACAGCAGCTGCTGCTCCTGTAGCTGACTAGTAAAATTCCTTGATGTAGCCTTTGATATTAAGTGATAAGGATGTTGGTCAGAGTGCTGACAGGAGCTCTGTAGGGTTTATTTATGCTAAATGACAAATGCTTCGTAGCATTTTTTAAAATTGTACTGAAAACCAAAACAAAAATTCAGGTTATCTGAAACACGAAGCACACACCTTGCCTGTCCTTCATCTGTGACTTCTGTAGAACCACAGACTGGGAAATCTACAGTCTACCCTGAATCACTTATTACTAGATTTATGCCACTGAATTAGTTAAACCCAGTTAGCCCTGTTTGTCCTAGCTGAAGGTGTCAGATATGTGCATGTCAGGAATATTGGCAGAAAGTGATGGACTTATATGGGGAGCTGCATGGAACTTTGTGGGACCATGTGAGGTTGTGAATAGTGGCTGTGTGTGGGACTGTGTGGGGCTGTGTATAGCTGTGTGGGGCTGTGTATAGCTGTGTATAGCTGTGTACAGCTGTGTGGAACTGTACATAGCTGTGTATAGCTGTGTGGGACTGTGTAGAGCTCTTTGGAGCTGTGTATAGCTGTGTGACATTGTGTGGGACTGTGTAGAGCTCTTTGGAGCTGTGTATAGCTGTGTGACATTGTGTGGGACTGTGTAGAGCTCTTTGGAACTGTGTATAGCTCTATAGGGCTGTGTGTGTTGTGATAGGACAGGCAAAGCAGACAATTGCCTGGAGCCCTAAGCTTTCAGGGCAATCGATTGCATAGTATGTATTGTAACAACAAATGAGCAGAAATCCCTTTGAAGCATTTTGCCTAGAGCCTCCAGAGTGTCTCGAATTGCTCCTGGCTGTATGGAGCTGAGTATGACTGTGTGGGGTTATGTGGGACTGTGTGCAGTCTGTGGGACTGTGTACAGCTGTGTGGGGCTGGGTGAAGCTGTGTGGGGCTGTGTGGGACTGTGCAAGGGTAAATGAGCCTATGGGTGAAGGGGAAAGGTGGAGAAAGAGTAGAAATGAAAGTGATTTCATACATTATGGTTATTGGGGTTAACTGTTCATTTAAATCACTTTCTCTTTTGTGGTCTACAAAGGTGGAACCATTGTGACTTTCGTTGTGGATGAAGCTGGCAAACTGTAGTACCTGTCCTCATTAACAATGATAAATAATATTAATATAACTGATCATTATGACTATTAATGCCTGACATATACTGGACTTACAAAAGGCTGCAGATTCCACCTGCCCACTGTAGTTCTCCTATAAAAAACATGTGCTTTCCTCTTCATGGCTCTACAACCTTGCCTGATGTTAAACACATCATGTTTATGCACACACACCCTTGTGACCATTAGAGAGGAAAAAGCTATAACACGAAATTCTGTAGGTTTGATATCACATGCTGACAAACTAGAAATGCTCGCTCTCTCTCTCTCTCTCTCTCTCTATATATATATATATATATATATATGTGTGTATATGTATACACACACACACACACACAAATATACAAAA
>JABJVR010000016.1:3811887-3831491 GCA_025773905.1 Chitala chitala
CCTGAGATGTGAGATGTTGTGCTGTGCAGGTCTTGTTTGAAGTGTGACAGTGCTCTTCAGCCCTGAGATGTGAGATGTTGTGCTGTGCAGGTCTTGTTTGAAGTGTGACAGTGCTCTTCAGCCCTGAGATGTGAGATGAGGGACACAGCACCTTGTAGTGCTGGCTGTAACCTTGTAATGGCCCTAAGCAGACTCTGCCTTGGGGGGGCCCCTCTTCAAGCAGGCCACAAATATGTTGGAGTTTTATTAGAAATATTAGAGACTTGTAAATAAGGTCTACTAATTCTAGTCTAGTACTATATGTATATACACACACATGCACTTTTTTTTAAAGAAGTACAGAAATACTGCACACCCATTACAACACTCAATGACGTAACAGTAAAATTAAATTTTGATAGTTCTGTGATTTTTTTGTGGCCTTATTAATTAATCAGTATTCATTGCCAAGATTTAAAGCTGAGTTTTTGTGTAACTGGTAAATTCAATTCAATTCAATTTATTTTTTAATAGCGCATTTTACAATAATGTGCCTCAAAGCGCTTTACACAAGAAATTGCATATATTAAGGAATAAAAAATAAGAATTAATACAAATAAAGCCAGACAACAGCAGAGGAGAGGAACCAAAAACTCCACAGTGTGGAGAAAAAAAACCTCTGGGGGCCCAAGGTTGACTGGCTGCCCAGCCCCTCCTGGGCATCCTAACATTACAGAGAGTAGTGGTACTTATTGAGACTTTAACAGTAAAAAGCATTTGTGTTTAACAATTTTAATTAGTTAATATTTCATTGTACCGATTTTAAAGTTTCAGTTCATCAATATGAGCTGAATTGATGTATGGTCACAGTGTTGATTGATTTTTTTTATTGCGTTTAGTGTTTTTGCCATGTTCGTGTTAAATTAAATTAATGTATCTATTAGTTTAGTTAGTCAATAGTGTGTAACTATATTCTGTGCTGTGTGTGTATTTGAGAAATGAGTGTAGCTGCCTACCATCAGTGTGGTGTGTGCTCACTAACGTTACCCGGTGATGTGATTTTAGAACCTGAGTGATTTTTGGCTGTTACTAAACAGTGTGATATTGATTGATTAGAACAAAAAAAAAACTATTGTTTTAGTTACCAGAATTGTTTTGTGCTGTCATAGAATAGCAGGTCTGAACTACACAAACTTAACATTAGCATATTTTTCTGCATGGCTTATGTGGCTAATGTGCAGATCACTGGCAGCTTGCTGTGTGTCAGTTCTTGCAATGCAAACACTTGAAAGCACATGTTTCGAACAGGGATGCAAATACCTGCTTTATCACTTTAGCCATCGTTTCAAACAGACATATCTGGTTGTCATAGTTAAAGCCATATATTTTTTTTCTGAAACCAAGTGGTTAAACACAGTGAATCCATCAAACTTGCTGCATGTGTATTTGACAGTCTTTTCAGTTCCACTGATGTCTGTCATCTGTCAGACTCTTCATGCCAGCTTTGGCCCTGGAGTTCAGATGGGGGAAGCGCTCAGCCCAGACCCCTGCCTGCAAGCCCTTTCCACAACCTGCTGGGAGCAGCTGCTGGCCGACTCAGTGCACCTCTGCAGGAGTGGTGGTCCCAAAGCACCCGGGGCTGACCACAGGCCCGCAGACGCCCGTCACAGGGGAGCGAGACGACCGTCAGAGCTGGCGCAGCCACACACGTTATTACACAGCTGTCATAATAAATGGGAGCAGACGCAGGGCCTCGACAAACGAGCAAAGCAGTGTGAGGCTGTCAGCACAGGGCTGATGGACATTCCACTGTCTCGTGCACATGCTTAAAAGGTCATGTTTTCAGTTCTTCAGTACCGAGATGCATTTCTCAAACACCACAGGTAGTTCAGGATTCGACTGGGGAGCCAGTCAGGTCCACAAAAGCAGTAGTGTTCACTGGTCGCAGCTCACGTACAACACAGAGACGCAGACCCAACAAGCCACAAACAGGACACATGGTCACAAACTAGCAGAACTGCATCATAACTTTACTATAGCGCACTGTTAGCTGAAAAGGACTGCATACGTACAGCAATATGAGTGCACATGTAACACATCTGTATAACTGAACAAGCTGTGGGAAAGATTAGTGTGCATTTGTCTTTGTAACTTTCTATTTGATGTTCAGTGAATGATGATTTTTGAAAGGAACGAGTTATGAAAGTTAACTGCTAATATAGTGCGTTGTAAATGCTATTCAGAAATTTTATATGTGAATTGCTCACTGTACTATGGTGGGACATAAAAGTTGTGTACAAACCAACACTTTGTGAAGTTTGTAAACGGTAAAGTTTAAGTAAAATGACAGGGAGGATAGTCACTGGCTGATGAACGGTAAAGAAATGTTATTATCTTCGTAAATAACAATGCTGTGAATGTATTTACTGATTTAACCCTATAAAGTTCCCTCATACAAATCCATCCATCTTTGAGAAATATCTCAGGTACTTTAGGAAACAAGGCAGGGAATAAGCAAGTGGTGCAAACCCATAAGGGCGTAACCATGTGTTTGTAGACTGGGGGAAGAAACCAGAGTACACAGACAAAATCCATAAAGCAAGGGTTACGGTTAGGGTATAGAACCAGCAATGCACATAAAGTGAAGGTCAGATTTGAACCCCTATAGCTGTAAGGCAACAGTAATGAGCACTAAGATACCATTTGTCTCTGTGGTTTGATATCTTTTGGGATTCCCTGTAAGGGTTCCCCTATAACAGTTTGTATGTCTTACATCTGGTGAGAGGTATTGTGATGTTAATACTGACTGTTATTCTTTGTGACTTCAGTGCCTTTGCAGTTTGTCCTTAGAGTTAATCCAGTGTTTTATGTTCCTTGATTTTTGCCCCTAGTTACCTGGGTTTTCCTATTTAGTGTTCCTACCTGGTCTTTCTCCAATGGCCATTGGTCTTATGTTTCTAGTTTGGCCTTTGTTCTTGTGCCGTGCCTTTTTTGGGTATTGTCTGTTATTGATAGACCCCCTCGTTTATTGACACTTGGATCTAGACCCTGGACATTGTATTCTGGACTGTCTCTCCTTTTCTATTTCTTGGGAAACATATTACATTGTTACAAAAAAATGTTTACATCATTAATTATCAGTACATATTTTGGAAGACCCAGCTGGTAAAGATTTTGCCAATTTTCTATTGACACCCATCATCAGGGGTAAAGCTTCTCACACAATCTGGACTCAAATCTGCATTATGGAGAAATGGCCAACACCAGCATTGTCCTAATGACTGTTCAGATTCTCATAACCTTAATGACAACTGTGTAAGTAAACACTCATTCCCATTTTTTAAAAATTCATAGTTGAACACTATTAGCATTATTGAATTGAATTGAATTGAATGTTATGAATTTGCTTGTCTGTAATCCATAAATCCAAGAGGTAATAAAAAAGTTAGTTTATACTCTATTCATGAATTTGGACAAATGTTAAAAAAGTAAATTTAATTAAAGGTATAATGAAATACTTTGTGAAATAATACAGTGGGTTGCATATCACAACAGTAATTTTTATTTCTTGTTGTTAGTGGTATTTCTTGTAGTTTTATTAGTATTCTGCACAAAAATGAAATGTTCGGTTGTTATTGTAATCCGTTAAGTAACGTGATACAGTATGTTACAGTGTACATAGATTATCATATACAGAAAGCCGCAGGAACATTCTGGAACCTCTGTCATCTAACTGTGACAGATTCTGATTTGTACCACAAATTTATCGATGAGTACAATACAAAAAAAAGTCTGTTTGGTGAGAGAAACTGAGACAACAGACATACAAACAACCTCCCGCCTTTCAATTGAAGGAGAGGTCTAGGATTCACAAGGACAGTTTGAATTACACACAGGTTTGGGGGCAATTCAATAGGAAGTGGAACAATCTGAGGATTAATTGTTCTGCCACATCCTGAACAGACACCTGATACAGCCACAGGGACACTGCCGTAATGCAACCGAAATGCTGATGCTCTAAGAGGCTTAACCCTTGTACACTCAGTTCACACCTGCTGTTGATACACACCCCCCAATTAGTTTGTGCTTCACAGCGTTTGTGAGTGTGTGTGGAAAATTATGGTTTTATTTTTCACGACGCCTCATAATGTTCTGCATATTCTCGATCTGGATCCATTTTGCTCATGATATGTTACATTTTTGGCACCTTTTGTAACCGATTGCCCAGAAAATGTTTTGAATTTCTCACAGCCTCTTGTTCTGCCCTGTTGTTGTCTCAAAAGAATTGTATTTTTCTCTCCCTCCCTCTCTCTCTTTCTCTGTCTAAGAATGCAGACTTAATGTCTTGTGGCACTTAATCATTATAACAAGTTTTTTTTTTTTAATCTTAATAATGAAATTTAATTAGATCCCAAAGTCATATACTGGAAGACTTAATCTGAAGCCTTTAAGCGCTTTAAAATGAAAAACCACACTGATCCGCAGTGGCATTTTAGACTTCTGCTAAAACTATTAGAAATCGATGCTCCTCACCTGCACCTTCTCCACCCTCTTTCCCCTCCCCACCCTTAGAAAAGGATAAAAAAAAATGTGTGAAAAGGGCAGGTCGCATGAGGCACCCAGCAGCAATCAGAGGTGGTGGTGTGTGTGTGTGTGTGTGTGAGTGTGTGTTCCCTTTTGTTTCGGCTTGTTTCGAGGTTGTTGCGTTTGCCAGGACTTTCACACCTGTCACACAAAGGCAACGTGACACACGTGTTCCTCCCTTTTCAGAGCCGGCCGTCTGGGTGGTGCTGCTGTGAAGGTGGCCAACAATACCCCTCCCTGTGACCCTAAACAGCAAAGGCCTTTCCGCTGATATACCTTACACTGTAGACATTAATCAATGTCAGCTCTAAGAAAAACATCACATGCGATATTATCACAGCGCAGGCCATTGAATGCAAACATTTCTCACTTCATCATTAGCTTTCCAAGGTGTAACTTAAAACGTATTTTATTTTGTCATGATCGCTGGTTTTTTCAAACTTGCTAAATGCAACTGACTTTGCCACAGGGAGCAACAGTGAACAATGATCCAGAATCGTGAACCGACTTTACCTCAGGTAGTTCAAAGAGTAACCTTTAACCAACTAACGTTTCAAAAGAAAAAAATGTTATATGCTCAAAAATAGAGATAGCAATATGGCTTAAAATACATAAGAATGATACCAAAGCTAAGCAGCACGGTGGAGTGGTGGTTACTACTGTTGCCTCGCACCTCCAGAGCTCGGGTTCGATTTCTGCTGTGTGTGTGTGTGGGTGGAGTTTGCATGTTCTCCCTGTGCTTGGAGGGTTTTTCTCTGTTTTCCTCCCACAGTCCAAAGACATGTGGGTTAGGTTGGTTGGTGTCTCCAAATTGCCTGTAGTGTGTGTGTGTGTGTGTTCTGGGATTGGCTCTGGGCTTCCCCATGACCCTCACCAGAGATATGTGGTCTAGAGACTGACTAATATCAAAACTTTAAATCATCAAACATAATAAAGTACCATAAATACCTCAGGTTTTCAGTAATCAGTTCTCAAATTATGTAAAACACTTATTTTTATCAGTGCTTTCTGTTATTATCAGGAATCATAGGAAACTAACAGAGTAAAATACTTATACGGCACGCTGTATACTATGCACTTTTTATGGTGCTAATAAAATAAATGGCAGCCCTAATTAGTATGAGGACACAAACATTCCAGAATTAGTCAAATGCAATGACATCAGGAGCTACACAAGACACTTTCTGCATTTTTTTTATTCGCAATATATAACAGATGTTGTCCTGATTGGATTCAAAGCAGTTTGTTTACTAAATGGACAGCTTGGTTTATTAACATTCAGTGTTAAAACAAAAAAATAAATAAATAAATGGCACTCCTCATTTTAGGGTTGAAATGGCACAGGTTTTATTTCATGAAAGCTGTTAAAAAAGCACATCATTATAAATTTTCATTATTGTAATAAAATGTATTATGGAAAACTGACGATGCAAGTATAACATTTCACATTCACCTTGCTCTCAATTTTTGAATCTCTAAGACCGTTTTAATTAACTGCACGGAAAGCATAATTTATGTATGGTATACCATAAGCTTTAAGTAACAAAATTTGAGTGCCTTCACCCCACGCAGGCTATCAAATTTGTCAGGACGCATCGTAATAAGAGCTACAGAGTTTGTATTGTGTTTCCTTTGCCGCTAATGAGTTCCATTGCTTTGCAGAGTGAGCTGAAGCCGGATAAAGCAGAGCTTGGAAAAGGGCAGCGGAGTGGCGTTCCGATCACATTCTACACCTCGCGAAGCCGACGTTCCCACATGTGCCGTAAACAAATTCTGATTCCATCTCGCATGCGGCAAATTACTGTCTCGGGGGTTGAGAAGATCACCCATGTGCAAATGCTTTTCCTCGCAGAATATTTGGCATAAACACAGTTATTTGCATATGTTTCTGCTTAGCGTGACACATTATGGGTTGAGTTCATCTGTTTTTAGCAAAGAAAAAGCAGCCCCCCCAATCATTTTAGATCAAGAGTTTAAAAAAAAAAAAAAAGAACTGATTTCACTGAGCAAATATAAATATATTCAGGCATTTCTTCAGCCAACCAAAATTTAAAATATTTCCACTGACCAAATAACGTTTTTCAGACTGTTGGCCCTGATTATCCTGTATATTACACCTTTAGCTTTTATAAGAGACTACAAATAATTCAGAATTAGCTTAGTGCAATAACTAACATTCAGCAACACTTAAGGCACTTTAGGGAACAAATGTCCCTCCCCCTCATTACTTTGAAAAGAAATCTGGTGAGTTGTAAGTCACTGAGCAAGCAGAACATTGCCTGACCAACATGTACTTATTTGCAAATCTATCTGATGGTTAACCATTAAAATACTCCAGAATCCTCAATAATAATAATGATGATGATGGAAGGAAACATTTTAACTTTTTAACTGCTGCATGTAAATGAAAAAAACATTACATTTATTAATCATCCTTGCATCTATCCATTTTTCACAGCACTTATCCTTTTCAGGATAAATGGGGGGGCATCTGGAGTCTAATTTCCCCTTGTGGGACAAATAAAGGTTTCTTCTTCTTCTTGTTCTTCTTCTTGTTCTTCTTCTTGTTCTTCTTCTTCTTCTATCCCAAGTAGCACAGGCCACCCTAGATGGGCTGGCAACTCAGTATAAAAACTCAGTATAAAAATTCATGGTATTACATCAATATAAATTTATGTATTTTTCAAATGATTGGATGATTCGAGAGACTGAATAATAAATAACTGTAATGCCACACTCCTGTTGACTCGGGAGGCAGGTGAAGTTCACAGAGTCACTGGGCCCCTTCCCAGTCGGAGCTCTGGTTCTGGGCGTCTCCTGCGGGTCAGTTTGTGCTGCCCACTGTGGCACAAACTGCAGTGATGCTCGTTTAAGGTCGCACACAGGATCTGACTACATATATGGACTGTACAGAGAGTTAATGGTGACATCACAGGCTTCAATATTTTTGTAACTCGCGAAAGCATGTGAGTGACTTGGGGGGGCTGTCGACAGGGTACACATTTAAGGGTATATGAGGGTAAGCATTTAGGACCATGGTGGATCCAGTCTCTGCTGACTTCCTGTTGGACTGGGAACCTTTCAAAAGGCCACATTTACACATATAGGGAATTATTTTTAGAAAAAGACTTATAAATGAAGCAGTTGTGTTCTAATCCACTGTGCGTAATCGATCCTCCGATGTGTGAATATATCTCTCTGTGCGTAATCGATCCTCCGATGTGTGAATATATCTCTCTGTGCGTAATCGATCCTCCGATGTGTGAATGTATCTCTCTGTGCGTAATCGATCCTCCGATGTGTGAATGTATCTCTCCACAAACACATTCAGAAACGCCTTGACTTGTCCATGAGCAGTTCTGTGTTTGATTACCAAAATGTGTTCTTAGTTGCCACAGATGTCAATGTCACCACAATTCATTATCATCTACTGAGCAGTCAGTATCTGATCAAAATCAGTATTGCAATAACACAATAGTAAATAAATTTAAAAATCTATATTTTAATTGAAAGTCTTTTTTTACAGAGGTTTGACTTTTAATATAATTCTGCATATTTGTTTTTTATTATAATTTTACAGAAGGAAAGAGAAACAGCTCACTTCGCATTTCAATAAAACCCCCTACGGCAGACAACCAGGATTTTCACCAAAGATGGCGAATACATTTTTCATTCTCAAAGTTTGCATTATCTTTCTGTTATGTGGTCAAAGGACTGAAGGGACTCTGTTCACTTACTATTCTGCCTTTTGTGGACAAACTCGATTACCATAACAGACCATAAGCCTTTTCACTCTCTCTCTCCCTCTCTCTCTCCCTCCCTCTCCCTTTTTCTGTCTCTGTTTCTGTCTCTCTCTATGTTACTCAATGTGAAAGCGTGGTAATTTAATGACTTCGTGCTTTCATCAATTACGACAAAATTGTTTATTTCAAAACTGTTTATTATGCTTACAAAAAAGTACATAATTGAAAGAAATAAGATTTTTTATTGCTTTGTAAATTTTATACTAAAATGGCTTTATATGGTGTCAATGTGTAATATGTAAAAAACCTTTTACACAAGCAAATTGCTAAATTTTTCTCAAATTAATTTTTAATCACATTTTCTGAGAACCAATCTTCAGTATACAGTATCAGTATAAGGCTTACCTGTACATTTAGATTTAAAAGGGTTTACATTTTGATTAAATAATTCAGCCTAGAGATATCGAGAATGATGTAATCTAGATGGAATCTATACACACGTGGGAATTTAACCGAATAAGGCTTTGATTGATCTTTTTTTAGCTATTATTTATGTATTGTATTTTTATATCACTGTGAATTTTGGCAGGGAAGACACACTTGGTAACCCTGAAATTGCCTCTGCTGGGCCTCTGAATATTTCATGACATCCTTACATATAACCGTGGCCACAGATTAGAGGTAATCCATCAGAGCAGTAGAAATATTTGTTGTAGGTCTGTCTCCCCTTGTAGGGATTTGTTGTACAGCCAATTCCATTCCCGAGCCACAGAACCTCCCAGTTGGATATGGCTGATCATCCAGAGGACCTACAGATGCACCACACCTAAGAGCTCCATTTCTCCATTATGCTACGTGTTCAATTTTCAGATGTTTAATCTCTGTAGCCAAAAACCACATTTGCCAAATGACAGCCAAGGAGGGCAGAACTGAAGCTAAGAACCAGATTATATAGAGTCATTATGTCAGATGTTTATTTTCACCTGTAATGACATGGGCTCTGCAAAGAGAGTCTTTATTTTTAATGATTACACCACAATGTAAAGATAGTGGATTATATAGAAATTTTCAAAGGGATTCAAATAATTTTCAGGGAGATGTGAGTTTGGGATTTAAAAAGATTACTGTAAAGCAAAACATTATGACAATAATATAAGATCTCTTTGTTTTGTTGTTGTATTACTTTAGGGGAAAGGTACATAAAACACTCATTTTGCATAGAAAACAACATGAAAACTAAGGCTGAACAGAGTGACAGCAGCAGAGTCAACCATAGCTGCACCAGGAGAACATTGTACATTTTAGATTACGTGTAGATGTTTTCATTTAGATATTACCATTCCACGTTCAGGAGTCACCAGGACATTGCGTTTATGCAAAACGTAACTTGATTTGTCTTTAAACGTATTTGGTGATGCAGGATTTTCACAACACATTCATAGGTATTGAAAGAACAAGGTCACCAACCTGCCTTTGAGATGTACTGTTTTTTATTTTGTGAAATAGAGTTTTTATTTGAAGAACATCAAATAACATTACATTTTCCATGGATATCTAGTGCCAATAATCAAATTTAAGTATATATTCCACTGAAACATAGTTTTGACAGGAATGTAATCATATTTAATATCTGGAGGCAAGATTCGGGAAAGATGGTTGGAATTATGTGGGTGCACATGTCCATTGTGGAGACAGTTCAACAATCCACAACTGGGATTCTAAGGGTCAGGAAGACTTGGGAACTAAACTGGGGCTGAAAGTCTTTCATTTATTTATAGGGGTGACAGGGGGAATCTCCTCTGGGGAAGGAGTCTCACTTTCAGTGGAGTCAGAGAATCACTTAGTGCTGAAATGCACATCCCTGTCCACAACAGATAGATCCCAGGGCTAAGTATTGTTCCATTGTGTGTGTGTCTGTGTGTGTGTCTGTGTGTGTGTGTGCGTGCGTGCACGAGTGTGTGTCTGTGTGTGCATGTGTGTAAATGTAGACAGGAGAGAAAAAGGAAGAGAAAAAGAGAGATTTTCTTATAAATAACAGGTGAATATGTGTAATTTTGAGGAAAAGAAAAACAACAAAGAAGCAAACGGCAATACGTAGACAAACAGAAACACATACAGAACAGTTTATATAGTATACCGAACTTGCAGACAACTTCATGTGTTCAGTTTATCTGCTGTTTACCTCTAACCTAATCACAAAATTAGTAGTTGTATTTAAATTCTGTGACTTCAATTAATTCTAAATTAACCAATAACAACCTTTTGAAAACTCGTTTAAATTAATACACATTAATAATTTGTAATGTGCGTAATGGTGCAAAAATGTTTGTAAATGAAATGACATGTCCTGTGCAGACAGCTTGCCTTATGCACCACATATTTAGAAAGCCTTGGTTTTGTTTTGCTTTAGTGTTGCTGAAGTTATATAATTTTTACTTGTCATGTCTGAACATAAATACAGATCACAAATTGAAAAGTGTTCAGTCGATGACAGCCCAATGTTCCTCCAGTTTTTCAATTTTAAATTATAGCCAAGTAATGATTTACAGCTCGAAGACTAGTGTCATGTTCTTTTCTCTTTCAGTTTTGACTACTAAAAAGGACATAAGACGGCCTTTAGGGGCTTCGGCTAAACTCTGTCATTTCATTATGCATTAATTCTCATCAGCTAACAATCTCGTGGGTTTCAAAGTGTCTTACTCATAAATTGTGGGTTGTAAGATGCTTTTTAACTTTATATTTGTTAGGTGTTACTGTTACACTCTAACAGTCTTAATGTGTCAATTTCCCAACACATTAACGTTTTTCCATTTACAGCCCGCTTGCCTGATTGAAACATCCTCTTGATGTTGTTTACGTGGGTGGTCTTATAATCAGTCACACAAAAAGAGAAATCAAAAGAGCAACATCTCTTCGAACAGAGTGACAGATCTGTATGACAAAATGCATTTTTTTTATCCTTGAGCTCATAGTAATTTCATCAACAATTACAATAAAAGTTGTCACGAGGGCTGCCCTCAGAGGCAGTTCCTATTGCTTAGCATGTATGGGTGTGTGTTTAGTTTAGTACTGCACTGTTTTACTTAGTACTTTCACCTGTGCCCAATTTTGTTTTGTATTTAAAGGTATTCTGGTCTTTTGTTAGGTTTTTTGTCCACTAAGTTGACTGAGTGTTACTGAAAGTGTGTGAGCAGCAACATTTTCCTCACCCTTCATACCAACATCTTCTCAGTTGGTTTTAGTATTTTTTCATTGTACAGCCTCTGATATTAATACCAAAACAATATTGAGACAACACAGGGAACAAATGACTATATTAATTAGCTAACCATAAAACAGCCCGTAAAATTCAATTCAATTTATTTTTATATAGCGCCTTTCGCAACAGCGTGCCTCAAAGCGCTTTACACAGGAAATTGAAGAAATCAGTACAAATGAATGAAGCCAGACAACAACATAGGACAGGAATCATTCCTCCAGGTCAGAAATGTCTGTTAACACGCTCTAGCCAAGCTCTATTGTAGCTATTATGCTAAGATAGCACACACACTGTGTACACAAGACACTATAATAATGTAATTCAAAGTTTAATTACAAACAAAAACAAACAAACCAATAATTGCAATGCAAAAGAAATCACATTTAGTGACAAGCAGACAAAAGCAGACATCAGGCGGAAAGGGAAAATATTTTCTTCTTGAAACTAAATAGAACATGTGACTTGTGGCCACAGATGAAGAGACTCCTCGTTAGAAGATGACTAAACACACCTGCTCCCTGTTTGAATTTGCTAGTAAGTTAGGCTCTTGCTTCAGTGTTGACAAGGTATTGACGCCGTGTAGGAATTTCGGGCAGTCTGTTCTGCTTGTGATATTCCCTGACTTTTTGGATTTTTGGCTGTTTTCATCTTTTGATTCTGGATCATGAATTCTGGCATTTGTAAATGTGCTGTAACTCTAATCTCTGCTGCTTCCCGGATGTGGACTGGTAATCTGGACGTTCTATCAAAGCCAGAGTGGCCAGCCGAGCTAGTCATTGGAGGGCCGTCAGACGTATTTACCATAAAATACACAATAGTTTAAAGCGTGCATGCAAACTTTATTTTCAAAGAAGACATTTCCTTTGTAAATGGTTTGTCCAGCAACCCCCTGGACTGAGACTTGAAAACTCCAGGGCTGTTTATAAATCCCAGTCCGGCCCTGCTGTATCCTGTGTCAGCCTTGATGTGGAATACTGGATCTGGACTAGTTAAGTTTCTCCACACTGCCTGGACTTTTTATTGTGATTGCTGGATTTTGAACTCACTGCAATAAAATTCGCTACTCTGCTTTTGAATCTTATTAACATCTGTGTTGAATTATTACGACACAAAGATAAATGGATGTTTACATCATTATGTCTTTTATTAAGAGACTTCATCACACCCTGTTTTACAGTTATAAGTATTACCATTGTGTTATTTTTTTTTCAATTCCTGGAATGTTTTTAACACTAGATTGGGGAGCGCACACTGTTCACTGCTATGAATTATAATTATTTGTGAGGATATCTTAAAACTGCACAAACAAGTATACAGTTGCAAAAAGACACAGGGTGGCTGTCATCTAGCAACACTCAGCCGATCCTGGGACACCTGAAATCTGATTTGGTCCTTGTACACGTGAAATACAGTGGGGCAAAAAAGTATTTAGTCAGCCACCAATTGTGCAAGTTCTCCCACTTAAAAAGAAAATTACAGAGGCCTGTAATTTTCATCATAGGTATACCTCAACTATGAGAGACAAAATGAGAAAAAAAAAATTCAGAAAATCACATTGTCTGATTTTTAAAGAATTTATTTGCAAATTATGGTGGAAAATAAGTATTTGGTCACCTACAAACAAGCAAGATTTCTGGCTCTCACACTAAATACTTTTTTGCCCCACTGTACAAGAATTAAATGAAAGTCCTGGTTAAATGTTATTCTTCTAACGCAAGTGGGCATGTCTCTACAAGGGAGAGTATGTTGTAGCTGTGTTTGGCTCTGCAATTCGCTGTATTTTATATGCTTTATTACACATAAAGATTTATATTATTTCTGTGGTTGTGTGCATGTTACACACAACATACACTGTATGTTTTTTTTCACATTTATGATTTCTCTTCCAAACAGTATATACTACAAGGTATAAACAGAAATTACCAAATGTGTCCACTGAAAAATACTCCAGTATATAATCATATAAACAATAATTATACTACAAAGCATCGTCCCTCCATTTACTGCCAATTTCACTTGTTATATGTTTTCTAAACTAATTTGAGCTTTTATCTCAAAGTACAAAGCAGTACTTATTGGAATCTTCAGCAAAAGGCAAATAAATGTATTTGCTTTACACTGACAAAACTTTAATGGGATTTTGTTTCTCTAGTGGAGTATAGATTTACTGAATGACTGTCATTAGTACTCTGTTCAAACTAAAGGCTCAGTTCAGCAAACCGAATAAACCGAATCAATTTCCCAGACCAATTCTCACCAAGTCACTTGTGCTGTGTACACCCTCTTTGGAAATTCAAGCTCCTGTAAATTATGCTAAACTACTGAGGCATACTGTAACACATTTTTCAACAGCAGAGATGAAAGGAAAAAAATAACGTGAGAATATTAGCGTTTCACTCCAGTTTATCAAATGTCCACGACAGAAATGGCTGTGGTCTGTTCACATGATTAACTTTGATGGATCATTTACCCCTATAAACTCTGTCACCCAAAAAATTGTCTGGGTAGAAGGTGAGGTTCTGCTCAATGCCAGAACGCTGTCATGAGGTAGGTTTTATGGCTAAAAAAGTGTTTGTATCATTGGTTATTAGAATAATAATAATAATAATAATAATAATAATAATAATAAACACTATTTAAAAAGCAATACTTCAATATAGACAAACTACAAAAGCGCTACTGAGAATGTAAACCTAACCTCTTAACCTCACAGGTTACTCAGCTGTGAGAAACTGAGTTTTTAACTTTTCACTTCAATCTATGGAAATAGTTTTGCATGCTACATACACCAGAAAAAAAAACTATATTCTCCATGAATATTTAATTTTCTAAAACAAGGCAATTAGTGATGGTTTGGTTGATAAAACATTTTCCATTTCACACGTTTAAATGGAAAAAACAGTATTTGAACTTACATTTCCCTTCCAAAGCAATTTATTTTAATCTTTCCAACATGTCTTGGGTTATATTTTCAAGTAATTGAATTAGATATTAACAGAAAATGGAAAATCACATTGAAAGAGTGCTAATAATGTATGTCTGATTTGAATATTTTCCTCAAGTAAAAAGGCATTTTGAAAGCTAGAAGTATTATTACTTGAGTTAAATAAAACATTTGCATTTTTAAAATACACTTTCTTCAATTAAGCAGGGAGGTTTACAACATCTAAAAGCAATGGGTGATTGATGAATATTGTGGTGTCTACTGGAGGGTAAGTGGAAGTAAGAATATAATTTATTATAATTATTTACAACAATTATGAATAATAAAGTAAATAATCTTTATTATACCTTAAACACACAACTTTGCATTCTACTCTGTGCCTTACACCGTGCTCTTTTGTTTTATACCAAACTCAGAGCCAATCAATTTTTTATCATCTGAAAGTGAAATGATGTCACAGCCAATCAGTTTCATGCAATCTGAAAGACGTGTTATTTCCGGAAAGGTGCACAACCCTATGTAGAGGATGTATTACGGTAGGCACAGCAATGTCTCCTTGTAGCATTTGGTGTGTCCTGTTGTAATGAGCGGTACACAAACAGAACGTGCTTGTGTAAACCCGAAGGAAATCAGCTTCATTAGTCCAGCTAATCTGCTTCTTCCCCACTTCTCTAACAGAATGGACATTTAATCACTTCACAACATGTATATTTTCAAAAGTCAGATTTCTCCCTGGAGTTCGATATTTCAACCCATCCTCTCATATATGCAATATATTTTATAGTGTGTGTTATTTTGGATATTTTGTGCATTGTATATGGTGTATTTTTATTAAAATTTATTTTAAACCCTGTGTGTATTTTTATTTTTTATTTCTGAAGCTGACTGTAAATGCTCTAAGAATTCCAATGTACGTCTACAGTGCTGGACTTGTGCTAATGCCAGTAAACTGTATTTTCATTGTACACTGTATTTTCATTGAGTCAGCTAGCCCAATGTGGAGTCTGAACCATGTAAGATGTAAAACTGTCTTCTTCCAAAGTTGAATTCAAAAACTTATAAATCTAGTAACTGGAACTCCTACCCATAGATGGAGTCAGCTTGTTTCTATACTGGCCAGCATTTTGGTACGTGAATGTTAGCTGTGTCACATTGTGCAAAGAGCAAACAATTACCATTATAACTGTAAAGCCCCCATTCCATTAAGGTCCAATTTAACTTTACGGGTATGTACAACAGATAACTGATAAAGTATTAAATGTCTACACGTAGGTAGGTTTTCCAAAGAAAACAAAACATTTCAATATACTCATTAATGTGTAAGAAGCAAACCGTGTTGTCTAAGCCACTACCATGCTGGGTGTTCTGCCCTCACTAGTGGTTGTTGCTGGCCTCACAGACAATGAGCTTTAAGACCCTCCAAAAAGCACAATGACAAAATGTTGTGTCATTTCCTTTAATGGAGGCTGTTGTTAATTCCTATTTTGTATTATTATTTAAGATTTAAACTATGTATGGTGTGTGCAGTTATGTGTGGTTGGTGGCACAGTGTCATAGTGGTTAGCACTGTCGCCTTGCATCTCCTGGCCTGGGGTTTGAATCCCACCTTAGGTATGCGTGTGTACGGAGTTTGTATGTTCTCCATGTGCTTGTTTGGTTTTTTCCTGGTTCTCCAGTTTCCTCCCGCTGTCCAAAGACATGTGGGTTAGGTTGATTGGTGTGTCCAAATTGCCCATAGTGTGTGTGTGTGTGTGTGCCCCACAGTGGGTTGGCCCCCTGCCTTGCACCCTATGTGTTCTGGGATGGCCTCCAGGCTTCCCACGACCCTCAAAAGGAATAAGCGGTATAAAAGATGACTGACTGACTATGTTTGTGTTCTTACTGGCATGGAGTCACAAGCTGCCAAAAGGAGAAGTGACTGAATCAAATGACGAAATTGAAATGAGGACTAAACTGAGCATGTCTAACCCACTTACCACAAAAGGCTGCCCAATTACAAAGATGTTTACTTCTTTACAGATATGCAAGATCACAAAACTGCTTTATGCTGTATTTTAGGTGTACATGTGACCAAAGTATGGCAATGCCTCTTGTAGAAGAAACCTAGGACAATCAAAAAAAAGTCTGAGCTTCATTATTCAGAAAAATGACACTGCAGTGTATGTGGCAGAGAGTTTCAGCTTTGAAGCTTGGGGTGTTGATGTGTTGATGGCAGCAAACTTTGCATAAATTGACAATTATAAAAGGTATAAACATGAACAAGCAGAAAAACATGAGTTGGTATTTCAGTTACTAAAATACTGTGAAAGTGTAGCCACAATGCATTGAGAAGGGATTGTCCATTATTTTATATTATTGTTATTTTGCCAGCTTTCTTCTTGAATTGCTTTGTTCCCATGCTGAAACAGAACTAGTGTTACCCCAATGGCATCATGCACCAAAAATGGAGCAAGGGCTAAAGTCATATTCTTTTTAAAGTTCATATTCACACTTTATAAAGAACTCTCCCGTGCCAAAACACGTAAAAATTTGTTGACATGTTACCAACACTAAGACGTTGTCACAGCAGAGTCATCATTTGTGTTAAATGGCAACAAATTAGCTCAGTCTGGACTTAGACACAGATTCAGATTTCACTCATACTCAAGTTTTAAAGGCTCAGCAACAACACGACTCCTTCAATTATTCATCGCGCATAGCTGTGTGTCCAATTGTAATGTAACAGGAAGCCTGCAATCAGTCCCAGGAAATGATACACAGAAGAGAGTGCATGAGTATGGTATGAGTATGGGAAATCATACACACACACACACACACACACAGTAGTGTTTAACTTGCTCTAAATTGCAGGCTTCTGGATGATAATAGGAAACCAATGAAATCAGACAAAAGTCAAACAGGCTTAGAGACCAAGGACATTGCATTCCCACTGAACTGAAGTCAACATTTAACCCATGATCCTTGAGGTAGGAAGCAGAAAACAGCACATTAAGCCAACACATAAAACTCCCTATGAAGTTTCTACATCTGAGGGTCATTGGGTCACGTCCTTGTTTTCATTTGGGTGTTGGGTTTATGTTCATGTGTTATCTATAGTGTAAGGTCTCCCAGTAAACCTAAGCCAACAGGGCAAAAAACTGAATTAAGGTACCACTTCCAATTAATGTTTTATTTAAAGGACACACACTCTAAAAGCTTTTAACCTTTTGAACAGAAGACAATAATTCATAGCATGAAGATGACTTGCATACAGAAATGTCTCCTCCTCTATTCTCAAAAAACATCTGAAATTGTCACACGTGCTCTCTAGAACTTTTTCTGAGCAGCAAGGACTGTTAAAATGAAATACCTGCAGTCCCTGGACCATCCACATACACATTACTGAGCTCAGAAGGCAGACAGACCTGGGACTCTGCATACATATTCAGTTTATGTGGACTTGAACCATTGATCAAATTCAGCACTTGCTGCAGATAAGATCATCTAGACTGATGACTGGAGAGTTAAATCACTTAATGTTGTCATAATGTGAAAATGTAAATGTATACAACGATGCACATTGATGTATTCTCAATGAGCACAATCCAAAAAGAGTCATGGGCATCCAGAACATATTCTGAAAGGTCACGACACTACAATTTTCCAAGGTTCTTTAACAAAGTGACAGAAAGAAAATGTAAAGTTACCTGCTCACCAGTAAAGTGCAGTATGTCCTTGGGCAGAAGATGGAAGTTTTTTGGAGTCTCAGTGAAAAGAAGAACAAAAGTGTTTATTTATCTTGTTCCTCATTTATCTTTAGGTGTGCTACCTTCAGCAGGTCAAGTGTGGTGCTATAAACAGTCACACAATTTTTTATTTGGAAAATTTTATCAACTTGCTGATACAAAAACCAGTTTCCATTAATTTCCTTGTTTATAGATCACAGATAAGCATACCTCTGTATTGGTAATGCCACTTAAATGTGTTAAATTATTTTTTGCTAGTTGAGGCAAAGAAACTGTGTTAAAGCAATAACTATTTAATACTTTGTGTATGTATTGTGCATATTATTTATGGATTACATGTGACATATAATATAATGATATTACTATCAATTCATTTAATTTTTCCATAGCACCTGTCCCAATAGAGCTGCCCCAAGGTGTTTTACAGGAAGTGGAATAAAGTGTATAGGTAAGGTTAAATATAAAGCTAGACATCAGAAGAGAGAAACCAAAAATTCCACAGTATGGAGAAAAAAAAAGGCTCTGGTAGTCCAAGGGTGACTGGCTGCCCTGCTACCATTGTACAGCACAGAGCAAATGTGAGGGGCATCTAACTTGAATATCCATAGGAAGTCTAGGCATGTGCCATGTCTAGGAGTTCATCTCTTTGGGACAATAAGGCGTCTTAGTCGAAGGCCACACTGGCAATGGTGCGCTAGGGTCATGAGTTCTGCCATATGGACATGTGAATAGAAGAAAGGCAAAGAGGGGCCAGAACTATTCATATACTGGCAGTGACAGAACTTAAGGGTATTGTAAATGGGCAGGTACAGCAGGACCAGCAGCACTGATTACAGTGAACTGTAGAGAATGGTGTAGGTTGGCTAAACCAAAAAAAGATTATTTCACCTGAGACAGATTTCCCATCCCATACGTAGACAAGCAGACTGTCCCATAAACTAGGGGCCCTTTAACTAAATGCTCTTACTCCAACATTTTTACCCTTATATATGGGATGAAAGGAAGGCCTGCATTCTGGAATCTCAGGGAGCATGTTGGAGTATATACACTTATCAACACAGTTAATGTCTATGCTTGAGCTATAAGTGTCTTATATTCTAGTGAGAAAACCTTGAAATTGCTCCTTTGCTTAGCGGGAAGCCAATGAGAACAGATAGGGATTTATATGGTCATGTATATTACTCCCACTAACAGATGCATTTTGAATGCACCGTAGAATTTAATGCACGGTGTGTATACTCCCAGAAAGTAGCGCATTACAATAATATAATCTGCTGTATAGTAAATGCATATGCCTATGAGATCGGCTTCAGCACCAGGAGCAAAGGAGGACTTATTTTGAGCTATCTATATAAAAGTACTTGGAACAA
>JABJVR010000016.1:3831591-3873915 GCA_025773905.1 Chitala chitala
CCCCCCCCCCCCACACACACACACACACACAACTACATATTTACTGAGGCTTAGAGATTAGTAGAAATAGCTTTGTTCTCATCAGAATGATGAAGAGCTTGTTTCTACACTGATACATTCACAGACATCCTCTGTGTAACACACCACTCTTATACCTCTCCCAGTCTCGCTGGCTATACTGAACATCTATTTTATGCCTATACATTACATAAACACTTGATTTTTTTTAAGCTAGGTCATTCTCTTTTTATATTTATCATGTTACTATAATTAGCTAATTATTTTGAAATATTTGCACATTATATATTATTCATTTGAACTGGTCAAGATTTAAGATTCATGATCTTTGCTGTTCTTCTGTGAAACACCAAGCTTAGCATGATTAGCTGTTAGCTCAGGAAGCTCAGCTGCTTCCCTTTATGAGACAGCTCAGCTTTCACATCTCTGGCTTTAAACACAAACCCTACTTCTGCTATTAAGGATTGTGCCACACATGCCTGTCACATTCAGTCTGCTATGAAATTTTTTACACATATATAAAAAACATTACAGCATTATCCCTTCCTGATTTTAATCTGCATACGTACCTGACTACTAAATATACGGTGTGGTTCTAATTGGGGGAGATTTGCACACCCTGTGGTAATTAAAGGTCAGAGAAACAAACGGTCAGTGAAATCACTCCCCAGGGGTGATTTTTTTTGGTCCTTGTCATTCATCTGTTAAAGGTGGGGGTGGCAGCTTTCAGGAAGCCGTTTTCATTATGGTGACCAAGTCCAAAATGGTACAGCTGCTCTGTGTGTGTGAGCTCTGTATGGGAGCCCCAGCAATTAACATGTATTATATTTATCTACCACCGTTTATTAGCGACTGAAATTAGGAGTAACCATGGTTGCACCTCCCTGACTGTTCCCTGGTTCACACCTCATAAGTTTTAAGTGGGAAAGCAGTCAAATTGTGTGTCAGAGTTGTTGTTTATGGAGTACATGAATAAATTGAAAAATATCTTATGGCAGACTTGGAAAAAAAAGTGTGGTGTAAATGAATAATTCTGACTTTAAATATAATGAAAGATTTATACCTTCCTTTTCCTGGCAAATGAACAATAAGTTGTGCCTAATGGCTGAATCAGAAGCTATGAAACATAAAGTTCTGCCATGTTTGCAGATGTAGCTCATAAGGCATTATATTGCTAATCTCTAAAACTGCTGGTTTTTGCTGAGTAAAAAATTACCTGGAAGTGGAAATGTGGTGGGTGGATTTAGTACGCAGCTAAATGTGGATTTGTGATTTGGCATGTGGCTTTAGCATGTTGTGGGCCCATCCCACCATCCTACCCAAAGAGGTACATCCCCATGATGGAGACGTCAAATCTGACGCCAGTGTGAAAAAGGCCCAGCTCAATACCAGCACCTGAGGGA
This sequence comes from Chitala chitala, assembly GCA_025773905.1. Taxonomy (NCBI): domain Eukaryota; kingdom Metazoa; phylum Chordata; class Actinopteri; order Osteoglossiformes; family Notopteridae; genus Chitala; species Chitala chitala. Next base: position 3,833,013 of record JABJVR010000016.1, read on the forward strand.
TTCGGACCAGAATCCTCTATAACTGCTTTAAGAAATTCTGTTATATCGACCAACGGCACGCTGAAAATGCCCCACAGCACAGCTGAATCGCAGATTGCGTGGGAGGTGAATACATTAACAAGTGCCATTCTGGGTCTGCTTCCAGAACAGTATCTGATACTATCATAACACCCACACATCTCAGACTATCTGGTCCTAAATTTACCTATGTAGTTTTATTTGCACACCAACTGTTGTTCTGAAGTAACAAAATGTATTATTCACAAGATGTACACGAGCTAAAGGCTGAGCGTTAAGTGAGATGAATGGGTATCCCCCACTTAGCAGACACCGTGCAACAAGGATCCAGTTTTCCTTCTTCTTTCTCTCCTTTCATGGATGCCTTGAGATTTCTCCTCTACTGATTGCAAGCTGACATTGAGTCACAGTGGCATTAAATTAAACATGCCTCACATGATGATTTGACTGGAGAGCAGTTACAATAATTAGAGACCTGGGTCTCATGGCCTTAAAAATTTTATGCTCATGTTCCCACCCAACCTCAGTCATACAATTAACTGAGACAACATATATTTTAAAAACCCAACTATGTAAACGTGCGACAGCATTCATTTACCAACATTCTTGATTCATTTATGCATTACATTTTTATGGTCAGGTGGTTTTACAAGACCAGGTGAGGATTAATATTTTTAAGTGTCAAGCTTGTGTCCTCGACCACATCACCATCTGCCTGTCTGTATGTTAATATCAGAGCTCAATGTCCCATTAATTGACACCAGTAGCAAACCCTCCAAGTTCTGAATTGGTGGTTCTGGATTGGTAGTTCTAAAGCTTGTCTGTTTGCTGCATCGCCTGTTCTAAGCGTGAGGTAATTCCAGTGCTCTAGAACAACATGCTGTGCTGGTTTTTAATCTCAGTGCTCAGTGGTGTGGTTAAAGTCATCATTGGAACAAGTGATTTCACATGATGTTTTGGGTCAGTAATTGAAGGGTGTCTGCAAAACCTGCAGGATCAAATCTTCAAAGAGTCAGTATTGCTCCTAGGATATGTGGATCCCAGAATAACACCTTGTTTTAAAATAGATATTTTACTCACAGCCAAAAAAGAAATTTGAAGTGCATGTTGAACAAAACCGTTTTTTCATCACACTGACATTATAGAGAAATTGTCAAGTACAAAAGTAATGGAACAGGTAGAGATGTTACATGATTGTAATGGAAGCCAGCAACTAACAGATACAATTTCCTGCCTTGTGGAAAGTTTTAAATTGCATTAAAATAGTGTGTAATTATTACTGTAAAATTATATGTCTTTTGCAGTCTGGGTAAAGGATTGTGACGGCCATAAATCTGAACAGTGACACAAGACTGGATTTATGGGAATTCAAATTGAAACATGCAATAATACCCTGCCGACGAAACCATGACACACTCATAAATCAAGTGAAATGTTTGTTTTTACAAATCAGTTTCTGCATTCTTTACTTTCACACTAAAGGTGTTATTGGCAGTTAATTAAGGTTGACCGAGAGAACTGTTGTTAAAAATCTAGATGGAATTGTTTTAAACACTTGGGATCCAAGTGAAAACCTTTTACTAAACAAAGCAGTCCTTATCAATAGCAATGTCCTTCACACACAACCATTTGAAACACCAGTTGTATCCGGTGCCTCAAACAATTAACTTCTTAAAGGGTGTTTCATTGGTAATGATTTTGGATTGCATTTTTAGTTATATACATTATGCCCTTTCCATGTGTTGCTGATGTGACCCCCATGTTCATGACTTCCAGTAAGATTGTCAGGTTTCCGTTTTCTGTGACAGGCAGCACGACACCAAAAAGCAAACACGAAATCCCTTTATTCCTGGGCGCTGTTTGATGTAGCTCTAATGAACTTGCATAATTCACCAAAGATAAAGTGGAGACGGGCTTTTTGTAAAGGACTTACTCTCCATTAATACACATTCGGATACAAGCGCTGATAATACAGTGGAACCGCACAGGCTGAATTGACCATTGTTATAAGTTATCAGCGTAATGGCACTCAACACAAGGGCAAGGAGATAAAGCCGTCTTTGAACATCAGCACTTTGGAGGTGGTTCACCAAGCACATGTTTCCGTCGTGAGCGTGAGCGAACCAGGTGAGACATGGAGTCATTGCAACGTCAACATCGGGACACCCATGGCTCGGTGGCTGCTTGTCTTAATGGCATCAAAGGGGGAGGGAGAGCTGAACTGTAGCAGAGCATTTCAAAATTAAAGAAAACCCAAACAAACACATAAATGCCCTGGGATCAAACACCCAGGTCCCTCCTCTCATTGTATGTCCGAAAATTATCGTTTCCATTAGCGATTCGCCCATGCATGGTTTGTTTCCACCCATGTACAAAGGGCCAGCTGGGATTTGGAGCATCCCTGGACTCTGCTGGGCAGAATGGGCTCAGAGTGGCGTAATGAAATTCTGCTCTTCAGCATTCATGAGCGAAGGCAAATTAAAGCGGACCTGTGAGAGCAGGGCTGGATCACAGGAGGCCGTCATTGATTTCTCTTCCTCCGCTGCCAGTAATGATCCTTACACGGCTGATTATCAGATTTCCTAAACAACGATAGCTCGAATGTCACTGCATTGAAGTCTTTATCTTTCACAGATCCACTTGCTGAGAATTGCCCTTCTTTGTCTGGGACACGAGAGGAGCCAGGATGAACAAGATTTGTGTGTTTAAAGTCATTGTAACATCGTGTTTATATAGCAGCTCTCAACTTTTACTTTCGGAGTGTGATTGTTGTTCAGTAGAACTGAAATGTTTTTTTTTCATCAATGAATCTGCTCACAACCTGTTCTCAACCTAAATGTAAATTTCACACACAACAGCACACACGGCGTGTTGTTCACCTCAAAGGTTAGGTAGTTTCCTTTTTCATTAAAATTTTAATAGTTCAAAAGTGAACTAAAGTCTGAAATGATGAAGCATATATGTTTGCTCACCTTTATTTTACCATGTAACAGAGTGATGAGTTAAGTGAGCAGCATCGTCTCCCTACTGGATGAAGCTGTAACTGAGGACTGTCTTCCCGTCCAACCTCAATTCCAACTTAAAGTGAAAAGAGCAACAAAAATGATGAAGGTCTGCATTTTATCTCATCTGGCACAATGGAAAAATCTAAGAGATTCTTCTTATCCTGAATGCAAAATGTGTCGGCAGACCTGAAGCCTTGAGTAATCACCGCTGTTTGGCCAGGCACGCTCTTCCCCTTGCAGAGACCTCGGCTGACAATCTACAAGGCAGATCAGTTCATTAGCTTACCTTTACGTGTCTCACTGTTGACCTTCCTGATCCCCAAACCCACCCCTGATCGTTTACATTTTACAGAAAGGGTCAGCACAGCAACGCTACCAATTTCAACCGATTTTGTCAAAAGACTTGCTGACGGAATATACCCCCCCCACACACACACACCCTCACCTCCAACCTCTGACAGAGGCCTTCAGAGCCACCTCTCCCAGCTGTGTTTGTATTTCAAACCTTGCATGTGAGTGGGATTTCAGAAATGTGTTCTCTTGACACTTTTAGATCTTTTTCATGTCCAGTACTATGCCAAGCCAAGACATGTCCATCGAGAAGACACAAGCGTAGGAGAGCGCACAGATGGGCTGTGCTATACTAACAGAATGACAGTACTTGGCATTTCTGCATATTTATGGAAACTTCCCAGCATTTTCACTGCTTCTATCCCTCCTCTGATCCTTTGACAATGGTTTTAGAAGCAGGAGATCCATGGCCTTGAAAGGTTTAAAAAGATTCTGTGACATCAAGTTACAAGTGGGAGATGCCCCACCCCCTTTATTAATATTGTCATTATTGTTTTTTTTATATGCAAAATTGGTTTCAGTCAAATGGTAGTTAATGGAGTAATTATCCATCTTTGATTTCTGTAAACTTCGTTTTAAAAAGTATCCATTAACCACTTCAATCTCAAATTATTTCCACTGAAATTTTTGTAGGTTATTCTTAGAGATTACACTATAGAAATTGTGCACTTTGTATTTTGACCAGAGCACACAAAAGATTGTACTGGTCTCAGTTTTAATGAACCTTGAAAGTCAGTTCATACTTCAAACATATTTTATAAGATTCCTTGCATTTGTGATATATACGTGTCAGAAATTATGCTGTGTTGTGCATATTAATTACAATAAAACTGAAACAACGAAAACGTATAAAATAGTTTTCGTTTTGTGAATAAAAATAAATAAATTAATAATAATAATAATAATAATAATAATAACAACAATAATAATAAACCCCCATTAATATTCTTTACTTGTTCACAGCTTTGTCCATGTGCATGAGAACAGGTCACTACAGATGGGGTATACATTTTTATTACAAATTTGTTATACTGCCTTCGGAAATATGTGATTATTAGACGCTATCTAGAACAACGCCTAAAAAATGAAAAAAAAAAATTATTATAACTGAAAATATCAATTGTGCTTTATCATTTACCTGTCCATTCCTTCGCAGGAATTTAACATAGCATGTCAACAGTAATTTCCTCAGTGTCGATTTTAGCCTGACAATTCGGCATATCCTCAACCGTTTGCTTCTGGATTGTCATCTGTGCACGACGGTTTTGATGTGCAGAAATGACAGGCAAACCGTTGTTATGTTATAAGCAGCCCTTTGTCATTTTTGGGAATCACTGCCCTTGACAGTTGTATTCTTTGATGTCATTGTTTTTTTCTTTTTTTTTCTTTTTTTTTTTTTTTACACCTGCCACACTTATCTGCTAATGTGATGCAGATGTGCCCGTTTCAAGAGTGGTTGAGTGCGTCCACAATCACGGGCTCTCTCTTTTGAATTATATGCTATATTCTGTGCCTAAAAGATGTGCTCTTATCTCTTTTTTTCACTCTTCCACAAAGGAATTAACACTTTCTCCTGTGACAGGAATGCAATTGGGTGGTGAGGATCAGGAATGCTCCACTTGGTTGGATCAGGGGTACTTCTGGATTGCAACACGTACATGTGCTGGCCAGCGTTCTCGTTGGCAGCTTTCTCCGTCCTCACTGATACACCCACCGCTGTAGTCATTACATTTTTATGGGAAACGAACATAATTTTTTTTCTGTACCTATATAAAGTTTGTTTAGACGTAAGAGATCTTGTTATTTTCATTTGCACTGCTGTAAGAGTTACTACATCTGCTTTCTGACGCTGTTATTGAAAGAGGCACACGCATATTAACTTGTGAGCTGCGGCAGTCCGTGAGAGAGCCCGCAGCGCCGCTCCAGGTTCTCACACTCCCCAGCCATCTGACAGCACGAAGGTGTGCGGGCGACAGCGGTGCACAGGGAGCAGATGCCCCAAGGCTTAGTGCCATACAGCCGAGACAAAATACACGGGACGCAGAGACGGTAATCAGTGCAAATTTTTATTTCCATTGTTACTCTCCTCACATAAAAATCTTCAAATCCTCTGTCAATGAATGCTCAGGTCAGCCTTTCGGCGACGCGAGCGAAATACCTTTAGTGAACACATAGATTCATCAAATTAGAGTTCATCCCCCGGCTTCTTCACAGGAACTGTCGACGACAGATCGAGTTTATAAATCACTCTCATTTCACACCCCTTATCTGGGATAGTAGCTGGCAACGAACACAATGCAAGATATACTACACTATTTTCCGGCCAGCTGAACAACGAGGAATATATTTTACTGTGGATTACAACAGCGTGCACGGTCTTCTCGTCTGCGTGGGAACAGGGCTGCTGTCTCTCCACTCTCCTCCTCGGATCTTCTGCAGAGCTCCGTCCCACACCGTGCTCCACAGCCCCATGCAGCACAAAAGGTAAACTGGAGGGAAACTAGCTTGCAAGCAATCGCTTTCAGCCGTTCTGTACTACTATTATATATTTTTTGTATAACTACAGGGAGTATATTTTTCGATTTGCACGTTTTATCGACATGTTTCGTCCTTTAAAGTGTTTTATTACTGTCACACACTGAACTGTGGTCCGACAGTAGCGACGGTGTGTTTCAGATTTCAGGTTTTTAATGTCGGCTTTATCTTGTGTTTTCGGGAATCAGTACAATGCAAGTGGACGCATTGTTGCATGTAATGTGGACTTTGTGGATTTGTATAAGTCACCCAAGTTGAATTAGGAGCAATAACGCACAAATCGGCGAAACCTTTTAAACAAGTGCGATTAATTTAAATTATGCTAATTACAGTTTGAAAGAGAAACTGTAAATATGTAAAAAAAAAAAAAAAATGTTAAAATAATGCCAATGTGTATTGCCTGACAGTTTAACGGATTTGCTTAAACGACTGCTAGATTTTGCATTTGCAAAGACGGGCAGACATGTATAGTTAAAATCTTTTCCAGGATCAGTTTCCTGGCACGTTGTGCCAGTATATCACCCGTCCAATTAGGCAGTGAGGCCAGAGAAAGTCGGAAAATGCTTCTCAATATACACTGGCATTAGTAAACGCTGTTTAAGAAAACCACAAAATGTCAGACCTGAGTCGGTCTTTAATGGTGATATATTAAAGTTATAAATGTTCGGAAGTGCAGGTAGTTGTTTGCTATTGATGTAATTGCGTCTAAACCGCTGGAAGGGAGGATCAATTTGACAAAATAGCGATTTTAATGGTGTCTTCGCTTGTCCCGACTAAGCTATGCCATGTGGACCTGTCATAAGTCCTCTGACTCGCGCTGTCCAACATAACAGATGGAGAAGCGCCATCTGACGGACAGTAACAGGACCCGTTCGCAGCGCATTTGGACTCACCCGCTTACAGGACATTAACGCGGTGCTGGTCTGCTCGTACAAGCGCAAATTTCATATTGGGAGTTGAATAATTTACGAGTGACTGAATAATCAAATTGACCGTAACGTGGCAAAATTACACATCTTCCAACAGATGGACGCAATACGCTCCCTGGCCTCATGTTTCATGCATGCATTTCACGTAAAAACGATATGAGCAATTTAGTACAAACGCAATAATGAAAAAAGTGAAAGTCGTGTTTACTGGTGATTCAATGTATACTAATTTAATTAAAATAATAAAGGCTTATTCGTCATTAATTCAGCGGTGATTAATTACAAATTGGTGATATCACGACTGTTAAATGATCATTAGGTCTATTTCTACACATCACTGAACAGTTACATTGTTTAATTTTTTTTTTCTTAACTGACACAATTTCTGGTGGAGGAGAGGAAATGACTGGCACTGAGACTTGCCTAACTGAGGAAGTGTGACGGCTCAGTGGGTGGTGTTGTCAGTTCCCAGCTCCAGCTTGTAGTGTAAATCCACCCCAGTTGGTGTGGACCTGCGTGTGGCTTGTCTGTGTGCTCTACGCGCATCCCTCAGTCCAGAGAGACGCTCCTCGGGTAAACCGGTGACCGCATTAAACTCCTGACTCTTTCCTGAACGCAACAATGACAAAGCGGTGCCCGCACATTGTCTCAGGAAAAAGGTGTAGATAACCACAATCCTAAAGCATAAAGTTGTTATGGAAAATTCAGGAAGGGGTATCGTCTGTATTTTTAGCTCAGATTTCTACCATATAAAGGTGCATTTCATCAGCTTCTGCAAAACCTTTCGGAAACATGCTTATGTTTTCTAGTAACGGAAAACATTTCGTTTTAGACGCGCTAGCAGAGCATGCAAATTGTTTAGTGTTTATGTATATGCATCTTGCAGAAATATTAACAATGGCTCAAACGTCAACACATGCTTGATGCTAACTTATTTAACGTAGATATTTTTTGCTGAACCTATGCAAGATAAGAATTTGGGTATGTTTGCCCGTAAGGGATTGTGCTGGCACCATTTACCCTGCAGTGCTATAGCCTCTGTCAAAGCAAGTGCTGACACTATTATATTACGCTTTATATTTTCCTCGTTTAACTACGTCAGAATTCCCCCATCAGAACACACACGAATGTAGATACAGAAATTTTAACGCCAGAGTATTAATTGTAATAGTTCCGTTTGATGTTCAAAGTCATGGAATATACCTGCATCGACTGTCATCCCAAACAGATTCCCAACTTTTTTCACTTGTATAACTGTTCTCCATTGGCATTAAGAACTTCTTTTTGATGAGTCGTGTTATCTGCAACCGCCAGGTCCGTAGGAGGTGCTGATGTTATAGCTAGTTAGGATTCCTAACTCACAGTAACTTCATTAAAGATCTCTCAGAATGCTCATAAGTAATGAATCATAAACCACAATCTAGCTTTTGAGTTTCAGGCCCGTTTACGACGTAACACTTAAACACAGCTGCCAGTATATTAGCCTGTTAATAATCATGGTCTTTATCAAATCTGTTTTAAGACTTATACATTTAAAGCTGCTCAATGTGCTACTCTATATATGGTATCTCCGAAGTATAAATCAAATATTGTTTTTACTTAATCGAAATCACTAAGTTACAAAAATGCAGCATGTACCAAAAGCTTTTGACAGTTACGCTCTTTTAATCAATACGTTTGTGTATGACAATAAGTTTCGAATATTGAATTTGGATTTAAAGCTATATTACCAAAGAACAAATGATCGATTGCTATGACTGTATCATTGCGTGCTTGCAAATAGTAAATTATAGTGTGGTATTTATTTGTTTCGTATCTTATCTAAACGTGGTGCAATCTGAATATTTTGGCAAGTAAATAAACCACCACCACCTGTTGTCTATGCAACCGAATTCCTGACTATTTTCCCGACAGCAAGCGTGAACACCGAAAAATCAGCGTGACTCACTGTACCATGAGGTCTTAGCATCTTTACAAGGACAGAGTGTAATCTGAAACTGAAAAGGGGGTGATGGCAGAAAGGCTCCTTATTGGTGCATACGACACAGTAGGCTGCACCGTCTTGACACCCCCGAGACGGCAGATCAATCTCCTATGTTTTCTCCTTTTTTGTTTAAGAACTTGAGCGTGGTGCGGAGCGTGCGAGCGTACATAGAGGTTCTAAAACACGCACGCGGTGCGGGAAATAGCCTGAGCTCACACTCATTCTTGACCCGAAGCGATGGTTTTACGCCGCAGTTCTGCGCCTTTTTATCGCCTTGCGCCCCTGTGCATGGATTTACCGCCGCACACGGCGATGCAATTAATGTGCTGATTCGATTTCTGCGCCTGTTTCGTTGACTGTGCCAGGGAGAGGAGAAAGGTACGAGCCTGCACTGGATGGATGGTTATGGGGAAAGGAGCAGTACCCTCGGCTCTAGATGTCTGCAAGATCGTCGTAATATTGCTCTATCTCTTCCCAACAGGTAAGAACGGAAAACTTTCTGTTATTCGTGTATAATTTTATATGTCATATGTTGTTTGTAATATCACATAACATTACTTTTGTGTCTGCAAAAAAAAACTAAAAATGTGACTATATAGTTCGATACGTTCTAAAATATTGATAGGCCTACCGGGTAGGTGTCGGTGTCTTTTGTTCGGTGGAGATTTCTGCTTTGCAGTGGTTTTTATTTTCACTATACGTCAACTAAATAGGACTCGTAAGCGTCTCTCGTATTCGTAAAAAACCCTAAATATTAAAGATCACGGAGACTTTACCAGTTCAGATCGAACTGTGAATTCGTACCTGGTTAAAGCGCGAACGTTTTGGTTTCGCGCAGCTGACTGCGAGCAAGTTACGCTCAATATATCATGTCAGAGAAGTTTTGTGCACAGTGCTGAAAATCAGATGCATTTATTTTAACACGTTGGGTCCGGGGCTGGTGGTGACGGCTGGGTTTTTGTGATCTTATCTGAAAACGTTAAATATGCCATAGGTGCAGCTGGGGTGTGGGAAAATGGGTTTAAATGGAGTTTTCCACAGTGGTTTGGGTGTACTTTGGGAGCCCCCTATTCCTTTCTCGGCTGGGGGATGGGAGCGCTCCCCGATGCGCCTGAAGTCGCTCCAGCGCGTCTTCGGGAAAAGTTGCAGTGCGTTTTTAAATCTCAAAAACAACATTATCTATTTCATTTTCAAAGTACATGAATAACAAAATTGCTTATTTTAGCAATTTTAAAGTTTGTGGAAGTTTTTTCCCCCCAATAGTTATACGCGTGTCTCGCTTAAATTGATTTGTCTTTCAGTTTTACGGTGTTTACATGTTACCGAATAATGGATAATGGAATTCATTGTAGTATTATGATTTTGTGATGGTGGGGAAAAGACTAGACATTTGGATAGTGTCGATAATTTTCACACTCTTCCTTATCGTTTCTTTCATGGCACTTAACGTCAAACAAAGAAGAGATAACTCAAGTGTTTGTCGTTGACGTTTATTCAAGATTAGTTTATTGAGGTTTATCAGATGTGGGTGATAAATGCCTTTTGTTGCTGTCAGGAACGCCAGTTTTTTTCAGCTTTTAAATTGAAAGTGATTGTGTTTAAAAAAATTGTGTTTAAAAAAACACAGATGATTGTATAAAATGTTTGTTTTGCTTTTCACAGTTTAAACATTGTAAAATGTTCATTCGAACTCTTGGGGGACAATTCAATTGTGTTTCATGCTTTACATGATGTCATTTGAGAGTTCTTACAAAATAGGAACAACCTGATAATCAGTATGAGTGATTAAAAGCCATCGTTCTCTTTGGGTGTTACATTCTGAACTAAAACTTATTTCTTTGTCAGCTGACTTTTTGCACATTGCTTAACCGCTGGGTACCTGTAAGTGATTCTTTTCTATCCCAAACTGGATTTCATGTGTACACACTGTTTGTCTTGTTTTGGCACTGCTTAAAGAAGGTGTACATCCGGGTAGTTGGATTACTGAGAAAAGTTTTCATTTTATAATTTACGGCTCGCTGAGACGAGATAAATTTAAATGCTAATATAATTAGAGAAAGAAGTGTTAAAAGTTGCAGGCTGTAGGCTCTGTGTGGCAACATAAACATTTGTAGGAAGTCATAATGATATTATACAAACCTTATTTGCACCACATCTTAGAAAATTCAGTTTCTGAATGTCAGCCCTCAACACAAATCTCCAAATGAAGCTCTGTTTTGACATTTTTTGCATGTATCAAAATAGCCATGGAACAAAAGGCAGCTTACAAACGTCTTTATAAAATGCACCTCATAGCCACTGTAGATCCGGCTCCAGGGTGGCTGTTTTTATTAGGGTCAAATGCAACATAATGAACTAAAGTTAAGGGTATTGGATATTGGTATTATATGCTCCCTTCCTAAAATGACTCATTTCTGACATAGTACTTAGTTTTAAACTGGAATGTCATGGACTGTGTTTCCTTACAGGCATCACAGTTCATATGATTACGTTTCTTACCTAGAGAAATGTAAAGGTGGGACATCCCTTGCAATCCATCTTCAGACCCAGAGGTCGAGTCTTGATTCTAGAGAGAGGCAAAAGGCAGTCCTGTTTCTTTAAGAGGGCCTTCAGCCCTCCCCAACCCCCAAGTCCCAAAGAACAGCCTGTGAAACTCGACCTAATCCCTTTACACAGGGGTAATTTATTGCTCTGTTGGTCTCCTCTCAATGGCAAATTACATTGTCTTCATTCAGAGCCTAAAGACTGTCCCCCCCATCACCCTCCTACTCTCTGTCTCCCACTGACACACACTTCTTCTGTTCCACACAACTTTAATGGAATTCCTTTAAAGGTACTTTTTTGTTCCCTTTCAAGGAGGAGGTCTATCCTTCTTTCTCCTATGCAGTGTAGGCTGTTCAAAGGCTGACCTATGAGGCTGCTTTAGTTATGCAAAGGGTGTCATTATCTGATTACAGTGCTGTAAAGTGTGATTTCTATCACATCAGCACTCACTGTTGTGCGTTTCGCCAGTAAAGTAATTCTATTGGGTAAATTTTGTTTTCAATAGCCTGTTCTCCTTTAGGCTCCAATGCAAAAAATAGCAGGAACTGTTGCCAACGATATGGATGCTGTCATTTTTAAAATAACATGAACATGTGCCGTACAGCAAGCCCTAACTATGGCCTCAAAATACCAGACATTTCAAGTCTTCTGGAAGTTCCAGGAGTCTCACACAAATCAGTATTTCCAAGTACTGGAAATCGACTTTGGTCCCTAAATTTTACTTCAGCATCATTCCTGGTATTAAAAATTTTATTTATTTTTCGATGCATGTCATCTTTCAGTGTTTCCGGAAATTTCTTCATTATGGTAGTAATTTTATCCTGTGCCTTCTTTTCAAAGGGGAACCCCCGTTTTCTCAAAGTCTCACTTGAATTAGTTTCTTTACCCCACATTCCCACATTTGAAGTGTGTGGCACTGCTTTTCAACTAACACTGGTCATTCTTGTATAAGACTATATCAACAGGATGATAAAACTCTGTAAGGGGTGGGCAGTAAGGCCAAAATATCACAGTTTGGGTTAAAATAATGATACACATGAGAAGTAGATGCATGTAGCAATGTTAATTAACCATTTAATGAGCAATTCTATCCTTAGAAGAAACACTGCTTGCAGCATTATAATAATAAAACTTAATTTTTGATGTATGTAAAATCCATATAAAAGATGCTGACTCATTATAGCATAAGTGCTTTTTAGTTACTACTAATTCAGTCAGTAAGACCTTCCTGCCTCTGTTTGGTACGTCAGAGTGTGTGGAAGACACACGGCTGAGGATCAGTGTGTGTGTCTTCCACACGCACCTGAGGAAGATATGCTCACACACACACACACACACTCAGCCACACTTCCTGTGTTTGTTTTGGAGTGCTTTAGTTTCACTTGGTGAAAAGGTTTGTGTTGCCACCTGTTGTACAAACTGTGTCTTTGCAAAGTTTGCAAATTACAGGAGATCAAGTCATGCTGGATTTTGCACATCCAAACCATTTCCACACCATTGAAGCAAAACGTTTTTTTTTTTTTTAAGCAGTTCCACGCTCCACACTTATTTACTGTCACGTCACATGACTGCAGTATTTTAGCGCTGATACGTTAATACTAATCATTTTACTTCAAGATCTTGTCACCAAGTTAAGATGCATGGAGACAAATATTGACAAAGTGATGCACACTGACAGTATGTGGGTGTTATGCAGGCCAAAATTGGTTTGTTTCACATCCTGCTGTTCTTTTTGTACTTATAAGCTCTGAACACACAGGGATCATGTGATCGGAGTTTTCCAGGTTGTTCTATAGTTACAACACTGCACTCAATTATACAGTGGTTTTTACAATTACACTCAAACACACGTGAACACAGTTGGAACCAGTCTCAATTAAATAATATTATCATATTGCCCACCTCTACAGTATGTGAATAAAATAGCTTTCTTTGAACTGAACTTCACAAACTATGTAAACTTTACCAAATGAAACTGAGTAAGTGAGTTTAGGTTCTAATCTGAAGCTGACAATGCTAAACTGAAAGAAGTTTCATAAACCCAGCAGACACGGATATGTTTTGTATGAATGCTGTTTCTATTCGGGAAAAAACTGCTGTGTGAGAGACTTACTTTGCCTTATAGAGCTGGAAATAGCTTGAATGATGCAAATCACTGAATTTTGAGGCTTGACAGTATTTTAATGCATTAATGATTTCATGGTACCACATTTCCACTGTGCAACTGAAACTGTGGAATGAATTACGCTAACATCATGATGTGAGAGATTACTGCATTTTCAGTGTTTGTAGATTGTGGAAGGACAGTATTTGTTGCAACTTGCCCATATGGGTAGTACAGTCTGATTACACTTCAGTTTCAATGGGGTAAAGTGTCTTATCGTTAAAATTGAATTTTTAAATCTGTTATTAATGAGCCCCTGCTTATTTGGGTTGGCTGTCTTAAAAGTCTTAAATACACAGTTTGGTGCATTTTGGCCAATTTTTTATCGACCTGCAGAATTCTTTTTTGCTTTGTCTCTGAAGTATTAAAGTCCCAGAAAACATCGTAGGACTTTTGTTTCGTCATGGCTGTTGATGGTTGCTGTTATTTTTTTTCCTTCTACTTTGCTCTCGTTTCTGCAATATAGTTCAGTAACAAAACAAATATTTAAACAGGGATTTCAGTGAGTTTAAGTGACTGTCATCAGTGATCTTCATGTAGGAGGAGTTTTAAGGTTCAGATCTACATACAACCTTATCAAAGGTCTGGTGGACACAGAACATCGTGTTACCTAAAAACAACATTACTACACTTTCCGAAAATATATAATAAAGAATAAAGAAAGCACAGTCAGACAGTTTTCTGCATATGTAATTTTGACATACACAAATCTGTATGAATCAAGAACTTTTTACAGCATAAATTTTAGCATAAAATTTGTGGGAAGTGCCTCTACAGAAACTTCAAAATACGCGCAACTCTCAGGTCGGCACACGCACTCGATGGGGCACCTGGGAAAGGCGAGCGGCTTCTCTTTTTATTGTCTGTTTATCATCATTTGCATGTGAACTTGGTTTTGCCAAATCAGTTGGGGAAAGTCTGACATGCAAAAACTGCATTGTGTAACGGTTTATGGAATGCATTAAGTGCTGTGTTGGGAGCCGTCTGTGTTTTGTTTTTCAATTTTTTAGATAAATAAGTTACTTTAGTAAACAAATGCTACAGCAATTGCTAGGAATGGGCTGTAATTTTCCAGTTGTACACCTTACATGATTTAGGTGGAACCCTTTTGTTGTGAAGACTGTCAAAATGCAATTATATTGATTATATGAACAGAATGAGAAGAAAATCGACGTGTCCTTATCAATAACAGCTTGACTACAGGGTGCGATAACTGCTATATAACAATTTTTTTGTATGTGCTGGAGATGACGATGATGACTCTGTTCGTAACCACTGACGTGGCTTCCTCTGCTTTTTCTGGCCTCCCCTCAGCGAGTTTGCAGTGCAAGATCCTGAAGTGTAACTCTGAGTTCTGGGCCTCCACCTCCAGCCTGGGGCCTGAGGAGGAGTTCTGCACGGCGCTGAGAGCATACCACGGTTGCGTCCGCCGCACGGCGCGCACCTGCCGCGGTGACCTGGCCTACCACTCGGCCCAGCACGGCATCGAGGACCTCATGGGCCAGCACAACTGCTCTCGGGATGGTCCCACCACACAGCCCCGAACGCGGGCCCGCACCCCGCCCCCTGTGGCGCCGGACAGCCAGGAGCGCTCAGACGCACCCGAAGTTTGCCACTATGAGCGCGGGCTGCCGCGAAACGCCGCACCGCCCAACTACACTCACTGCGGCTTCTTTGGGGACCCGCATTTGCGCACCTTCGGCGATGACTTCCACACCTGTATCGTGGAGGGGGCCTGGCCCCTCATCCATAACAAATATTTGTCCGTGCAGGTGACCAACACACCTGTGCTGCCTGGCTCTTCAGCTACTGCCACGAGCAAGGTGGGAAATAGGAAAATCTTGTAGCATTTTTAACACTTTCCTTAGTTAGTGTTTTTGTCCAAGGTAACAGTCGTAACGAGCGAGTGAAGTGCTCACACAGCGCATGCCCGTTCTCCTTTCTTTCTTGCTAATCAAGTAAAATCCTGCAAATCAGAATGGAGTTTGAGTAATATGGCTGCTCGCCAAACAATTTTCTTGCTAATAAGATGCTCACAATTGATTGACTTTGTAACTCTTTGACCGATTGCACAGTAAATGCTGTTTTATTGCACTATGCTTTATGGAATAATCTGGATATTCTATAAAACTAATGTTGCTTCAGAGATCAGGGGAAGTGAAAGAATTTAGTTACTAAAACATGTATTCGTTATGTATTGTATAAGTAATTTTACATACAATAAACGGAAATTAGTGTACATGGTTCTTAATGCCAGCAAAATGGTAAACTAAACCAAATATTTGAACTACTAAACCTAAAAATTTAACTCAGTACTCAAACTGTATGAACTAAAATGGATTAGGTAGGTCAGTGTAAAGTCTCGGTCATCAACGTTATTTTATTAGTACACATCCCGCAGGACTGAACTATGGTAAGCGATGTAAGACTGAATGTGAACGTAGCAACTGTCTGTGACTGAATTCCGACAGCTGAATGTTTATTTAGCTGGGTTTCTCAATGCAGACCTTGTACGTTGTAATAGAAATAAAATGCACAGAACAGTAAGTGACATAGGATAAAGTGTTAGGACCGCATAAGGACTCGCATGGAAACATGCAGCTACTGCGATGGAAGGCGAGTCGTATTCCAAGGCTCACGCACAGTGAGCTGGGGCCAGCGGCCCCCCCAGTGGGATTAGGCAAGCAGCGCCCGTTAAACAGGCCGTGGGGAGTGGGGTCCCGCTTATGGGCAGGCTCTGACAAGGCTCAATGGAGGCCCTTTGTGTGTGCTGGCTGGTGCTCAGCTCAGTCCGGCCCGGTTCAGCCTGGCCCATACCGTTCCTCTGTCTCTCTTGGCCCCTGACCCCTCCCCCAAACTCTTGCAGGTTTAATTGCCTTTTGAAGGACGGTATTCAGGGCTAGGAATGCATAAACCTCTGGTGTGACACCATGTCGTCACGTTTCTGTGGAGAGAACCCAAGTGTTCTGTGACAGTGCACAGGCGCCTCGTGGTTTCTGGGACAGTGTTGATAACTTTTATTATTATTAATATTTTCTCTTCATGTTATTTATTTTGTCATAGTTGTTGTTTTTGATAGCCGCCTGTTGTTGTTTTCATCATCCATGATGATGATTTTTCTTAATTAAATTTCACTTTTGACCTGAGGGTAATGCATCCTGAGTTCTCCTATATATTAATTAAACAGAACTCCTTGATTCCTGATCAGACAAAGCCCTTGTTTTTTTAACGTATAACTTGACCCATAAAACCCATCTACATTTAAAATGTTTGTCAGATGTCCTGGAGACATCAATTCATTACACTCCGTGATATGCAGCACAAGGGCTTCGTTTGAACGGTCTCCTCCTCTGTTTCTTGAAACAGCTGACGATCATCTTCAAGAACTTCCAGGAGTGCGTGGACCAGAAGACGTACCACGCAGAAACCGATGAGCTGCCGGCCGCATTTGCCGATGGCTCCCGGAACGGGGGAGAGCGTCACGGGGGAAGTGCCCTGCGCGTGGTGGAGAAGGTGCCAGGCCAGCATGTGGAGATCCAGGCTCGCTACATCGGCACCACCATCGTGGTGCGCCACGTGGGCCGCTACCTGACCTTCGCCGTGCGCATGCCAGAAGAAGTGGCCCGCTCGGCCGAGGATGGGGATGGTCAGGACCTGTACCTCTGCCTACATGGCTGCCCTCTCAGCCAGCGCATCGACTTCCGGACGTTCCGCCAGCGAGCGGCGGGGGGGCATGTCCCTGGAGGGCGGGGCAGCATGGGAACCCGACAGGGCGTTTCTGCCCACGGGTTTACCTACCAGTCAGCCGTGGCCAAGTGCAGAGAGCGCCTCCCGGTGGAGGACTTGTACTTCCAATCGTGCGTCTTTGACCTGCTCACATCTGGTGACGTCAGCTTTAGCCTGGCTGCGTACTATGCCTTTGAAGACGTCAAGATGCTCCACTCAAACAAAGACAAGTACCATCTGTTTGAGAGGGCTGAAAGCCTAGGCAGTTCGGTACATGGAAAACCCTGCCCCACTATAACTCTCCTCATCATCTTTGCCCTTGTGTCAAATTGGTGCTGTTCTGTGCTTCTGTAATCACGCCATCACCAGATATGTCTCTGGTACCAGCAGGATGACAGGAAGTCTCATTACATTGTACCTCATCTCGCTCCATCCCGTCTCACGTACTGTTGCAAGTACATGCGTCTGTTTGGGGAAAGAACACTCAAGGTTTTTTTTTTTCGTGTTCAGTAGAGCCATTCTTCCATGTCCTCATCAGCATGCACAGATTTCATCCAATGGGCTGCTGCTGTCATCAGCCCCTGCCTGTCCTGCTCATCCAGCTGGCTGAGGAACAGATATCGGGAGGGGGGGCTGCTCACCAGGCAAGGGTCCAGGGCTTGAGTTGAGATGGGTCCCCCAGGAGCAGGCAGAGCGTGGTCCCGTGTCTTTGGGGCGGAGGAGGAAAGCACTGTTCCTGGAATGCTTCCTCCACTGAAGGGGAAAGCAGGTGAGAACCTGCAGGGTTCTTCTAGGCAGAGCTGGGGAGAATTCTTTTCCTTTTTTTTCCCCTTTCTAACTGTCGTCCTGTGAAGAAAGCAAAGCCAGAGGGGTTCTGCATGCTGGGCTTGGAGACGAGAGAGAGGCCTGTGCAGGAGGAAAGAGACAGCAGCCAAATGATTGTCAGGCCAACCAGCCAGGCTGTCTGCTCTGGAAATTTATGAGTTGGAACTTGCAGCACTGTGCAGCACTAGCTCACCGGTGTGTGTGTGTGTGTGTGCGCACATGCATTTGTATGTACTTTTGTAAAAACTTATAAAAAGTAGACAGTATTGTCTTAGAAGGGCCTGCTGGCTGAGTCGCACCTGCAGGTATCGGACATCCCAGACAGACTGCAGGACTAGCAGAATATCTCCTTGTGGCCTCGTCTGCAGTCAGGGTGTAAATAACAGCCACATAATGAGGCAGTTAAATCGTTAACAGTATTTAAGCATTTCGGTTTTGTCTGAGAGTATCAGACTTTGTTGAATGTGAATATGGTTTCAGTAAATGAAACGATCCCGGAACAAATGCCAACAGATGATCGTTTGGTACATGTTTAATGTTTACGTTATTGAATGTCGGATTTAACTAAGTGAAACATTAAAGCACATATTCCTGAGTAGGGTTACAGACAGAAAGGTTTGCACAATGACCACGGAATATACAGTGTCATTTTTTTTCCTTCCCTTTTTTAATTATTTTTTCCAGTCGTTATTTCTCAGTTTAATGTTGACTTTGTTTCGTTTTAGCGTGAGAGCAAAGCCATGAAAGGGACTTCCATCGTGACCTGAGGCCAGGGGGCCGACGGGAGGACACAGCAGCCGGTGCAGCCCTCTCTGACTCCCTCAGTCACATAGACACTTCTTCCAGTGTTAACAGGCCAACCCCAACAGTTAATGGCTGCCGCCTTCATTTTGCTGTAGGGCTAGTAGGACTTGCCTCTCTCAGTAGACCCGTTAATTTACGGCTGAAACCCTTGCCAAAGAACAAGACCTCGTGCCAATAGTTTGAAAATGGCTGATCTCATCTCAGTCCCCCTCCCCGCTTTTTTTCCTACAAGCCAGCCCACCAGCCCTGTCTTGTCTATTTCTGGAGATCTTGGTAGTTGTTTAAAGCACTTGGTAAACATCAGTAACAACTTGAGGGGGTGGGGGGTTTCTGGGTTGCATTGCTTTGCTTGTTTTCATTAATGAGTCATTCTGTCACCATTTCATCATGTGTCATTACTGTCACCTTGGTCATCTTCTTCCCACAGATAGGAAGTTTGTTCGTTTTTCTTTTTATAAGCCACAGCAGGTCGAAGGGTTCCAGGACCAGGATGTGCCCTGTCTGGGTGCCATAAACATATCGGCACATTACATATAACTAATGCCACTGTTGAGTGTTGTGTACCAGGGCAAGGTTTGTTCAATGACTTTTTTTTTCATGATTGAGACTGGTAATGTAGACACATAAGAAATAGCAAAGGGTTACAGCTGCTAAAAGACTGTTAGACCTCGGTGCAGCAGTAGTTGGTATTGGAAAAGTTCCCTGTTCTTCTCAAGAAAAAAAAAACGTTGTGCAATTTTAATTCAGCATTACTTTGAAGGCGTGCTGGTTCATAAGCAGGCAGACTCATTTCCAATACGACAAACGATGTCCTGATAACTCCCTCAGTGTCAGGTGGGAAAGTATTTAAATATAGTAAATATTCGGAGGTGATTGTAACGTTGTGAGTTTGTGTTGCTGAATGGAATTTGTGATTATTTAGCTACATTCAGCTTGTGTGGTTGTATATAATTCTATGGCAGACTGACTTTGTTAGCAGTCCTTTGTTTACCTGACTTTTGTAGAGGTTTTGGACTAAAATGGGAAAAAAACATACTGAACACATGAATACCACAGTACTGCTTATGGTATGGAGTGTGGACTTTTACTCCAAGTTGCAGAAATGCATTAGCAACACGCTTACTGACGAACCTTCAATTAGTTCGATTTTACTTTAGTTGTGAAAGTGTCTCCGCTCCTGCATGCGAGGGGGGGTGGACTAAATGTCAGTCAGTGGTTTAGATTTATAGTTTTAACTCCGCAGTCAGGTATAAATAGGGCAGAAAATGCTTTTGTGGTGTTCATGTTAGGTTTAAGTATATAAACAAAAAGCACTTTATGTTTGATTCTTTTAGCTCTTTGTTGTAAGTTCATTGTGAATATCAGTGGTTGGATATTATTTCTCAAAAAAAAAGTTTAGGAAACGTATTGTTACAATGACAATACTGAAAGAACAAATTGAGTTTGTATGTATGTAGGACAAAGGAAGCTGCAACACCACCTGTATATACTGTAAATTATTTATTGAGAAAGTAAAGTTGACAATTGTTTTTCGAATGTTTGTCATTGTCTGAGTTTGTCACACTGCTGTCATTTGGAGGTCGCACTGAAACTGACCACGTTTAGTAGAGCCAAGAATATGTCATACAGTGACACTAGATATAAACTACAGGGAGAGCGCATTTTCATGTGCTCCTCACTCCTCATATTTGAAACGCTTGAAACATTGCCAGTTCCAATGAGAACCCTTTTTCTCTGTAAAGCGCTTTGAGGCATGCTGTTGCGAAAGGCGCTATATAAAAATAAATTGAATTGAATTGAATTGAACCCTAAAACATGACTTGTACAGTGCAGACAAATACAGCTATGTGTGGCCTGCTATTTTTGAACAAGATATTTGTTCAGGTACATTTTATATAGATGTTTAATCATACCTTTAAACTCCCCAGATGATTTGGTTGTAGGAAAAGAGAAACTGAAGATTATATATCATTTATTTTAATTATTTTTTTTAAGCTATTTCCTGTCGGACATTTCTGATTGCAAGCATAACTGTTGTACAGTGGGGCTCCCACAGACATGCCCCAGTTTTTGGCTCTTCTAGGGTAACACCTCAAACTTGTTTCACACAAGTTTGAAAGATCTGAAGCTGGTTGCAGATCTCCTCTTGCACAGAGACCATTGGTGAGACTATTGGTGAGCACCAGCTGTGGTCAATGAGACTCGTGCCGTAGGCTGGATATCTGCGGCACGGAGTCCTCTGCAATTGAAGACAATAAGTCATCCTCTACACAATGGAACTTGCTTCAGTGTGGTTTCTGCAAACATACAAGAGAAACCCATTTCCCCAAGTTCACACCTGTAAATTTTAATACACAGTACATACTGCATATACAACAAAATGTTTTGGTATATACACTGTTAACCATCCCAGTTTCACACATTTGTGGAGATTGATAGTATATAGTTTTAAGCATTAAATTGCACAGTATCATTGATATGGCTGAAATGTATTTAAATGAATGGCAGTTGATATTAAAACTAATTTTGATTAATTTTATCTGCCATTCATTTAAAGCATTCATTTAGTTTGTTGTAATGTTCCCTATTTGATTGCTAAAGTTCAACAAATTCACTCATGTTCTAGAAAATTTTTATTAGCATGAAGTTTATTTACGAAAGATGATTCTACCAACGAAGGATCAGTTATTCAAGTAACGTAGCAGCAATATTGTGAACTTTTTTTGCATTTATGTTATTTTTATACAACAGTTAGTTCCAACCAAGGAATTTGGATTGAATTAATTGGACAAGAGGCATTCCAAGAGTGCTGATATACAGTATAACAGCACTGGGACATTTTATGAGTATCACTCGTGTTATGATAATCAGTAATTATGTTGTCTCTTATTACTGTCAACTAATAAATGGTGTTTGTAGAACTGTTGTATAATAATCGTTAATTACACTGTCGGTCGCTAGCCCAGCACTACATTTTAACTAACTATGCTGGAAATAACATTTGAGTTATATTATGAATAGTCGTCAGCAGAGATTGAGGAGAAGGAAAAAAGATAGGATGGAGCTAACATAGTGAGGCAAAGTGTGGGATTAAAACTGCATTCAACGTTACTGCTGTAACATCTAAGGTAAGATAGTGTGCACAAATATACTCATTCTTTATGTTCCTTAGCAACAGTCAATTCCTGGTCCAGTTGTGGAACTATTTGTGTTGGCAGAGCCACATAACAGATTTAAAAAAAAAAAAAAAAAAAACCCAATCAATCTGTTGTCACTTGTTACTGTCAACTAACAAATGGCATTTGTAGAACTGACTTGCATCACAGCCCTGTTGAAATTCAGTACAACAGTGCCCCCTTTCCTGTGATATTGCTTTAATATGCTTGGATAGCTGGAAGAAAATATTTAAGGTTGTTTAATCTGGTTATCAAAGATGACTACCATTAAATGAAATATGACAACCCACCCTTCTCTCCTACCTTCTAAGAATGCATCAGACAACTGAAAGGTAATTGCATATTTCGGCAAAATCGGGGCAGGGTACCACCTTGTGAAACATACAGGAAAGGTATTCCATCTGAAATCAGATTACATCACCTGTTTACAGTAAGAACTCACACTCCATTAAGCAACAGTTGAAAACAAAGTATAAAATTTAGATATTCTCTTTCTCTGCATGTATATTGAACATTTAATTGAACATTGAAAATATCAATCATCTCATACAAAGACATGGTTTGGCCATTTCTTACTTGCACATTAAATACTGTAAATTTGATTTGTGAACAGTTCAACGTTATTCACATGACACCATTGCAAAAGAAACTATACACTTGTCATTAATAAAGCCATGTTCATCACTGAAATCGTTTTCATCTGTTTCCAATTATTTTGAAATCACTACTTTGCTAGCCAATCACCAATGACCATGACAGTGAAGAAATATTTTTTGGCCATAAGGTGATTGCTATTAACGTTAAAAGGTAATAGTAATGCCATATCTTTCATAGCTGGACGTGCTTTTGTGTTTTGAATAAAACTGGTTCTCTACTGCCACCTGCTGGGTATTTGAAGTGATTGGGAATGATTTCAATTTCATGAACCAACAACTGAATCATTTACATCTCTGTAAATACACTACATTAAATAATTAAAGGTGGTTCTAGGGCAAGTAGCACTAAGTTTATTGACAAAGCCCCTCCTACCATCGGTAATTTTGGAAACTAGCTCCATCATTCATTTCGACATTTAAATGTTGCCAAAATGATTATTTTTTCTAGGTGTTCCAACGTGTACATACACCGAGAAACTGTTTGTTTGTGGGGATCACAGTCCATATTCTAAACTAACCAAAAACACGGGGGATGTATTTGAAAACACTACTACGGTAATCAAAAAAAAAAAAGAGGTACTGGGACGTTTTTCTGCATGAATTAAATGCAGTGATGTAGCAAACACATTAATTTACCAGAACCTCAGGACATTTTAAATCAAATGTTTTGAACCCTTCACCTTAAAGTAGTACAAGACTTACAAAAGAAACAAGATTTTTTCTTTGCATTATAGAAAAGCATACTACCATTTATGTCCATAAACAAACTTCTATTAGAGTATTGGCTTTTTCACAAGTACATTTTTTTTCTTTAATGTGTGTCAAACAATACTATACACCCAAAGACAAGCAGCACATTTTGTCGCATTTTTCTGTGGAAGTTGTAGTGCGCAAACTTGTCTGTTGTTTTCCCAACACTTTGGAATGGGCAGGATCTGAAGATGTTCTGAGCACTGCCTCTGCTCTGCAGCGCAGCTGGTCTGACAAGAAGCGTCTCCTCTTCTCATTGGCCGACGACATCATACGTCAACATGCCAAGCACGCACATGCAAGTAAAGCAGTCAGACAAGCAGACCACAACTTCACACAGCCGGGGCAGTAATCCTCGACAGGCCAGGCCAGGCCATGGTCGCGCCTTCAAAACACTCAATTCCACATACGTTTCTCACACGGACACTCTCAGATCCTTCAGTCAGACCCACTGGCAAGGACACCATTTTCCCAGTTTATTTAAAGGCATTATTCATGTGTATTCAAAAGAGTTCCAGGAATACTTCTGCCATTCATAACGCAGCAATGTTACAAAAACACTTACAAAGAATGAAATGTCCCAAATTTCTCTGGAATACTGTACTTTTAGTGCAAGAGTAACTTCAGAAGTCCTCTTCTTTACTGACCGTAGAAATAAAGCACATCAAAATGGCTTACCATTTAGACTCTGAAGGGACATCACATTCCAACATCTTAAGTGAGTTTTTAGTGTTCTAAATATTTTACAAGGCCTTTATAAACACTGACTCATGGAAACAATCTGAACTTTAGCAGGGAAAAAAAAAGCTGACTTGTGTTTGCCATTCACAGCACAGAAAGATGCAATAGCTTCATTTTTAAAATAATGAATGTTGGATTGGCAAGAGTAAATGCTGTGATTTAAGCAAACGAGAGAGGTTGTGCTGAATATTTAATTTACATAGGTGACAATCCAATCCCTGGAATAATAAAAGTCACTGTCCTGATGTACAGCAGCACAGCTGTGCTTGTTTCACATCTACATATCAAGTACACTGGGACTCCAACACTGCCTCCCCAAGGTAAAGTGTCACTAGAGTTACTGAGACTCCTGAAAGCTGCAGACTCTTACATAAGGTGATAAAATACTCTCACTTTGCAGATAGGCCTTCAGTTATTCTGAAGGAGGGAAAAAAGAAAAAAAAAAAAAAAAAAAAAACCAAAGGGAGGGGAAAATGATGATTGCTTTGGGAAAACATCCCTCACGTCTCACAACTACTTGAAGATAAGCAAGACTTTGAGGCACTTCCACATTCGAAAACCGATCCAACTCTGAAGACATCACCAAGTGTTCCTGCTCCACAGTCCATGGGACTAACTCAGCTTATCATCCAGTCTGTTCATTGCAATCACACCCATGGCATATCTTACAATTAGGAATAATCAAGTTAAGAATTCAGAAATTTAACTTTTTTTTTTTTTCTTTTTTTTAAACCCACAAGAATATTATATTTCTCCCTTGCCTATGACTTGCCCACCATGTTACCACAGTTGCACATTTAAAAAGTACAGTTTAAAAGGTGAGGTGGTTGCTGGTAAACAGGGTATTAATCTGTTTGTCCCACCTTTGAAGTCTGTGGGCAAGTTGGGCCGAGGTTTACGCGCTGAGGAAATACAAGTCACCCCTCGTAGCAGCATGTGTTGGCCCCCCCCCACGCTCTGTGTCTGTCTCAGCGTGACTCACGCTCGCCTGTTCGCAGTCTCCCTGGCCGCCCACGTGCGGCTCACGTCTTCCGATTGTTCCAGCTGAAGTCAGGCAAGTTTTTCGGGTCTCCGGTCCTCTCCTGAGGTGAGCGAGAGTCCAGGGGGGACTTCTGAGACTGCGGAGAACGGGGGTCCATGAGTGGCGGAGGCTTGTAGTCACCGGCCTTGTCGGGGTGGAAGGGCCGGTAGTGATCCGAAGGGGCCTGTCCATGGTGCTCTGGCATCCTCCGGTAGTCCTGCATATGGCTGCTGCCCTGGTGATAGTTTTGAGAGCGGAACTCATCTGGCCGCCGCCTCTTTGGGTCAGGGTGCCTGGAACAAGACGAGACAGCACTCAGTAATACACCTCCTCGACTAACCTGGTTGCCATGACACTGCCTCAGAGGTCAAGCCCCCATTCGCTCACCTGTCGTAGTAGTCCCGGTGGCCCCTGTGGTCACGATCGTTACCGTACTGGTCGTACGGACGCTTACGGTAGCTGCCCGAACTCCTGTAGGCGTCTCCGTGTGGCCGACGGTCACCGTAGTGGTGGTCCTTATAACGATGCTGGTCATATGGGTGATGTCGATCACTCTGCCACGACTGACTGCTGTTCCCAGGATAGGGGTACTTACGGTCTCTCTGCCAGTCTCCTCTGTCTGTGATGGAGGACAAAACGACTGGGGTTCAAAACAAACATCTCCTGTTTTGTACACTTTAACATTAGGGTTCACAAAGTGGAACTGCAATCTTCAAAACTGCTGAAATGATCTGGAATACGCCTTGAGACGTCATGGTACTCGATCAGCTGACCTCTCGCACCGCTCACCGTCACTGGGGAAATGCCGCTTGTTGGGCTGCCCGTACGGCTCCCTGTGATGCAAGTGAGACGAGGGCTGAGGGGGGTGTGGCAGGGGAGCATGTGGCTTTGGGGAGGGCTGGGCTCCCGTCGAGTCCCGGCTGGAGCTGGACGGCTCCGGCCTGAACGGCTTCTTCTTTCCCGAGTCCTCCTTCTTCTTGTGCTCTTTCTAAGAAGAAAAAACACGGGACGATTGGGGTGGGTAAGTCACAGCTACAGCAGGCAGAGGAGAACAGTCAAGAGAACCAGGAGGGCACAGAAGGTTTCAGCAAACCTCTTCTTCCTGTGACCTCTTTTTCTGCGCCATCTTGTACAACTTGTAAAGTTTCTTTGCACCGAATTCCGTGAACTTGGACACAAAAATCCAGAGATTTCTGCCAAACAGAAATAAATGTTTCAAAATAACGCCAAAACCAGAAGCACATCTGCAAATCATCATCTTTATGATTATCACTGCAGTCATCATCACCTGCGCCAGACAGAGGCGTGCTCCGCATCGCTGTAGGCTTTGAGGCATTCTGTGATGCGGTCGCCGATCTTCAACAGGCAGCTGCGCGTGTGCTGGAGTTGCTCCTGAACCGACAGGCCTTCATCTGGCTTGTCCAGCTGCTTCAGCGCTTTCTTCACTGGCCGCATGCGCTCTTTACACTGCGGACGACACAGACTTGCTCTCACCGTATCCTCATACAAACATGCGACGTTATTAGCAAAATCACTGTGTATACCACATGTAAACATACTTATTAAGAAATGAGTTTAAGCATTGAACCGATTACATTTCTCTATTCTCCATTGCAAAAAACGTAATTATCGCAAGAATTAGATTACAGTTCATACATTTATATAATTTACTTGTTGCACATATTGTAATTGCTTTGTATTACAACTTATGTCACTTCCATGTATTTGCATAATCCATCTGCCCCAAAACTGTATGCAATTATCCAGCTGTGGCTTTAACTGAGCAGCAATCCGTGGAACAGTGTTAGTAGGGGCAAAGTGCACATAAAACATGAGGTCTTTGGTTATATTATTTTTTTATTATTTGGTTTATTATTTCTATTTTTATTTATTATTATTTACTGATTTGTCGCAAATAGAACATGCACATGAAAGACACATACACGTACTTACTTCTGTATCCTTACAGAGCAAATCTAAACAAGTGCAGGTATATACGATATAGTGCTATGCAAATATGCAATATCTAAACAAGAAAATAAAATTTCTGTGGCATCAACTGTACACACAATAGTTTTGTAAGATACATTCCCTGCTATTTTGTGACTGAGACCACATGCACTGTAATTACTTGCGACTGTGTCCTCTCTTTCCAAGCACTCTCTCGTCACCCTTAAAACGCAGCAGGAAGCTGAAAATTACCTCTCACTTAATGTCCGGGTATGAATCAGCTTCCTTTCAGCAGCTGTATTCTACAATAAATTTGTCCCATCCATCCAGCTTTGTCCTATTACTACATGACTGACCTCTATACTGCCATCGTTACTGTGTCGGACCTCCTCTGAATATGCCACACAAGCTCACTCCTGGCACCACTCACAATGCTGAAGGTCTCCTGGTCCAGCTCGTCGTCCTCGTCCCCAATGGGCACTGGCTCACTGCCCGCTGTGATGTGCACAGGACCCTGTGGTGGCTTCCCCTTGGTGCCTGTTTTGGCCTGGGAAAGGGGGACGGGTGGAGTGACAAATTAGACTCCTCTCCTCTTATCAGCATCAAGTGCACAGACTCACCAAAACCTAACCTCAAAACAACGTTCTAAGACAACAAAGACTGTAAAACTGCTACTTGTCACATACCTTCTCTTTTTTTGGCTTTGAACGCTTTTTGTCCTTATCCCCTTCTTTCTCCTTCTTAGGAGTTCCCTGTTTTTCTTTATTCTCCTTGTTGTCCTTTTTCTTCTGTTTTTTCTTTGAGGGGGACTTCTCAGTTCCGTCATCCTTGAACAAGGCAAAAATAAAATGGTGGGTGTGGCACCTTAGACCAATGACACATGAGAGTTAAAGGATGCAGCTGAACTCACCTTGACCTCTCCTTCCTCTGAAGGATGGTCCGAGAGCCGTGGGGAAGACATATCGTTGCCCTGCTCATCCTTTGAGGCCTTTGACTCCTTCTTTATGCGAGGCTTCCTTTTCTTTGCTTGAGTCTGTTGAGAAAAACCCAAAACAAATCACTTTCAAAACAAAAACACAGACACTTCTCAGCTACTGCTTCTCAGCTGCAGCAATAGAGACAGCAGAAAAGGAGCTCTGCACCAACCTCATCTCCTGGCTTTGGGACATCCTTGGTTTCTAGTTCCTTCTTTAACATCTTGAGGAGATAGTCGACCCGGGTCTGCAACTGCTTCCCTTGCGGCTTCTTGTCAGGGTCATCTGGAAGGATCTACACACAACAAGCATACTGTTAATGACAGGTGAGCTGTTCCGCACTGGAGACCGGAAGTGAGAAAGTACAAGAATCCCAGCTGGACACCATGGAGTACTCTGAAGGGCAGCTGCTATTCCACTCCGCTTCGTGTTGTGATGATACGTTGTTTATATACCCCCTAATCTATGGAATACTCTGCCTGGATACGTTCAAGGCACCAAATTGGTCTCAGTCTCTAAATCCCGGCTGAAGACCTACTTTTTTATTAATCCTTCCCACGACAGTCTCCGTAGCTCACTGTAATTACTGCTGCTGGTGCATGCTGTACATGCCAATACAACTGTAACAGTTTGCTATGAGGCTGCTAGAGTTTGTATTATTTGCTAACCCCTCTCTGAAATCTTTCTTTTTCCATATAGCTACCTGGTGCACACCTGGGCACCATCTGAGCGGGACGCCTTGTTACACCTGCTGACACCTAGCATACCCCCTCGGACGAGGCCTTTGCCCAAGAGACACCACAAGCCTGCTGAGTTACTTCAACACCTGGAGCAAATGAGAACTGTGTACAGGTTGTCATCAACTCACGACCTATACGACTGTTCGACTTTATGACCACAGCTGTGACGGTATGTCTGGTGAGTTTTGCCCAGCTGGGCGCATGAGCATACAAGTTTCGCCCAGTTCCCGGCAGCACTTGCAGTTCCACAAGCAAAGCTCAGTGTGAGCTCAGACTCAGTACAGTGCCCTTCCTTTGTGTTTGTTTAAATGAGTTTGAATAAACTTCTTGCACATTTTGAATGAATGAACCCAACATTGAACGATTTGCAAGGATTGAAAAGATGATGTGTTTCATCTGTATCGTGAAATGTATGAGGAATAAAAGAAACAAACAGTTCAGACAAAGCTCACCATGTTTATGAAAAAAAGACTACCCTGAGCGCTGCCCCAGCTGCAGTTACTAAACCAATTGTACTGTAGTGTTTTTGCAATTATTTTTTTTTTTGTTATTTTTTAATAATTATATTATTTTACATTACTAAACTAAATGTTAATTAGTATACAGTGTTTGACTAAAGCCTGACGAACACAGCCCCAGCTGACAACATCAGCAATTATCATTAGACAGTTTAATATATGTAAGATAATTTTTGCACAGGGCGATTTATGACCAAATCAAATTACGGCTGGTCGGTCGAAACTGATTGCGGTCGTAAGTCGATGACGACCTGTAGTGTTATTTACAGTCTCAGTCATAACCTGTTTGTTGTGTTTGTTGTGTAATGTTAGCAGACCAGGAACCAGGAGGGGCTGGGCAGCCAGTCAACCTTGGGCTCCCAGAACTTTTTTTTTCTCCACACTGTGGAGTTTTTGGTTCCTTTCCTCTACTGTTGTCTGGCTTTATTCTTATCTTTAACTCCAATCATTCACTTGCTGTTATTTCTGTAAGATCTGAAATTTCTTATGTAAAGCATTTTGAGGCACGTTGTTGTAAAAGGCACTATATAACAGTTAACTGAATTGAACTGAACTCTCCCCACATACCTTACTGGCCAGTTTGAGCTCTGGGTCGGTCTTTATCAGGTCCCAGTTGCTATAACCATGTTCATACACCCCCAGTAGGAGCTGTGTGTCATCGGCCAAGTCCCAGTCCACGTCAAAGTGGGGCGCCTTCACACGGCAGGACAGCTGAAACCTGCAAAAAAAAAAAACCACCAAAGCGGTCTCACCCCTCTGTGCAAGTAAAGCCTCGTGCAAGTTGCAGTGGCGGCGAGCCGGTGTCTTACTTGTGCCTCTCTGCGGGGTTTGCAGGCACGGCCTTATGGAGAGACTCAAACTCCTCCTCATGTTGGATGATGGATTTGGCGTTGACCTGCACCCCTGAGATTTTTATGTTGATCCCTCTTCGTTTCCCAGGGCCTTTCGCTGCAGAGGAAAGGAGAACAGAGGTGAGGCAGCCGTTCAGGTGAGCGCAGCGAGCTGACAGCCAGGCTCGGGACACGACGCCCTCACCTTCGCTGGGGTTCTCCTTCAGGTGCTCCTCGTGCTCCTGAACGGCCGCCAAGCAGCTGCTGTGTACCAGCTCTCCCAACCTCCTCAGGTCTGCAATGGACTTGTCCACCAGCTCTGCATCGCGAGCGACGGCTTCCAGCCTACAACAGGGACACATTTGTCAGCTGGGCCCAAAACACAGCAGCTGAGCTCTCATAAAATCACAGCAGAGGCTATGGACTGCCAAGGCTGCAAGAAAACTATTCAGGCCTTTACCTTTCAAGGGGACAGCCAAACTTCTTGTAGCCTTTGATGAATCTGTTGAAAGAATATTCACATGTAAAACGGTGTAATTTCAATACTGTTCGTAACACTCGTACTCGAGCAGTTTGTTCCATAAACGCTGAGTCCGTGCAGACAGAACAGTAACGGGGGTTACCTTCGAATCTCGGCATCCGTGAAGCCCTCCACATTGTTCTTCCGAGCTCTGGGTCGGCCCCTCCGTTTGGGCTTCTTGTCATCATCGCTGTCGTCAGTCTCGCTCTCGGATCCCGACGATCGGTGCTTCAGTTTGGACCCGACATCGCTGTCGCTGTCGTTGGCTTGGGCCTTGTACGAAAACATTTTTAAAAACCATTTTCAAAATAACGCATTCACATGTCACTTTTGCATTAGCTAAATGCAAAAGCTATCTCAGCTTGCATTTAATTAAACATATTTCAGATGAGAAACGGTAATTAGCTAAAGGGGATCAGTGAGGTGGCTCCCAGCAAAAGCACAAGAAACTCAGAAACAGTTCATAATGACTCATTAATCAACCATTTCATACAGCAAACTCAAACAGCAGGGGTCGGTGAGGGATTACATACAAACAGTCAGGCCCCAAAGACGTGTTCCGCAAAATATCGTGACTTATAAAAAAAACAAAACGTCTTTAAAAAATACTGTCACACGCTGCCCCCTACAGAGAGCTGCACGATCGTCTCCATGGTGTCCCTGCCCGTACCTTCTTGTTGGAGCTCCTGCTACGTGGAAGCATGTAGATGTCTTCCATCTCTTTCTGCTTCTGCTCCTCCTCCACCTTTCGCCGCTGGTCCTCAGGGATGATCTCGTCCCAGTCTCGAGCCGGCTTCTCCTCCAGTTCAGGCACGCTGTCTTCCATCGTGGAGAAGTTTGCCACCTGACAGCAGAGTGCAAAGTGTAAGGTACCGTGTTGGCATGCTTGCAGTAGGAATTAATCTCTATCGGGGTGGGGGGATTTGGGACGAACCTTAAACTGAGACAGAAGCTCGTCTGTGGCGCTTGACCCCTGATCGCTCTCCCTTGTCTCAGCCAGCCGCAAGATCTCGTCAATGTCCATTTCCTGGGAAGACTCAGTGTGTCATGGCCCAATTGACCAAAGGATATGGAAACCACACACGTTCACATATGTCTGCCTTAAATGGGTCCGTCAACACACCTGTGGTTCAGACTCCTCTCCCTCCGGCTCTTTGAAAAGATCTTCAGCGCCAAACTTCAAAATGGCAGTCAACTCCTCCTTATTAAACGGGTTAGAGCTATGGAAAGGAGGCAGCA
This sequence comes from Chitala chitala, assembly GCA_025773905.1. Classification (NCBI taxonomy): domain Eukaryota; kingdom Metazoa; phylum Chordata; class Actinopteri; order Osteoglossiformes; family Notopteridae; genus Chitala; species Chitala chitala. Next base: position 3,865,013 of record JABJVR010000016.1, read on the forward strand.
AATTACTAGACCTTTACTGATATGCAATTAAAAAAAATAATAAAAATAAAGACTAATGTAAAAGTGAAGTGAGCATGGGTGTGCGCTCACTTTGAGTTTCCTGAGCTGTTGTCCAGCACAGTTCGTCCTGTGGTGTCCATCCTCTGAATGACCAGGTGGTCTAAAACCATTTTCTTCTTGGCTCTTTCAATGATGTCTTCCTCAACCGTTCCCTTTGTGACTAAACGGTAAATATTGACCTGAAAAATAATAAAAAAGGAATTTACATAAATTGTGTGAATACAAAAACAGCATAGAACATATTGGTTATTCAACAACCTCTATATATGTGGCTATACTGTCATCATGATCCAGAAGCCAGGTAACTGTTAGGTCCTTATCATGATTAAGGCTCTATAACCTTGTATTTGGTAATTCTGCCATCATACTATTTGTAACCCCTCCATGTTTCAGTTTCCTCAACATCAACAGCGGGGGTCCTACAACATTCATACAGTAAATATGGTCTTTTATGTGCTTATGTTAAATAGTGTCACCAGTGTAAACAGCACCCTTACCTGCTTTTTTTGCCCTATTCTATGTGCTCGGGCCTGTGCCTGCAGATCATTCTGAGGGTTCCAGTCCGAGTCGAAGATGACCACAGTGTCTGCGGATGCCAGGTTGATGCCAAGGCCTCCGGCTCGTGTGGAAAGCAGGAAGCAGAAGTCCTAGGGAAGGTAAACAGATCGTGTTCTGACGTCCTTTCTGTCGCAGGCAGGCTCGCGTTACCAGTGCGATTAGTGTTACCAGGCAAGCTCAGGCAACCTACTTTACAACCTGATAAATAAGTGCAAATATAGCTCCTTTTCAAAGCTTTCACGGACACAGTATTTACACGCTGTACACTTACTGCCTTATATCATTTCAACTGATTTTTTTTTTAAAGCAACTGTGCAATCGAGATTAAACAGCTAAACAGGTCAAATCACTCATATCCATTTACATGTCCTTATAATGCACTGTATAACGCATTAGAACCAGATGCATGCCAATGCAGTTAATGATGTTATTAATTCACAAAAAAGAAGAGCCAACCATGTGACATACCTCAGAGCCCTCAGCATTGAAGTGGTCTAAAGCTTGTTTTCTGATCTCTCCTTTTATTGAGCCATCCAGCCGCTGAAAGGAAAACAGACAAGTTTTGGCTTCTGGCCTACAACAAGATCTTGACCGCTCTCAGCAGCGAGCTGCAGCAAACCTCAGGCCAGAAGTAAAATAAACATTCCCCATGTAAACATTCGGGCTGCCATAAGACAACTTGCACAAGCCGCCAAATTCCATTTAACTAAAATGCAGTTTGAAGGCATAAACGCTTTAGATCTCTGCAGTCTGGCCTGTCCCCATTAAAAATAACTTCAGATTAAAAATAGCCCTGGCAGCATCAAAGCCATCCAATCATGGGCAGTACACCCCAGCACTGACACACGATCCCCAACACCTGAGTCAACAACTGTGTCGCTTTCAAACCACGTGCCCGTCACTTTGAGCACCTTTAGGCACCCAGTGGTCCAGACCTGTTGCAAGTTTCTCAGACCGCAGGCACGCCACAAGCCTACGACTGGCTTTCTCTACCTGGAAGGGGTAGCGTTTCATGGTCAGGTATTCTGCCAGGATGTCCAGCATCCGCACCATCTGAGAGAATATGAGAACGCGGTTCCCTCGGTCGTGCAGTCGTGTCAACAACTTGTCCAAGAGCACCAGCTTCCCGCTGCCGCGCACCAGGTTCTGGAAAAGGGAGCCAGAACAAAGGTCCAATGCGGGTCTAGCCGAGTGGGCGGGGCAAGATGATGCCATCACCGTGGTGTCTGGATGTGATGGCAGGTGCCTACCTGTAGGTGCTCTGACTGGCTGGTGCTATCGTTGTCCTCAAGCTGTTTGATGAGGAAGCTGTGGTTGCAGCACTTCTTCAGCTCCATGACGATGTTGAGGAACCCTGTGGAACTGCCTCTCGTTCCTTTGGAGAGTGCCCGGTAATTCCTGGTCAAGATCCACCTGTTGGGGGGGGGGGCTGTCACTGAAACGTTTACAGAATGCAGAAGACAGAGCCACAAACGGCATTCCAAGGACAACGTACTTGTAGAACTGCTTCTGCTGGGCACTCATCTCCACCCGAAGGATTTGCTCTACTTTGGCAGGGAGGGACTTCTCCACGTCCTTCTTCACTCGTCTGAGCAGAAAGGGCTCAAGGACCTTGTGAAGGCTTTGATAACCATTGTCTCTGCCTTTGCCATGGGCGTCCTCAAAATCCTCCCAGGACTCAAACCTGACAACACAGAAAGACAAGTCCTTCAAGAAGACAGCTTCAAAAATAATGCACCTGTACAATGAAGTTTAGTTTCAACTCCATCACTCCTCCCCACACTTCTAACTTCTTCATCCGTTCCTGCCTGGAAGCAGAACAGCCAGTGAATGCTCCAGTCCATGTTCTCCATGCCATCAATTACAAGAAGCCATGAAGTAAAGTTCAGCCCTAACTGGAGGAGCACGTGTGGCAGCCCACTACTTTCAGGTGTCTTATAACAGATGCAAGTCCTCCATCCATCAGTACAACCAATCAGAGACGCTTTACTGAACAACGAAATCCTGGCCACTCCTCTTCTCACAAGCTTAGGAGCACCGTTTCCCTAAGCAGACATCAGCGGATACGGGGAGCACAGCCGATGTGACCACTTACTTGTCTGGCATAAGAAAGTGTAGCAGGGACCAGAGTTCCTTCAACGAGTTCTGCAGAGGTGTTCCTGTGATCAGCAGCCTGTGGTTGGACCTGAAGTCAATCAGAGTTTTGTATAGCAGCGAGTCGTCATTCTTCAGCCTGTGGGCTTCGTCCACCCCGAGAAACGCCCAGTTTATGTTTCCTAAGACTCCCTGGATATAAAGGAGGAGTTGTGTGAACAGGAAGCTGGGACTACACTTGGCCGAATTATCAGGCAGGACGTCTACTGCCAGCGTGAAGTACACTGTAAAACATGTGGCAATCGCTTTTATACCAACCTTATCCTTAAGAAGAATTTCGTAAGTGGTCAGAAGTGCATTGAATTTGATTCTCTTCGTCTGCTGATGGACCCACTCGTAGTCTCGTATCTGGAACATCAAAGCAAGAAAAACGCCTTCATTCAGAGAGGACCTCGGGCTAAAGCTCCGCGTGCGATGCCGTGCGTTGTGCACGTGCTCCCATTCGTTGTTATCTACCACGCACCGTCTTCCTGCTCATGACGTCTCCCAGGTAGACCACCACATTCATGTCGGGGGCCCAGGTGTTGAACTCACGCTGCCAGGAGGTGAGGGTGGATAGAGGCACCACGAGTAAGAAGGGCCCATACAACTGGTGCTGGTGGAACAGGTATGACAGGAACGAGATGGTCTGGATAGTCTTCCCCAGCCCCATCTCGTCGGCCAAGATGACACTGTTGCACCTGAAGCACAGGAGGAGAGTGGTACCGTGTGGCCTTGCCCACCTAACACAGGCAATGAATATAGTTGTGTGCTCCGATTCACTTTTATTACTACGCCAAGCTATCAATAACCATCTCTAGGGGGCAACTCCGGCCTAGTGGCTGAATGGGCAGAACATCAGGCTGGGATGCAGAAGTCTCCTGGTTCAAATCCCAGTCCAGCCACCAGGTGTGTCCTTGAGCAACACACTCAGCGCTAGCTCATTGTAACACGTATGTGAAATGGTGTAAGTCACTTTAGAATAAATGTAATGTAAATGTAAATCTGTCACAAAAGACGCTATATAAAAATAAACTGAATAAACTCAATAAGCACTGGATAGGAATCTCCTACTGCTGATACCTGCACCAAGAATGAGCCAGCCAGTTAAGGCCATCGAGCTGGTAATCACGAAGCTCGAGGTTCTCCCCTCCGATGTACGATGGCTGTTTCTTCAGTGCAACAAACCTCGGCCTCTGCTTCAACACCTGAAATGGAAATATAGCAATATATTACTTTTCTCTGCCGCACAAAAGGTTTGTTGCTCTGCAGACCATTGCAAACTCCCCTGGATCACAGACACTTATTCGGCTTTCGCTCACTTTGCACTCTTTGAAGGGGATGGTCTTGCAGGTGTTGCGGTTGTTGAAGCTGTCTATGCAGTGCTGGAACTTCTTCCTGATGAGCGCGCCGTCTTCCCAGCTGCACTCCGCGTAGGGCAGGCCCATCCACTTACAAAGGTACTCCGGCTCATTGGAGGAGGCGGCAGTTTTATGGCTGTGCGCTAACAGGGCAAAACAGGAGAAACCGCGCACTTGTTTACGAACCTTCACAAACGAAAGGCGTAACCCACACAACCGTACATAAATGGGCAATTACATCAGGCAAGTGATGTATAAAGTTGTTTTGGACACAAAACTGCTGAAAGATTAGCTATACTGTCCAACAAGACAAAAATGACAGCTTGATTAATCTGCCAAGATGAAACTGAGTACTTACAGGGGAAATCAGAGGGACACTGGGACTTCCCAGTCTTCATTGCTGCAAACAACAAAAGAAACAAACTCCACGTTATGTTTACATGTCACGGCATAGCAAACAATGCTGCTTCATCTCGTGTAGAAGAAAGCAAAACTCAAACTGTACAGAGGGTATGTTATAAACAGAAATGTTTACATGAAGAGCAAAGTCCCCAGTTTGTCAAAACATCTGTATTAAGAGCCGTGCTGCAGCAGAGAGCAAGAGATACAAGAGATCGCTTCATGCTGACAGTTAGTCAAACTAAACAGCTAAGCACACAGAGCAACACAACTCTAATGCTTATTATCGTGTTTCTCACCTATGACCCTTTCTACTATTTGGAATTGTTTGTTCAGGTCTGTTGTAAGCTCCTGTTGGCAGTTGTAATACTCCAGGTCTTCAGGAGAAGCTTTGGAGAGCCTGTGAGAAATTACAATGAACTGAGTGGTATCAGCATAGACCCTGTGAGCACCATCAAACACCAGCACGCTTCATTACGGATGGTCAATGGATTAGCCAAAGTCAGTGCAGCCAGTGGAGCTCTCCTCAAAGTCTAAGTACAAACTGTGAAACAGAATTGTTAATAAGTAACAGCATGGCATGGCAGCAGCCTGAACCCATGACTTCCTCTCCATAAGCCAGATGCCTTAGGAAAAGCGGCTGGATGATGAATAGATGGATGGATGGATAATGGTGACTATGAGTAAGAACTTCATGAGAAATCAGCGTCATCAGCTCACCAGTAGCTGAGCTCATCATTCTTCTTCTTGAAGTTCTCCAACTTCTTGAGTCCTTTCACCTTCTGCTGCGTTAGGGAGTCCATGCTCTCCCACGTGTTATGGATGTAGGACCAGCCCTTCCACTTGATGAGGTACTGCGTCTCTCCCTCATCCTTTTCTGGGTCAAAGTCTGCACATGGGTCCCCGTTGGCCTCTACGGCATACAGCGTGGTGGATGCACCGGTGGCTGCGGAGTGACATCACAGCCGTCAGATGACAAGAACGCGTCACGACCCACGCCAGTCCCGGTGTAACAGTACCGCCCCGTGAGCTCTGAGCTGGAACCCAAGCCACCCTGAACAGTGGTGTGCCAACACTGTGATCAGGCACTACTCAGCCTTGACTTCATCACCACGTCACTTATTCAGACAGAACACCACTGGGAATCCCACACGAGCCTGCAGGGACAGGTACGCCCAGCCCTCATGACGCAGACAGGGAAACGCTCACCTCCCTTCTTGCCAGTTCTGACGTCTATGACCTTCTCGATGGTCTCACTGTCATCGTCCTGCTGCTCCTCAGCTCCCTCCCCAGCCATCTCAATCAGGTCGTCCGAGTCCGTCTCAAAGTCATTCTGGTCCTCCTTGTAGCTGGAATTGATGCACCAGATTCAAGCTAATGCAAGCGGGTAGGAGACCCCTGACACATGTCAGCCACAGTCCTTTACGAACAGAACTTCTGCGATTCAATTATTTTCTGCAACCCCAATTTTGTTAATGGTTGAGTTGTGTGCCACCTTCCCCTCTACTACGAACTTACTGTATCAAAAAGAATGAACTACATGGAAAAGCATGACGTAGAGTTTAAAACTACTACTATCTTAGGGGCACTGTGACAATACACTGTGTACGAAGAACATCTAAAACGTTAAACGACATATTAGTGTTTAAGAAGGGCTATGGATAATAAACTTTAAGGAGTGCTGATTACAAGGTTTAAGAGTTCATATTCTGGATTAATAAAGAACGAAAAAATAATTCTTACATGAAATCAGTGTAAGTTATTTGGTAGACACTGTCATCAAGAATGTGCTTTTACTACAGTGTTCTTGGATATTTATTAATGCAATTGTCCATTTCAAGATAAGTTTGATTTTAAACGAAATACCAAACTACAGAACAGGCCACCAAGCCACTCTTCTCCCAATTACAGCAGCATTCCACTTCCTACTTCCATCAGCTCCAATGTGACAGTTTAACTCTACACCCAACACAACCTCCAACTCACCTGATTTTGGCAGCCGCCCTCCGACGCATCTGTCTCTTCGGGGTGTCCTCGTCTTCATCATCGTCTTCCTCCTCGTCTTCCTCGTCCGAGGACTCCTGCTTCCGTGCTTTTTTGCTCCTCTGGGGCTCCTGCTTTTTAAGCCTTGTTGCTTTGGTTTGCGGCCTGAGCATCAGAGACACAGAAGGGCCATTTTGCGGTTTCGGTCAGGAGGCCTGCCACCAGAGCAGGCCTGCCGGCACAGCCGGCAAGTCCTGACCTTCAGTACCACTGTGTAGCGATCCATAACCACTGCTACCAGCCTGACTCACGCACCAGTGGCCTTGAGACAGCTTTAGTTGTATTGAAAAGTGTTACTGACATTAACATTAAAGTCTTAGCGGAACAAGGAAAACATTAAATGTATTTATTACGACATATTGTAGTAATTTTAAATAAAATTCACCATGTTAAGAATTACACAAACAACTTTTGAAAATAGATTATTTTTGGTTAAGACTAATGAGGCATCAAATGAGAAAGCTCAGTCCTCCCACAGCATGCTGAGCCAAACTCCGTATGTTAATGCTAAGTTATCTGGAGACCAAAACAGGACTAAAACAGAATAGACACGATCACACGGGCGTGATCATGGGAGCTGTCTGAAGGCCAGGCTTCGCTACACCCTTACCTTCTCGCTGGTAGCCGTCTGGATCTAACTTTTTTTTCATCCTGCTCACTGTCTGCACTGCTGGCATCTTCCTCATCATCATCATCCTCCTCTTCGTCATTTGAGTCATCATCTTTCCACGCATTTCTTTCAACACAGAAATACCACAGTTTCACCCTTTGGGACTCTGTCCACTGTCCCCTGTCCTCCGGAACCCTGAGACAGGGGAGAGCCCCCAGCCAGTTTAGGACTTACCGTAATCCTTGACATGTCCCTTATGCTTGTCTGTCAGAGCTCTAACAAAGGCTTGACTCGTGTGGAAGGAAACACAAACCACAATTTCGGTGGTACCACCGATGACATTCTTCCATAATATTAAAAACCACGTATTTAATATATTAATTACTCGACAACGTTTTTCAGTCATTCTGATTAAAAAATGTATTCGATATTAGCCACTAGTGGTCCATGAAAGCAAAAGAAGGGCAAGCGTTAAAAGTTAAATGTTGAAAAGACTGTCATGCACACAAACAGAAAACCACCAAACTGAGGATAACTGCGCAAACATTTTAAATACCGTATTTCTCCTAATAAACGCGCCCGCTCTCACAGATGCGCCCCCAACCAATAAAAGCGCACCCCTTCTACGCAATTAAAGCACTGATATAGAAACATGGTCAGTGAGTAGTTAATCGAGTACAATAATAAGGTCTTCAAAATCTGTGCTATTATTACCGAATTATGCAGAATTCATTCGGCATTTGTCGCGTTTATGGCGTTTTCACACAAGCAACGACAATTAATGACACGCCGTGTGTAAACTGTATTTTTCTCAAACGTACTGAAGACTGCTGAACGATTTTTCAAACTGCCTCAAAGTCCTATGATTATTTCAGCAGGGATGCATCGTGCATTGATATTGGACGATATTCGACTTGTCGACTGCCATTGGTTTACTGGAAAATTGGCTGACATTCACGAATGAGAGTGGCCAATATTTATCCAGCTCCACCGATGCATTGATTTGTGGAAACCCACCATAGTATCGGCACTGACTGGCACATTTTTTTTTTTTTTTTAACTATTTAAAATGTGTAAAATCTTATTGCGCACAGCCCCTCCTTGCCCCGTTCTCTCTAACACAAACACACTGACAGCGCAGGGCTCACATGCTTTTGACTTTTTCAATTTACATCAATTCAAAGTACCAGAGTACCACTGGCTGATGGCTTTCACAACATCAGTACCAGAAGAATACTAGAGGTTGTACAAAAAAAAAAATTGTAAAAATCTGAAAGATTACTGCACACTGTCAACTAAAGTAGAGGTCTGAATAAAAAATGTAAGACTTGATCGTGTTCTACCAATGTTTATATTAATGTTTCTTTCAAATGTATGAAAATGTTTATTTCTATCAACTGGCTAATGGTAGATTTCCCTCAGCAAGCAAATATTGCATTTCACTTACCAAGCTAATGTTAAGCATCCGCTTTGCATAGCAAAGTTTGATTAATTATTAAGTTAACGGTTTAGTCAGTGAATATTTGCATATAATGGTAACATATGAATTTATGTTTATCCTACAACAATCAGTTTAGTTTTTTAAAATAAAATTTTCTTTGTTTCCTTGACATAAAAAAAGAGTAATACAAAAAAAAAAAAAAAAAAAAAAAAAAACAGCGCAGAAAGAAAGCGAAGGTAAAATTATTAGTATAAAAATTGGTTCGGGGGAAGAATTTTAGGATTGGTGGCCGACGATA
>JABJVR010000016.1:3873925-3888671 GCA_025773905.1 Chitala chitala
TTTTTTTTATCAAAAAAAATTATTTTTTTTTTTTTAAAATAAAATTTTATTTTTTTCATTTAAATAAAAAAATATTAATAAAAAAAAAAAAAAAAAAAAAAAAAAACAAGCGCTGACATCAGCCATAGGTCAAATTATTAGTCTAAACATTGGTACTGGCTCAGAATTTTACAATTGGTGCACTCCTATATTCAAGGCTTTGTGGAACCGTCCACAACATCAGTACCAGAAGAATACCAGCGGTACAAAAAAACGTTTTTAATTAAACAGAAAATGCCCATAACATGGTTGTTAAAAATAAGTGTATTTAACATATAACAGTATATACACAAAATTGTACATATTTTGAACCATCATACATTCGTACTTACTCTTTCTTCTTCGGCCGTGGTATTTTCCTTTTGGGACTTTCATTTTCTGATTCACTGCTGCCCTATAAATGCAGTCATACACATTCCACTGAAAACACACTTTGTTACCAGAAGTCTTCCAGGAAACCACTCTAAGGCCATTTACAATTGGCTGTTACTAACTAGAACACAGCAAAATATAAAACATCATTCAAACAATACATAATAAAAATTTGTACTATCTTAATCATTACTACTTACATATGAAACACAAAACTACATATCCTTCACATTAAACTGAAATCTGTAATAAGTGAAGGCTTTACGAAATATTGTCCTTAAAAAAAAAAAAAAAAAAAAAGTACCACGCATTTCATGACCACTAGATGGCGATGCCTGAACGTTAAAATGTAAGGCAGGCAGCGCTAAGCAAAAAAAAAAAAAAAAACCTTTTTCCCAAAAGATACAGGTTTTAAATACTCGGGTACTTCAAGATGCCCACCCTGTGTTCATTTACAAACTACTGTGAAGAATAACACATTCTTTATCAACAACTGTAAATAGGTATCAAGGCAACACCGAACTGGTCATATTTACAGTTTTTCTGATAAAGTGCTATTGACACAAGGTGTAGTAACCATTAGCACCACGCATTCCACCAAGTTAATGCTGTAAACATGAGCAGTTCATTCCTACTGCTTCTGTAACCTATAGGACACTTGCGGAACACGTGCCCCTTGTATTATCATCACCATTGTGCACAAGCTCTCACTGTATTAAGTGTAAGCATTACATCCTCTTCTCCATAGAGTATAGCCATGTACTTCCTGTCTCATCTTACCTCTACCCCGATATTAAGACGGGCGGGCTCTTGTCTGCTCCGGTTTGATCTTCGAACCCCATAAACATCAGGGTGTTCCTCCCACATCTGTAAACACAAAAAATCCCATAATGCTCCCAATTCCTCTTGCTCGCTCCTGTCTGAACTCACAGCACTTAAATGTGAACAGCAATAATTCTCATTACTCCTCAAGGTTCGAAGTTAATCTCCAATTATCTAATTGTTCGTGTGTAATATATGAGTGGAGCAGTCTGTTGGACTGACACGTCACACGTTTATCAATCACTTAAAAGCACACTGTCCAGTCAGGCCTGCAGTGACAACTGCTTAACGTGTTCAGCTCCACAATCGGCCTTCTTTGCAAGTAGCATTTTGTCAACAGAACCCTTTCCAATGTTGTACACCAGTTTCTGTAAAATACCTTTCTGTAAATATGGTATGCGGTACGAAAACATGTTTCAGGAAGTCGGAGGTTTTTAAAAGTCTGACTAACTCTTTATTGCTCAGCGTCCCAGAAAGGCTCCATCAAGCAAGTACCTTCTTAACGTCCGCTAGTTTGTCCTTTTTCCGAACAGGCTTATCCTTGACCTCGACTGAGACCTGCTTCAGCTTGGACCCGGCCGACTCGCTCTCAGAGTCAGAGTGGCTCTCCAACTCAGAAGTGCTGTTGGACTCAGATCGGCGGGACCTCCCACGCTCGCTGTCTGACTGACTCCCCGACTCCGATGCCGAGCGGTTTGACTCCTCCGATGCAGAGTTGCTACAATGTAAAACAGACCCATACTTACAGCCTTAACAACTCCCTTCAAAGTATTTGCCAGAATTAAACGGCAGACCAGCTCAAGATAAATCGAGGCCAGCCACGCTGTCATAGTAAGCAGTCAGAGTTAAGTGCTTTTTAACGTATCCATCCCCAGTAACAACTTATCGACTCAACTTGGATTCCAAATCAGGAGGGAATAAGGTGGGACTACACAAATACAGCCCCCTTCAGTACGGGTCATGGCCATTCAGTAGACCCACATAGTCAGCCAACTTCATTTTATTGCTGCAGAATGTTGCTGATCTTAGACCAGACCAGTTGAAGCAATACCAGCTAATAAAACTGCGTCACGAGGCACACATGACTTTTTTTTTTGGCCAGGTAGTGAATGAAATTAATACAGGAGGAAAAAAGAAAAAATACTACATTCTCAGATTTCACCAAAATTACTGGACTCAATTCTGTTAGCATGGTTAAAAAAGAAAAACTATTTAATATGCTGTTGATGGAAGTGTAGATGCAGTTGAAACATTCTAAATTTTTCACAGCTCACATTTATAGAAATGCTTAAACTGTATATTAAGGACACTAATGTCAACATACATTTTGGTCATTTCTTTCAATGTGAAGTGTTCTGCTGCGTGATTTTTATAAGTTTTATATATATATATATATATATATATATATACATATACATACACACACACACACACACAATATACTATGACCTAAACCTATAACCATGCAATTTTAACTACAGTTCCAATAAGACACAATAGGCGACTAAATGCTAATTAAAGGATGTCTTGTGTCACATATACATTTGAATTGCTAACAGACTAACAGGTAAAACCAGGGTAAAAGGGGCCTTACTCATTTACACTAGTGTTACAGCTATAATGAGTTGACAGCACAGTTGTGTCACTGTACTGCAGGGCTTTTTCCCATGCAAAACAATTATATCAGACACTGCTGTTCATTGACTCATTCATGTGCAATCTTGCAACAGCATAAAAATACCTGTGGAGGCCTTACACGCCCAGGCCCTGTATAAGGCACCCACGTCATCTAATAACCCTTATCAACACTTTCTGTTATTACAAGGTAATCAAGCACCTTCCATTATTCATATGTGTAAAGTGCATTTCCAAGCATGCTGCCTAACGGCACTTTAGAGGAGTGGGTTACAGTTAAGCCGAATAAGCAATGAGTGGAATAACTAAAGTTCACACCAGAAAACTACGGAGAGGAACCAAAAACCCAACAGTGAAGGGGGAGAAAGAACAAGGAAGGAGGGAAGAGAAGAGAGGGGGAAAAAAAAAAAAAAAAAAAAAAACACCTTTGGGGGTCCAAGGTCAACTGGCTGCCCAATACCCCAGGGCATACTAACATCATTATATCATTTCTTTAACATTCATTAGCCTAAATTGTATTTTTTGAACCATTTACAAAAATCAAAAACTAAATATTTGTAAACATTAAATATTTGTACCATTTAATATTTGTCTGAAGCAAAACACATACAAAATCAGATTAACGTAGAAGAATTTTTTATTTTTATAAATATGTGCTTTCTGGGTTGTGGTATTAAGCGGATATCCATAATACATGCACACTATTTTGTGTGCGTACATAAAATGTATGCATATACTGGGGAAAAGTTTTTAAAAAAAAGCCACAAGGCTTTCCTCTCCAGGAAGTGAAGCAGTTTTTAGATGACAAAGCAAGCAAGCAATACAGATTTCCTCCTCTGTGATGATGTAGCTGGTAGGCAGGACTTGGCTCATATAAAGATTTTCTACTGGCTGCGGTGTTGCTATGCGAGGGAACGACCAATCACATTCTCAAACATACACTTACGACCTTACAGCTACTTCCTGTAGTTCCAGGAACGTACCATGTAATGCAGCATGTCTGACCAGCTATGCGGCACAAAGCAAGAGCCATTTTGTGACTTTTAAGTGGACGAGCAGCCATTTGATGAAATAAAGACACATTCACACATAAGTGCTTGAATGTTTGTTAAAGCTGTCTTTTCTGCTCTTAGCAAGATGGGACCCTCATCTAAATTCACCTCATTCTGTCAAAATTAAAAGCTGACAGTCAAATAAGTGTGCTGCTTATTTTAATTCTGTCTAAATGTGTGTGGATTTAAAATGGCTGCCACAGAAAAGAACAAAGGTTTGGAAAAGAACCATCGTTTAACTCTTTGGAATGTCCCTGTCCCTTCAGATGAATGATTATGTCAAAATAAAAGCATGCAAAAATACACAGTAACTTTGAACATAAGGCAAGAAACATTTTACTGTAATGCTTGAGTGTTTATTCATATATTTCTTGACATATTGTCCATATGCATCCATTCTAACACAAGCAATGGATTTTAAGTTAACCTTCAACAGTAAACCACTGAAAGACTTGACATGTGGACACTGCAAATCTAAGATGTCCATATTCCTTGCATATGCTCTTTTACATTTGAATGTAACGACATCAGAGGTAGACGTCTTCCTAATGGTAAAAAGTGTGGGTATACACACCAGAACTGGTGTCTTGCTGCACAGACAAAGGGAGTAAAGTTGTGAAACCGACATCAATTAACTGTAAATACATTCATGCACTTTCACGTAGTGTCACCTGCTTGAATCCAATATGAGCATCAGGTTATTAAAAAAAATAATTATAAAATGTGGTCTGTCAGAGTTTGAAAATAATCATATGATTTGATTAAACTGACATATGAAGTTGACGAAATTGCAAACAACTGTTAATTCACCACTTACATTTGTTTCACATCACAGACATCTGGAACACTTGTATAGTTAACGAAAAATCCAGTCATTGGCAACAGTAGTGAAGGTGACTTGGACTCCGTGTTAAATGGACACCATGGATTTGAAACCTGAAAGATTTTAGCTACATGGACAGGACAGCTCTCTCTCCTTCACAACTTACCACTCTGGTGTACTCATCTTCAAGTGAATTTTGCATCAAGTGTTCCAAAATTGATGACAATGACTTTGGACAATCCTCACAGAACTGTAATATTTCTTACTCAGCAACCCATTTGGTCTCATCTCCAATGCAAATGTGAGATCCTGAAGAACTGTAATTTTAAAAGCAAGTTGGGGGGAAAAAAACCAACTGAACCAACCTCAGCTTTAAATTCTCAAGTCATCTTTCTTTGTTGTTTCTGAGAAGTCAAAGTAATGTCATAAATATCACCATATTTTACCCTTTGCTTCTCACCACAGTTCACTTCCTAGTGCAACAGGAAATTGAATTTGAGCACATATTTTGCCCCACCCCTCAGAAAAACACCACACATTGGACCAGACAGATCATGTGGTACACTAGCACAACAACTGTGCTTGGCAGTTACTCGTTTCAAGTGGTCTTCTCAACTACATCATTGAGAGGAAAAATTGAGTCCACTCAATCTTCCTTGCTTTATATACAGTACATGCATGTTTGTTTTTTCCCTTGAAACATGAAAAGTTTCTTGCAGACATTTTATTAAACATACAGCACACAAGAGGAAATTAGACAAACATCCCACAACAAATGCTTAAAATACTGATGTCCTCCACTGAACACTATGTTATTCTGCAGTTACATGACTATGACTAAATCCCATCCACATTTCTTGTTTTACGTATTTCATGTGTTATGTAGGCACTTATGACTGTTTTGAGTTATGGTGTTCACTCATGTGGCCACCTGGAATACCGGAAAAAGCCCAACAAAAGCTAATTCTAGGCTCCACGTGTACCACAACAGCTTTACTGTAAGGCAAGAAAACTTTAAAAAGTGCCCATTACTGTCACTAAATATGCTATTGTGTTATAGAAAATGTGACAGGCAAGTTAAATTTTCTAAACCAATCTGAAGCACAACACTGCTAATTATAATACAGTCACACAGGAATGAATCAATTTAACAACACTGGTTTAAATTCAACAAGTACAGTAAAATGACACAGATACACAGGTATGGGTTTGATTTGATATGATTTTGTGTATCTGGGGACATCAACCTTTTCAACTTTTAACAATCTTATTGGCAAAAATATAAAACTGCACTGGACAAAAAAAGAAACTAGGGAACTGTCTTTATAGCAAAATATCATCACACTGAAAGAGTGTACAAAAATTAATGGTGTTACTTTTAAATGTATTATTTGGTGAAATTCTATCATTCCATGTAAAAATGGCATGCATAGAATATTGCATCTACAGAATCCACAGGCCCTTATCTGTATCTGTATTACAATCATCTTTTAAGTTTAATACTGTACAAGAACAGTCAAATTCAACTTGGAGTACAAAATTCTTTACCAAATTATTACTAAACACCTCAACGTGATTTAGATTGCAAAAATAAAATTTTGCTTAGTTTTTCATCAGTTGAATTTAAACCTTTAAAAGTTTACACGTGAACTTCATTCATATAAAGAACTTCCTTCACGCAAGTTGTCCATATCCCAAAGCATTTCTTTCACTTAACATGGAATCGGCTTTAAAGGCCACAATTTACACCAAGTACTACCAAGCACATGTGATTTAAAAAGTGTCCAAAATGCATTAAATACGAATGAACATTGTATGTAAACTGGTGCAATGCAGCAGCGACTAATCAGACAAGGTCATTTTATTCTGTCACAAACATGCGTAAAAAGAGGAGAGATTGTGCTTGGACTTTGCAAAACTAGCACCTTTCACCAGGTTCGTGCACATTTGGGTAGAGGATTTACACGGGCCCAACACTCGGGACTTAAGTTTTAGAAATGCTAGCAAAATTAGGGTGTGGCTATTTAAGGATCCCAAGGTCATTCATGTAAAATGATCATAAATCGGAGACACGGATCACGAAAAAGTGTGTACAGGTGAGCACCCGTGCCTGGCAGGGTAAACAACCAAGGCACATGTCAAAAAAGGCTGAAAAACTTTAAAGATCGTACCTTGATGCATTGCTCTGAGCCGATCCGTCATCGTCCTGCTTTTTGTTCTTATTCTTCATCATGGTTTAATCTTGAAAACTTTTGTTTTTGGCGATCTTAAGTTCTGGTATTAACTGTCAAAAGTTAAAAAATGGTAAGGCGTCCGCCGAGGCGCGTTTGCCTGTTTTTGCTAAGAGGAAAGGAGAAGGACCGACGTTGCCGACGACATCTCAAGGCTAAAAAAGCGGGGTGTTTGGCGTTTAAAAAGCCAAAACGATGCAAATATTAAATAAACAGATAAACAGTGGACACCTGCTCACACGGGCACCGATGCACAATAACCATGCGTCGAAAGTGTTTCTTTAAAATACCCTTACAGTGACACATTACAACTGCGTCATCAGCAAAAATCAGTCTCGGAAACGAGTTTTAAAACAATAAACAATAAAAATAACAAAATGTTGTAAATCGTGGTAAACGTACCTATTCCGTGCATGGACAGGCAGAACGAAGCGCAGCGTAGCTACTCCGCCATATGGACATTTATTCCGTTTTCGCGATTTCAAAAAAAAAAAAAACAAAAATCTACAATCTTACTTAAAACGTGCTATACCAAAATATCACGAACTTTAAAAAACGTATTTTATTTGAGTATCGGTTTGGGAGAAGAAAGGAGCAGAGCTCGGAAAGGCAGGCAGCGGAGCGCACTAAAAATGGAGGTGCGCCATGGCTGCTACGCTGCTGGGAACAACGAGGCGCGGAGAGACAGCGCCGCTCCTCCCGCTCACCGAGCACGGAAAACGGCTGCACCTCGGCTCTAGCACCGCGTCCAGCACACGCCTGCTCACACCGAACCCGAACCGGCCTCAGAGTTGCTCAAAGTTGCGTAAAAGTGTAAGGGGGACGCCGAGCGAGTGCAGACGCGCTCCCCTGTCCAAGGCTGCGCCGCCATCTAGAGCTCCTTCCCTCCTCCTTCCCTCCCAGCCCTCGGAGCCCTGCCTCTGATTGACGCTTCTCTCCATTTACCCCAGAACCCAGGTGATGCACCAAGACCCACCCCTTTCACTTTCCTCAAAAACACTAATATTTACCGTAAACATACCCTCCTAAATCAAACCTGCACACTTTAGGACTAATGGACCTAATCAAACCCCACACCTCAACAGGGGAATGTGGGGAACTGCTTTTATAAAGAATGATGACATTTTTCTCTCTACCATCACTTCCTGCTCAGGCAGGAAATGATACAACTGAAGCCATTTTATAGAAGCAGCATAGAGGAGCCTTGGACACCATTACAGCTAGTGCCTTCACATTTCATTTAACTCTTTGTGCTTTGGAAAGGTATGCAACAAAGCTCTCAGTAAGTATCCATGCAACCAAACCAAGTCCAAAAGTACAAAGCTGATGACTATCCATTTCAACAGTAGCCATCACAAAATGCCAACTAATGACAAAATTACCTTAAATTCTTTGGCAACACTAGAATGATTAACCAATAAAAGGAAAAAAGGCTGTGGAAGTCAGCCTCCATGATATAACAACTGCCAATGAAACAGGGCTTACTGTGCTAAAACCCAATGCCAGTACAAAGCAAAAACTCATCTAGTTGCACCTAATAGAAACAGTTTAAATCTTAACTGTGTAATTAATCCCAACTGTCCACCATCTCCAAATTCAGCGCCATATTATGTACAGAAAAACCAATAAATCGGAGTAAAAAGCTGTATTAATATTAGCATATGCGTTTGCTGAAAGCTCCCCAACTATAATTGAAATGCAACAAGGCACAATGCATAAAAAAATAAAAAAGCATGACAATTTTCATTTAACAGATTAATCAACTGCACCATAAATTGAAATTAAAATGTAGAGTTGCTCCCATGTCCCCAAAAACAGCCAATTGACCAATCATGGCTTTCAAAAGTCAATTGTGTGCTCCACCAGCTAGACGTACAATCTATTTTGTTTGTCTACCAATAGAAAACAGTCAAAGAAAAAAAAAAATTTTACATAACCTTTTTTTTTATTAAGCATTAAAACAATCCAATTAATTAAATACAAAGATTACAGCAATATTTGAAAATACAGACACTCATTAACATTTCATGTTTTCAATACATATGCGTGCATAAACACTCACATATGAACTCTAGAATAAACTTCTCAGAGTAATGTCCATGCCATATAGCAGTCAGTCAAAAAAACCAATCAACCAATCAGCTTTCCCAAACAAGGTATTCTAAGGCATGGACAGGATCTGCCATCTTGATGACATACCAATGGTCTCCACTTCAACTTCTTCAGTTGCATCAGTTCTTAATAGAATTAAAAAGAAAAAAAAAAGTAAACTCCAATGATATGTCAAAACTGGCAGTGAAGTGACAAAATCAATTTCCCCCAATCCCATTTAAATATTACATGACAGAAATTAAAACTTGATGTAGGAAATTCAAGTTGACTACTACAACCTGTCAAACACCACACTGTCCAAATTCAGTAGTGCAATGTCAAATGTTCAACTGAATACAAATCGTATTGTTTTCCTTTTATCCACAATATCCAAGGAACAATCAGTTAATCCATGACTATGATGTTACTATAATCAAGTTCAATTACAATCGTAAACCAAATTTTCCCAATTTGAACTGAAAGTTAAACTAGCAAATACCAAAAACACAGCAATTACATTTCTTTATATGAACACTAATTTCAATCTTAATACTAACACAATTAAGCAGGTTTATAATAATCTTAAAAATCTGCATCATTTATTTGGTGAAACCAACAGAAAATTTGAAATTGCATAGTAGCAGTCCAGAAAACAGAAATTCAAAGTCAAAATAGACTATTTTAAAGTTGAACATTTGACAAGAATTTCAAAGCAAGGGTTACAACTACAGCAAAAGACATAAACATTCACTTAATAAATGTTGCCACAAATGTCTGTCATTTATCTACAAGTGACCATGAAAAAGATGCAAGTAGTAGGAAAAAGTCATCTTTGGAGTTACCAATCAACATATGAAAGGTAACACTTCAGCATTCATTAAACCCAATTACTGTGCATTTTAAAACAATGCCTGACAAAAACAAGCTCAAGCAATCACTATCACAGTATGTTTGAATAAAAGAAAGTTAATGTGAATATCACAGCTTTTAAAAGATGTTGCAAAACACATTCTAAAGTTATGGAAGGTCACTAAAACGCAAACGCGAAACCCATTTCTTGACTTGCATGGAACGACTGGCAATGCTTAAAGTATCCCATGTGTCAAACTGCTTACATGAGAAGGTAGTATCATTTAAAAACACACTAATAATATTTATGTTAGTACAATTTAGCTAACTAGTGTCCTTTAAATGGAATAGCCTTGACAAGCAAGCAGAATGGAATAGAAGAGGCTGATAGATTGTGTTTCCAGTTGATATCAAAAACACAAGATGAGAGATTTACGTCTGTGTAGGTAGGGCTTGCAATGTATGCTTTGCCAGTAAATAAAACAAGGACATTCGATGATTTAGATAAATGTGTACTGGATAAATGTTTAACTTCAATGACATGAATCTTTTGAAAACATCCAAAATTTCATCTGAAAGGCATTTGGTACTGTGTAAAGGTGTAATATTTACATAAGCACCTAGCTTTGAATTTCTATAGTTATGCCTGGTTTACAAACATCAATGATATTAAGCAAAATACAAAAACATTTAAAACCAATTGGAACAATTTTTTCTTCCACAAACATGCTGTCTGATATGGAACAGTTAAAACCCTTACAAGAAACTCTGATTACGTTAAGGCCAAACCACTAGAACCATAAAAAACATATTAATGTTTTGGCTAATAAGCTATCAGCCAAAGACATTCTCTTTTGTCTGAACTGAGAGATTTGTCTGAAAAGAGGGTAATATCAAACAATCAAGTTTTCTTTTTGTGAAAACAAGCAACTAGTAAACAGCCAAGCAAGCCAAAACACTATAATCAAAAAAAAAAAATAATAAAAAAACTACAAAAAAAAAAAAAAAAAATTAGAAGGATAATAAAAATTTCTTCAGCAGTTACATACAGGTTTTAAAGTAAACCATGAATGAAAAACTGTTGAATATGGAAAAGGGTCAGTTATTAGGTGCATGTCCTAAATGAGAAAGTTTAATTAAGATCTTAATTCCAATAACACATAAAATGAAACTTTTTATTTAAATGGTCTACAAATCTTATAAAAGCCTAAACACAAATTTATAGACTATAGATTATTGACATTCAGTGGCTTAAGTGACTTAAAATACCCTATGTAATGCTTCAAACATCAAAAAATAAATTTCCAATAACAAAGCCAACCTTAGACTACATGTGGCAACCTATAATCACTGTACCATGATTACCCATCATCCACATCAAAGGCCTACCAAAGGTGTGGCTGGAGTTGAAGACCTTCTGCACTTGGGAACTTCAGCCCATATAAATGCTATCCATCCTCTACCCAGAGGACAGGAAAATGCCCAACAGTCAAGTGCCCTTTCCCCCATATGATTAAAGACCTCCTACCTCTCACAGACCCCACTCGTTATTTCTAAACTACACATAATAAAACACTGTTGACAGTAATTGTATTGTAGGCACCCTGTCTTTAAAAATGTACTGCATTACTTAAATACCTGACTAATGAAAAGACCCTGTCTGGCCTTGTTTTTGTTTTTATTTATTTATTTGCATACATTACAACAGTTACCAATATGTTTTTTGGTTTACTAATGTCTTTCTTCTTAAGAAATCATCCATTTCTGATGTATTACCATTATTGATTAAAAGAAAATCTAGAAAGACTATCCTGGAATAATGATAAAGTCCCATTTGTACCATTACAATTAGTGTCGTGCTTTTTAAGAGTATAGAACATGGTATAAGTTACCACAGGAAACTTCTTATAACGGTGCTACACACTGGTTTTTTTTCTGTAGACAATTCTTTCCTTCCATCAGAAAAATCTAAGAAAATTAACAAATTAGGCAGCCAACATCTAAAGGCAAAACAAGATTCTGAAGTCCACATCCTGGGCCACATCCTGGGCCAACTGTGACCGATCAGTCTGCGCTGGCATAAACAGCATGGGATACGGCTTCCTCAGATAACATGGAGACCCAAAGTAATGACCAGCATTACACAATCTTCCATCTTGGCATCCAATAAAGGCAAACGAATTGCCTCTTTCTCTCAACACAGAAATTGAGAAGAAGAAAAGGAAAAAAAAAAAAACACCTTTTAAAATACTAAGGCTGCTACACATTCCTTACTCAGTGTCTATATGCATGCTGAGCCGTGCCCGCGCTTTACTCTTAGCACCATTAGTAACGAGGCAAAACAAAAGTCAAACACAAAAGGCAGCCGCTCCCTTGGGTTTCCATGCCATAAGCACTATTCACATGGCCCAAAGCAGCTGCTCATTATTGTGTTCCGTGTTCGATAGAACATTCTCTATCGATCTCAAATCCAGTTAGATCCAGGTACCCAAACGTTTCAGAAAAATCTCGCATAAAATTTAAATGACGCTCTTCGACTAAAAGAGATGGAGAAACTAAACCGTACACGTTCTGATGCCAGTTATATACTAGATGTTTTTCAACAGACTGCTTTGGCGTTTACTGTTTAATGCATTTAAAAGATAAGCACTAATACAACTTGTATGAGAACTCATAGTGTATGAGACACTGTCAGTAGTGTTTAGAATAGGCTAGTGTAAAGATCCATTCTTATATGAACAAAGCGAAACTTCAGAAGCAAAATGAGTGTTACATCGTATGACCCAAAAAATTCCACACAAAACAAATCTAACATGGTTCCGACGCTGTAAGTGAAATTAAGGTAGCTGTTGTGAACATGTAACCAAAATATGAGAGACACTACAATAAACAGGAACACAAAATGGATGCATCGTTCTGTGAAGAGGAAAAACATTTGGCTAAAAGGTCATTGCCAGTCGTCAGTACAGCATCAGGACTTCACGATACGTTGTATAGAACTTTATTTTAAACCTGCTGGACTTGAACAACTTGGAAAAAAATGACAGACATTTGTGGCCACTTGTCATTTATTGTAATAAAACAGAAACAAACTTACCCGAGTGTCTTCACTGGTGCCAGACACAGTCGGGCTGCCCACTCTGAATCCTAAACGGAGAAGCACGACCACTTCAATGTGCAGCACACACATGACGTCAGATAAGTGTGCTTCCCTTATCACACCATATACACTCAGTGTGCCTCAATTACAATTTACAAAATGACTTTATAAATCAAATTAAGTGAACATGTCTGTCATGTCTGTGGTGGGTAGGTGCCCTGCCCTGGGTGTCCCCTGCCCTGTGCCCTATGTGTTCTGGGATGGGCTCCAGGCTTCGCTGCGACCCTTAACATGATGAAGCAGTATAGAAGATGACTGACTGTCATGTGTGTAGAATGTACCATAAAGGTTTTGAGCATGTCCTTAAAAAGCACTGTACTTGGATTATGTCAAAATTCAATATATATTATTGAGATAATTGTAACCTGGTGATCCTGGCAAAAGGACAACTACAACCCCCCCCCAAAAAAAACCCAAGTCAAAATTATTTAATGTTGTATATCACTTTTTAAAAAGCACATGGATCAGAAACAAATATGGCTACTTTTTACAAGACTGCAATGAAATTACTAGAAAGCAGTTTGTCAACGAAATGGCTTCCTGTCAGTGGTTGAGAGACAGGATATCAGTTTGCATAATCTCCAATTCTCTTCAGTACATTTCCATCCGCAGTATCCAATGTGAAGGCATTTAATCGACACATACCAGGTACATGCTTTGCTCAAGTTTATTACATTTATTTCCTTCCTAGGGTGTCAAGAATTATAATTAATTCATAATCCAGAGGTGCAGCACAAAGTATACAGGAAACCTTCACTGTATACATGCCTTCCTGAAGCATGTAGAGACTTAAATATTTTTAAACAGCCAAGCAAGAAAGCCATGTTCCGTCCATTGAAAATGCAATTACACTTCAGTTCAAGCATTACATCAGTCCGTTCTATACACAGTAATGCTTGCAGTTACAAAACTATGTTGTCATGTGAGCTTCTTGACAGTAACAGCTAAATGAAATTGTGTATAACACAGTTCCCATGTGTGTCAACATAGATTACGAAAACACGAAACCCAAAACCACATGTACTTCTTTAATGAAGAGCTGTAGAGTATGCGTGTCATTATTTTACATAAAAGAACATTCCTGAACGCAAACCTTGGGTTTTTTTTTTTTTTTAACACTGCATACAGTTCTTGTGTTTTCTTTTCCATGGTCATCAATGGGGGGAAAAATTAAATAAATAATTGCGATGTTAAACATAACCAATACTCACACTAGATACTGGATTCTCAATGGTCCCTCTTTGGTTTTGTCAACGTCACAAGCTGGAGGAGGAGTTTAGTAGAAGTAAATTCATAAAGCATTTTACACATATTACACAAAACCACAGAGCACCTCTTACTGGTCTTCATGGTCTACTGCAAACAGGTGCAATATTAACAATAGATACACTACCCAAACAATTTAATCCATTAATAAATTACACACACACACAAATGTGGATAAACAAAGCTAGATATATTATATAAATGCTTATGCAAGAATAAAAAGGTAACTTACATTTTCTCCCTCTAAACCAAAGGTGTTTTCTTGATCATCCATCTCCAGCATAATCATTTTGTTCCTGCAACAGAAATTACAGCACTCAAAAAAAAAAAAAAAAAAAAAAACACACCGTCTTGCATTTAAAAAAAAAATTGGTAAACAACAGCAAAGGCACAGGGGAACTTATTC
>JABJVR010000016.1:3889975-3908479 GCA_025773905.1 Chitala chitala
TGTTTTCTTTATAATCCATCTCCAGCATAAACATTTTGTACCTGAAAAAGAAATTACACCACACAAAAAAAAAAAAAAAAAAAAAAAACACACAGTCTTGCATTTAATATAACAATTGGTATACAACAGCTAAGGCACAGGCGAACTTATTCAAGGACACTTAATATGGAAAAAAAAAAAAAATGCACAAAAGAAATTCTACAGTCAGAAAACATCCCCCCCCTCCAACAATAAGATTAAACTGTTTTTTTTTTTCTAAACAAGTTTATAATGCAGTATAAAGTAATGAAACGATGCAAAAAATATATATATATTTTAACTGCAAAAGGTTGAATTTCATTGCTCAAGTTATGAGGTGAAAATATATTAAAAAAAAAAAAAACTTGTGTATTCTCATTGTATCCAATGATAGTCATAATTTGAATACTTTGTAAAACAAATCATTATTCTCCCCACCAATCAACATAATCAGTAACATTTGATAAGCAATCCCAAATACCACAAGACTGGAATTTTGTAACTTGTGATAAACAATATTTAAAATTGTGATTTTTGTTGTAATGAAGACTGTAATGAAGGAAAAACCTTAAATTTTGAAGGTAAATCAATCTAAATGTACAGCACAATTGCTATAAAAAAAAGGAAAATGTTGCTTTAGATTAACCTTGATCAAATTACAATATGGAGATTCCTTACGTCAATAAGGGAAGACAATATAGAACACTATGTTTTTCTCTTTAAAAACAACTTTAGAATATACTATTTGCATCTGCTTGTCATTAAAGTTGTTTATCATGACATTAGTCACCAGTAATGACCTTGATATACATCAAGTAATTTTCCTATCATTAGTTATTTTACTAAATTAAATATAAGCTATTTAAAAATTTCAAAGTCTGTATTATGTAAAATACACAGTCACTGTTAATTTGTGTTGATACACAGCATCATCATTATACAAAACAAAATGGCACACGTTTGTAACTTTAATTCCTTAATTTTTTTGTATTTTTTTTTACTGTACCACAAAGAGTTAAAAGCCAACACCCTATTTTATAAACTTCGAAAAATACTCTTTAAATATCTTTTAAATCACATGCTTAACTCTACCAAATTTATATATTTTATGTGCAGTATGAGAAAAGAAACATTTAACAAGATATGACTACACTCAAACGTTTGTGGAAAAAAATAGAAAAAAAATTATCTTAAAAACAAAAGAAATTGAAATATACATCTCTTTTGACGAGGTCTGCTGTATCTGGACATAATAATTAAAACATTATCCTAACATGGTGCACAGGCTTATTCAAATTCAAAATATACATTTTATACTGTATATTTTCTGCAAATTCAGGCTAGAAAAACCTCAAACAGTGCCTTGCATTAAAATATGCCGTGAAATCATCTTGTTGTTCCAAATATACAGATCAGTTTGGGTCCACAATCAGTAACGTTTTTGGTTTTTAGGGTCTTCATTAAATGCACTTTTCCTGTCTTTAATTCCTACAAGGACATCTGCTCACTCAAGGACAAAGCACATTAAAAATGCGTAGCAAGCTACATTATACAAGTTCTTGGTTTCCTTTATAAATACATTTCCCAAAGTATACGCACTGTAACGAGCTTTTAAAAGCCTATTTTTTCCACTATCTATTGCTCATAAAATATATGGCATCATCACAGAGTGTGCCTTCATAGCCGCTTTTCTTCTCTTGGCTACAGACCCACCATGGCCATTTTTACTCCAGACTGTAAAAGCCTCTCTCTTTCCACCATATTGTCACATCTCTACCCCGTCGTCGGATAGCGGTAAAAAAAAAAACCATCACTGTTCTCACAATCTTACCCTAACTTTGCAGAAACATTCTCCCCTTCTGTCATCTGTGCAAAGGCGATGCGAATTCTCCGCAGATTCGACCACTTTCATTAGTCTTTCTGCGTGCGGTCGCCTTCTGCTTGCCTGCCATCTTGAGCTGCTGTGGGTGTGTATGCGCGCGTGTGTGTGTGTGTGCGGCTGCCTGGCGAGCGCGCGCTCCTCTCTGCTCCCCGCTCCTGCTCGTTCTGTCCTCTTCAGCGCGTGCAGCCCCTCTCTTTAAATGTAACCAGCGCCACTTCCTCCGACCCGCGCGCATGCTGGGAAGAAGGGAAGCAGCGCAGCGCGCTCAGCTGCGCTCTCAGCATCTCCGCGCCGATTGGCGCAGGGCGCGAGAGCGTCAGTGGCCAAAGCGCTGGCCCTGCTTTATTCTACTAGTCTAATATCTTCTTGTCAGTATTTTGTCGCATGATTCAAATGTTTCAAACGTGTCGTATATAAAATCTATGCAGCAGATATTGGCATGCGTTTATATATTTAAGATTTTTGCAGTCATGATCTCCAGTTCACACTAGGGCGCTATGCAAGCACCACTACATACTTAAATTATTTCATAGTTACCTGAGAAATGTGAGATGAATAGCTGTATATGTGGATAATTGCAATCACAAAACACTTAAAGTTAAAACAAAGTACCGTTGGTTTAGATTTAGATGGCTGGTTTAGATTTATTGTACTCTAGCCTTGCTGCTTTTATAGCAGACCAACAACAAAAACATTATAATGATTTTTTGAAAGTTTTCATCTATTATGGCGAGCCTAGTAATGTACAATAAATTTCCTCAATTTAGAGAGCTACCTACATATAAAAGGTATGTGTCAATTCACACGACAAACATACACCAGAAGTGTTGTTATTGTTATGGATCTGAAAAAGACAACATCCAACGCAATGTACCCATAACATTCTAATTATGTTCTTAACGTGTTCAAATTAGTTGTCTTGTTGTTTTAGTTTTTTTTTTAAACACATTGCGTAGGAAAAACTAGTACTGAAGTGGTTTCACTAAGACGTTTTCCCGTATATGGATATCTGTAAATGGGCTTTCTCCACCCCCACAACTGACCAATCAAATTCTGCTACATGCAATTTTTTTTTTCTTGCTTTACTGTGGAAGACTGTTGCGAAAACAGCCACAGCCCAGCAACAACAAATATAGATGTCCTGCTTTAGACATGCACTTAATGCATTTAATACGCGCACTATTAACCACTTCGCTCGTGGTATGTTTCGGTTTTAATGTTAACTCGCTTGTTTATTTAATACCCACAAGCTGATAAAATAATGAGGACGTTTAATGAGCATAGGCAAATTATTAAAAAGTATATTTTTGAACGTGAAATGATAATTTTGTATGCTCGATACATTAGTGGAAAAACGTGTGTTTTAATCATAAATAGCTTCATCCTCCATATTGCTTGTCACAATGCACGGGTCCGAGCCCCGCACTTAACTACACTGCCCTTTGATTCAGCATTACCCCAAAGGCTCACAGAGAAGCAACTAAAATAGTGCGTTGGGCTGTTTGTCTCGTTACAGTACCTTTTTGTGGTGATATTTTGTGTCTAGACCATTTCTCCGTAAATAGAAATTTAGAAAACCAATAGCAACAACACCTTTACAATATTATACTGCACCCAGTACTTTCTCATTTTAATTATTCAAATTGTAGATAATATGTAATTTCTCCATTGTTCCCTACTCTTCTGGGTTGTATAATACAGTACTGCTGTATGCAGATGGAATTACGCAGTCCGCCCATCCAAAGTGGTATCCAGGCAACAGTAACTGGATCAGGCTTGGTTGAGGCCCCTCCCACAAAGTTACATGGTCACGTAGTCATTCCTGCCACGCAGGCAATGGAGTCGACGAAAACCTGTACAACATGTTTCCGATCAGCTGATCTTGGTTGGGTTTTTGTGGTCCTACAATATCTCAACCTATTTTCAGTCGATAATTATTTTTGCTTTCACCTATGATATCCCAAAATCAACGACATCAAATTTCAATCACGTTTTTCATTTTTTAGAATAGAAAGGTACGTGAGAAATGTCTTTAGTTTTTTATACGACGCTGTGAGTGATGCTGGCATGTTTGTTGGGTGCCCCTTGCATTGGTTATTGTGAAAAATGAAAATACGTCGTACAGTACTTTAAATGTGTCTGGCGCTTTTAAGAAAGCGCCACCTTAGGGCAACATCAGTGAGTTTACTCAACCGCGTTTCTTTGGAGTGTGAAGGAAAACCAGAACACCAAGAGGAAACGCAGACTGGAACAACCTGCAAAACGCCCTGGCATACAGATCCAGATCTGCACCTACACTTCTGAAGCTGTGCAGCAACAAAGAACCAACTGCATCATGTGTAGCCATACAAACGTGTCAGTGCATGTGTAGTCTGAGACGGACCATTTTAATGAAATTTATTTTTATATAGCGCCTATCACAACAATGTGCCTCAAAGCGCTTTACACAAGAAATTGCAGATATTGAAGAAGAAAGTATAAGAATTAATACAAATGAATGAAGCCAGACAACAACTGAGGAGGGGAACCAAAAACTCCATAGCGTGGAGAAAAAAACCTCTGGGGGCTCAAGGTTGACTGGCTGCCCAACTCCTGCTGGGCATGCTAACATTGCAGAATATAGTGGTACTTATTGAGACTTTGATTGTTACTAGTAATATGGTATGAATAACACAATTTAGTCCTCCTTTGCTCCTGGTGCTGAAGCCACTGTCATTGGCCTTTGGTGTCCCTCAGGCAAAGCTTCATCCAAAGGGATACATTAGGAGTCAGCTGCTCTACGAAGGCATCCTGCTCAGATGGTGCCCAGGTGGGCACCAGGTACATACATGCACAAGGAGAGAGTTTAGAGAGGGTTTAGCAAATAGTAAGAACTCAACCCCATAGCAAAATGTTACAGTTATGTTGGCATGTACAGCATGTGCCAGCAGCAGTAATTACCGTGAGCTACAGAGACTGTCGTGGGAAGGCTAAATCAAAAAAGTAGGTCTCCAGTCGGGATTTAAAGACTGAGACAGATTTGGCATCCCGTACATATCCAGGCAGACTATTCCATAAACTAGGGGCTCTGTAACTAAAGCTCCAGCACCTATACTTTTGTATACCCATGGAACAATAAGTAGGCCTGCATTCTGCAATCGAAGGGAGCGATTTGGAGTGCAAGTGTTAATCAGCTCTGACAGATATACTGGTGCCTTGCCTTTAAGTGCCTTATATGTTAACAAGAGAATTTTGAAATCAGTTCTGTACTTAACAGGGAGCCAGTGGAGTGATGACAGTATAGGACTTATATGGTCATACTTTCTGCTTTTTTAAGACAACTGTGTGTCCTTATGAGCATGACTTCACATGGATATTGGATGTTGCTTTCTGTTACTGTATTAATACATACAGTGCAGGTAAATTAAGCCCTCTAAACTGGCCCGTGTACAGTGCGGTGCACCTATCCCTATGCCTGGAATACCCCCCCACACACATACACACAAACTGTGGCCAAGTACTGTAGTTAGAAAAGAATGTAGATATGTTCAGAAATGTATTGGTCTTAATTACTGGAGTGCAGCAGTTTTACCTGTAAGTTTAATTAGGTATTGTAGTGCCTAGTGGGTGGACCTGCAAGAAAATGGCATTCCAAAAGATCTTAGTGTACATGGCCCTTTTTGTGCCAGTTATTTGTGAGATTCCCTCACCAATCCCCACAGTCTGCTTTATCCTGCCTGCACTTTCTTTGTTGCATGATAATTCCTCTCTTATATTGCTGTTTAACACAGTTTTACCTTTGACTTCTGCTGTTCTGAATTACATTAATTGACACTAATATTAACACTTTTTTATGGGATGAATAGTACTAGTTTGAAACATGTTTCTTGCACTCAGGCTGCAACAACAAAAAGCATACAATTGCACTTTGAATTTGTATTGTAACTGCATAAATTTATTTGGGTTATTTTGAGTGGGTGGATATTTGGGTGGGTGGATACTCATCGTGGTTGTAAAACAGCAAAAAAAAAAAATGGTTGTAATCACATGAAAATGTGTAATTTGCGCCATCTCGTGGACGTAGTGACTTTTTTTTTTTTTTTTCAACAATTTGTGCAATTTTGATCAAAATTCCACGTGACCAATGTCAGTGGACGTTATTGGTGGCACAGATTTGCTAGAGGAAATTCACAATTACTAAGAGTACAGCTACATGGTATACATACAGGAGATAAAAATCATCCGATATTTATATACACAGCAGGAGTATATAAACCCCCCTATTTTTCAGGGGTCCTGCCGTGGTTATTAGGACAAACCTATATGCTGATTGCTGTTTCGTTACTAACATTGCTTGAACAAGAAAATAAAAACCAAGTTCAAAATCAGTTCAAAAACACAAGGCAAGAACACGAACTTGAGCCAAGCAACTAAAGATGAAGACAGAAGCAGGGAACTAAGAGCAAATCCTTACTGACATGGAAACATGGACATGGAAACTAGTGACAGCATGGTTTAACCAAGTAAACAAAACTAGTTGGAGAGGCTTGAAATAAGGAAAGGAAATTCATACCTCAGTCTGCAACTGTGAGAAAGTTCCTTATTAATTATACCATTTTAACACCTTATTCATAACTCATAACACCTTGGGTAAAAGTTCAGCAAGATTTAAATAATCAATTTATAAACTCTAAAAGGAGGCAGTACCACCTCGTCAAGATACCATGTCATTCAGATTTATTATCTATTTGTTCCAGTATTTATAATTATCTTTGAGGGTACAGGGAACCAGGAGTATGTATACTTATTTCTATTAAATGAAAAAAAAAGATTGTCTCCAAGGTTACACCCCCTGAACCACTAAGCGTTATCATAACTAGTTATTATGCTGTCAAGGTGTTCCTTTTCCACCATTGTATTTCATATTCACAGAGGTTAGTGGATAGACGCAATGTGGATCATTTCCAGAAGCAGGAATCTCTCCATGCAGTGCATGGAGAGACTGTATAGACTATGTTGGCAAAGCTGATCTCAAGAAACAGTGCAGACAATAATAATAAATAATAATAATATGTGAAATAGGCACTACAAGATAGCTAGATAAACTCTGAGTTGCCTAGTTGTCAGAATCCTTCATTCAGGATCTGTAACACCACTGAGTGCGGAACTATTCTGTACCATGCAGTTATAGATTAGTTTTATTTTGTTTTATGAGTCTGTGGTTATTCGTCAAGGACAGGGAGTTCTCCTGTTAAGGCAGTAATGTACATATTTTTAACAGTAAAATGTCATCAAAATAAGCAAGAAGGAGGCTATCTATGTCGAGTTACAACAACCGTCCCAGAAGGTAGAAGGGGTCTATTTATAATAAACACATTCATGTGACTCCAACTGTCACATGACTCTTATTGAACCTCTGTGAGTTCCAGGTATTGAACCTCTCACAGATTTTTAAAGGCCAGGAGATTACCCAGCAGCCTTTTTAATTGATAAAGCATCCTGAGTAGCAAAATATTTTCAGAATGTTATAACAAGTGCAGCTGTTTTTAATTTACAATCTCCTAGATATCCAATAATACACGACTGAAACCACATTGTGCTTGTTTTTTGTACCTTTCTGAATATGAAGTCAGAAACAAGGTCTGTTGAATCCAGTCGAAATTACACAAAGATTAAAATTTTCAATCGCAGTTGTCACATGCTACATACATGCCTAAAAACAATTATCACTTTGAAAATAACACATTCTCTTTTGGCTGTTGCCGGACATTTTTTTCTGCAATAAAATTAACTATTTATTTTATTAATCCCACAATGTGGAAATTTGACAGAGATAGATAGATAGATAGATAGATAGATAGATAGAATTCTTTATTGTCATTGCATATTTCTGTACAACGAAATTCTCTTTGATGGCAGTCCTTTACACAGCAGTGTATGTAATTCCAAGGCTAGGGATTAGTATTGGTAGGAGGCTTTAGTAGTAAGATTAAGAGTCAAACAGAGCATAATGCTGAGGCACCACTCTTAACCAACCAAATCTGTTGACATAACAGACCATCATTAGGTCAAGTGTCCACCAAGCACACTACACAGGACTGATATGCTGAATAACTGTACCAGATAGGGTGTTCCTGGAGTAGGGGTGGGGTCCACGTACCACACATTATGGGGGTCCTGAGCCTTGGGCACCTGCAGGTGTTGGATTCAAGTATGCAAAGCAGCGTTGGTGGAACGCCAGTATTTCGGCAAAAAAAACAAAAACAAAAACAACATGAAAACATAAATAGTCAGTGAACATCCCATCAGCTCACTAACCATTGATGAATGATTAAATTATTTGAACCCCCTTTTGAACAGTAACATTTTTGGGTAATAAGCCCTGACTTCCTGTCAAGATTCCAATTTATCCTAAAGGTGTGCAGTGGGGTTGAGGTCAGGGCTCTGTGCAGGCTAGTAAGGTCTTTCCACACGAACGAAGGAAACCATCTCTGTTGTTACTTTGTGCATGGGTCATTGTTGTGCTGAAACAGGAAAGGGCCGTGGTCAAATTGCAGCCATAAAGGTGGAAGCACACACTTGTGCAGAAGATCTACAGTGTCAATGTAAACTGCAGTACTAAGCTTTCTTTCACTAGAACTATGGAGCCTAGTCCAAACCATGAAAAACAGCCCCTGTTATTTCTCCTTTTACTAAGTTTACAGCTGGCACTACATGTCCAGCCATGTAACATTTACCTGGTATCTCTCAAACCCAGACCCATGACCCATCTGACAGATTGACTCAGAGAATGGTTTTGTATTAAGGTCCAGTGGAGGTGTGCTTTAAATCACTCTAGCTGAAGCCTTGTATCTGACATGGTAACCTGTTGTTTGGGTATGAAAACCCATTTCACAAACCTCCCAATGAACATGTCTTGTGCTCATATTGCTTTCCAAGGCAAATTAGCAATCAGTAGTAAGTACTACTATTTCAACAGAAGACACGTTTTTCCCATGATGCCTTGTAACACTCAGCAATCCTTTTCTGTGACCTTCTCTCACCAGACATTTTGCAGCTAAGCTGTTGTTGCTCCAAGGCATCGCTTCTTCACAATAAGAACACTCGCAGCTGTCAGGGGCAGCTCCAGCAGGGTAGCATTGGCTCTTTGGAAAGGTAGCATCCTATGACAGTAGCATATTCAAAGTCACAGAACTTTTCAGCATAACCCATTGTACTGTTAATGTGTACTGTTACTGTTACCACATTGTACTGCTAATGTGTGTCTCTGTAGATTGCATGCCTGTATGCTTGACTTCATGCACCTGTTAAGAAGGGGTATGGCTGACATGGCCATACCAACTAATTAAATGGGGTGTCTATATTCGTTTGGTCATGTAATATTTTACATATTTATCTGTGAGCACATCTGCAGTCAGTAGACACTATTCCTGTGTCACCCTGCAATCCTCTCACATCCAAGAATGTCAGGAAAGGCCAAGTAAAAATGCTCAAAGTATGTGGTCAGTAAAGCTGCCCTAGCAATTAGAGGGACCTGGGACAGCAGGGGTGTTAATGTGTCAGCAGGTGTCCAGCAGTGACAAGATGCTGGACTATTCCATGTCTACCTGTCCAGGTAATGATCTTTCCAGAGTGCCTAGTTCTCATCACTGCTGCCTGCCACACAAGTGTAAAGCCTGGTTTCATCCTCCAAGATGGTGTTAAATCATATAAATAGACCTTTAAATAAAACACGTCCAATACAATATGTGGTATAACTGTAGCTACCATGACTGTTACTGACTGGTCTCATGACACATCATCTATAATAGAGAAAAGTGGCAGGTACAGTACATGATGTCTATAGTGGAGATGGGCATCTCTCATTTAAGGTCAGGGGGTAGAACATCAGGCTGGGATGCAGAAGGTTCCTGGTTCAAATCCCAGACCGGTCACCAGGTGTGTCCTTGAGCAAGACACCCAGCACTAGCTCATTGCAACCCGTACGTGAAATATAAGTCGCTTTGGATAAAAATGAATAAAATGTCATTATAATAAATGTGGAGAATGGAGACAAAATTTTCAGTGAGGTTCAGCAATGTCAACTGCATACTGAATCAGTTTACCAGCAGGATCAGCTTATACAGTGTAATTAGTATAGACTGCTTAAAAGAGCAGTGAGGGAGCATAGCCGTGTGGCAGTCAGGAGCTGAATGTCAGGGGTACGTGCAGATGTGTTCACCATGTTTTACAAACTGCTATCTGTTGGAGAGGAAATCAGTGATCCACCTTCACAGAGAAGCCTGTGTTTATACTCTCCTGCAACAGCTCAGGAACAACAGTGTTGAAGACCAAGCAGAACTCAGCAGAAACTCCTGGAATATGTAATCAAATGTTTGGTATATAAAATGCCAGGCTGACATTAACCGCATCAAGTACAGAGCTGAAGGTTCCATCCAGCTTCTTCCACTTTATCCGGGCCCAGGTTGCGGGGGCAGCAGTCTAAGCAGAGACGCCCAGACATCCTTCTCCCCAGACACCTCCTCCAGCTCTTCTGGGGGAACGCCAAGGCGTTCCCAGGCCAGTGGGGAGGCGCAGTCCCTCCAATGTGTCCTCGGTATTCCCCGGGGTGTCCTACCGGTGGGACATGTCTGGAACACCTCCCCAGGTAGGCATCTCGGAGGCATCTGAAACAAATGCCCGAGCCCCCTGAACTGGTTCCTCTGGATGTGGAGGAGCAGCGGCTCTACTCCGAGCTCCTCTCTGGTGACCGTGCTCCTCACCCTATCTCTAAGCATGCGCCCGGCCACCCTGCGGAGGAAACTCATTTCGGCTGCTTGTATCTGAGACCTCGTTCATTCAGTCCCGACCCAAACCTCATGATCATAGGTGAGAGTAGAAATGTCGATCGAGAGCTTTGTCTTTCTGCTCAGCTCCTTCTTCGCCACAACAGACCTGTACATCGACTGCACTGCTGCTGCTGCTGCACAGATGTGTCTCTCAGAGCTACAGGTTTCTCTAGCCAAACTGGAAATAATCTAATAGATGTTTATTTGTGAACTGAGGTACTTGTTTAAAATGTGTTTATGTTTACAGAAGTAAAGACAACTGGCCTGTAATAAGACCAGATATCTTAATGTTTTTAAGAAGGGGGAGGGGGGAGCTGGAATATATATGAATAGTGCATAGACTTACAGAGTAAATGTCCTCTGTTTATGATGTCCATAAACACAGAGGACAGCAATTTAGCAGTGTTTTATGGTGGCAGGGGACATAGGACAACGCATTCTCACAGTTCAGCTTTTAAACAGACTCACCGTTGTGTTCAAAGCAATGAAACAGAACCATTTCCTAATATAGGACAGTATATTTGCAGAAAAATCTGAGAACGAGTTTATATACGTTTATTTTATCAAACGCTTATTGGTTATCGAATATTTTCATCTATCTGTCAAAAGCATACAGCACACTACAAACGTTTATCTTAAAATATAAATTATAATATTACCTAAGTAAGCACGTCACGTTATGTGGGCGGAGACAAAATCGGTAAACAAAAATAATGGTGATACTTTAAAAATCGTAATTATTGTCAGATAATGGAGCGGTTATTGTGGGGAACCCCACGTGATCGCATGGCTTCGGCGGCAGCACCCCGTCCCGTCCCGCTAGTCACCGGCCCTTCCGCTCTGGGATAATCCGCGTTTCCTGCCTGTAATACAGATTATAGAGCCCGTGGTAGGCGTTACAGTACAAACGCATCGGTGCTCCGCTCCGGACACTCCGCGGATCGCTGTAGAAATTGGGGATTACGCATGAGAACTAAATGCTGGAGTTGGAACAATGAAGTTATTTCCCACTATTTGTTAGTTCTTTTTATTTTTTGAGAATTGTTAGACGACATCATAAACATTTATTGCCGTGTCGCAGATAACACGGCATGGTTTTTATAGAATTTCTTTAGCAAAAAGTACGAGGTGACAGTCGTGTAGTAAAATATTGGTGTTTTTCGGTATATACATATTCAGCTGCCGAGTAACAAGATGCTCCCATTACACGTAGTGTTGTACGTGATCGCTGCGGGTGTGTGGAGAGTGTCCTGTGAGCCGCAGTCTCCGTCTTCACCTGCTACGGCGCTCAGCTCCACGGCCCCGGTCCCAGCAGACTCCTTCCCCGACGGCTCCAACCACACACTGACTGTCGGATCTCGCATATACTCCATAGTGAACGACCTCCCTACGCTGAAAAACATCGTCGTGTTCATGTGCGCTTTCACTGGTTTTCTCATAGTCTGCCTGGTTGTCAGAGTATACAGGTAAGATGACGCTTCTCCTTATACGTATGGCTGTACCTGCTAATCTTACACTTGTCTTTTATGGCAAAATAAATGGCAAAAACAAGTTTATGAATGTTTATTATTATTATTATTTAAAAGAATTAAAATAAGTCTGTTTAAAATGTACTACAGTAAATAGGCTGTTTTTATAAAAGAAACAAATTGTAGTTAAACTTTTAATAATTAGTGGTGAAGGTTTTGACTGCTGCTGTAATATCGAGACTCTTGTCACAATAGTCTGTGATTTGTTTTTGTTCAAATGTTAATAAAATACGCTTGACGTCTAACTACGCGGATTAATCATGTGCATGTTAATTATGGGATATACGTACACTGTATTACTACCACTTTATTGGACTGTGCAAACTTATGTAATGGTCAGCTTCCCTAACATTTTTGGTACTTGTTAATGGAAAATGAGGCATGACAAGTCACCTCAATGCTAATAAACATGCAAATAAAACTAAAATAAGTTAACTTGTTGCTACGGGAGTAATTATGAATATTGCGGCCTGTTGTAGGTCTGGCAGGAAGATACGGAAAACACGAAAATACGACATAATTACAACGCCTGCCGAACGGGTGGAAATGGCACCTTTAAACGACGAAAATGATGAGGAAGATGAGTCTGCGCTGTTTGATGTGAAGTACAGGTAAGTGCATCATCCCCTGATGTGAGCCCTGCGATCAGGACCTGCTTTCAGCTTCAGATTTGCACGCCTAACCTGGGGTCCAAAGGAATTTAAGTCTAACACGAAAAAAGCCACATGGTAACTGCGAGTGGAAAACGTATTACTTTTAAATCATTTTAATATGACGGTAAATGTTTCAATGTTTTTCCTACCTTTTCCAGAAAAAAAACACAAGTTATAATGAGATTTAGATGCTTTTAGGCTGTATCAGATTTAAGAGCTTGAACCGTAGGCAGAAAAACTGCGCGTTTTAAAGCGGTTTCCAAGGGATGGGGCAGTGGGCTTGTTCCTGCTATAAAACGAGATTATTTCCCTGGAGATGTGACAGCATGTGTTGGGTACAATAGCAGAAAATGCCTGGAAGTTTCGTTTAACTTCAGAGGTACGCAACCGAAGAGGGCCAGGCTGTCTCCTTAATTTAGCATGGCGTCAAGCGAGCTTTTGAAAACACTTTGTAATATCTTGACTGGAATTTCTGAGTACCAATCCTACACATTACACTGGAAAATACCGTGAACAAAATAACTTGTTTTTCGTTCAAAATTTTATTGTGTCCAATGTTTACTACGTGTTATATTTTTGCTGTCCTGTAATATATGTGTAGTCTATTCTTAACAACGGAGCACAAAGGAATCTCCACCCTGTTAAATACTTTACTATGTGTTTTCCTTTAATTCTGTGGGATCGTTAGCACTGGTTTAACGTATTTTAACAATAATAAAATGTGTATTCTTAACAATGAACTCTTACTGAACGTCCTTGTGATGGTTATGTTAGATTGTTAAGCCACTGATCATTTAAATATGACCTGAAATTCAGTGTGTACACTTTTTCAGTGTAATGAGAATTAAGACAAGTACTTGATTGATCCTTCAAATAAAATTAACAAATATAGCCTACATCAGTTCTTAAGAGTAAATACTTTTTTTTGTAATTTGTGGTTTGATGAAACAGTCTGTGCTGAGCAGGCTGTCAGTCACAACAGTGTGGCATGGGTTGGATGTGCATGAAAAGCTGTCCACATCTGCTTGCTTCAAGTGGCATTTACCTTGAAATTTGTAAAAAGGTGGTGTCTAAATACACCACTTGCTGGAAAGTTCGGAAGCCTTGAGAAGGTCTGTGTTTTACTGTTGGGTTTTTCTCTTCCGTCCTTTCAATTGTTCCCTGAGACAAGCCGTGCTTCCTGCTAATGACATATCGTTTCCTGTTTTCCTGAGTGTTCACTTTTTTCTGTACTTTACAATATAAGAGAGAATACACAAAAAGGTACAGCTTCCAAGCTTTATGACCACCTAAAATTAGACTGGACCCTCCAAAAAGCTTCTCTCACATATTTAATTTGACGGTCTCATGAATGATTGCTGTTTAGCGTTCTGCAGTCTGCACAGTGATACTGTTATAGTGTAGTGTAAATGCTCCATGTTTAAAACATGCCCCAATGCAAAAAGTTTGTATAGACACACTCTTAGACTTGTGTAGACTCATTCTTGGACTCATGTAGACTCACTCTTTGACTCGTGTAGATCTCCTAAAGTCAAGTGGTGTACAGTATTAAAAGGTCTCTAACATTAATGGGAGAATATTAACTGTAGTATTTGCATGGTTCTTTAATAGAAATCAATACCTTTTATGTATAGGACACTGTACTGCTGTATTAAAGTTGTTTTTCCCCCCCTCTCTTCAGGTGAAGAACTTGGAAATTGAGCATTCTTCATGCGACATCTCAAAGGTTCTGTGGAATACTTATCTTAAATCTAAATCTAAATCTGTGGGTGTTCTCTGTGATCTCCCCCCCATCCCCACTGCCTGTTTTACAACCACACAAAGACTGATGGAACATACAAACATGTTCTGCTGGAAAAGCATTGGGGAGAAAAAGGAAAGAATGGCTTGGAGCATGAGGTCTCTGTGGTTAATTTCTGTTAATGGCTAACTCGCACTGCGTGATTAAACCGTTATATAACCTTGTGGCGTTGTCTTTAACCAGGCGGCGACCTCTCAAAGAATTTTAACATGTGACAAAATAAATGCTTCCATTGTTCTGTTCCTGTCAGGCCTTGTAGACCTCATTGTCTCCATGTCTTGTGGTGTAAAATTTCCAATAGAAGGCTTGAAGGTTCGATCCAAACAGGCTGAGGCTTTGCATGAAGAGAATGAGGAGAAACAAAGAAATCAGTTAAAAATTTGATTTTCATTGTGGCTTTAACTGCAAGAATTGGGACCAAAGTAAATTGTGTTGCAAGCATCCCTTTAATACGGACAGCAGTGTGGTTTTTTTTAGACTCATGGATCCCTTCTTTTCACATTCCCTGAATGTTTGCCTGAGCTCCACACCCTTGGTAAACTGGGTGTCCAGATGATCCTCTGTTTTACCTACCCAGGGTCAGGGCACGCTAACGTTAACCCTTGTCTGTCCATGTTGTGGCACAGGATCTAACAGTTGCTTTTTGTTGTACATGTTGTAGCTTTACTCTAGAAAGCCTCATGTTCAGTGGTTTTTGTGCAATATTTCCGAGAATGATTTTTTTGCCATACTTGGTGTACATAAACAACATTGCTGGAATTTCAGATCTCCCCCAGAGCCAGAGGTTCAGATCCTGCCAGTTGTAACCCCAACTTTGTCACTGAGCATTACAGGGGCTTGAGTCAAAAACATAAAGGAAGGCATATACCAAAATGTGCTAAAGTAAACACCACGCTAAAGGTGCACTGTAATACAGTTATTGTTTTATCAAATTTGACTCGAGCAACATACCACAAGACCCGTTTGCTTTTAAATGTTGTCGGTAACATTCCATGACATATTCAATATAGATGTCAGTCAGCGTGTTTTTATATGGTTCAAAGTAACGTGTATTGTTTTACTGTGGTGTTCAATACAAACAGTTTCACAATTCCTTATTGTTGTGTGTGTTAGTGAGTAATGCCAGGAGCCCTGCTTTTTATCTCTTCATATTGAGCGAGTTTGCTGGGTTTTTAAGGGTCTTGGTCGTCCTGGTGTTAGGATCTGCTCCCTTACGGCTGCTGTGTACATTGTCATTTAGCTTACAGTCCAGTGGGTTTTTTCTTAAAAAAACATTGTGCTTTGTTAAAAAGTGCTGCAGTTAAACATAACTGTAATCTGGGATTATGAACTATTTCAAATTTCAGATCATCAAAATCCAATCCTCCCTCCCATACCCACAGTAAAAGTGTTAAGTTAAGATATTAGTTACTTTGTACGGACTTTAGCAGCGAGTTGTTTGGTGCTTGCAGTTTTTAATGCTGAAAATGTACTGCTGTGTCATGTGAGTAACCAAGGAGACAGAGAGCCATGCAGGCACAGAAGGTGGCTAACAGCGGTGTGTGTGTGTTTGTGTGTGTGTGTGTGTGTGTTTGTGTATCCCTGCTAAGCCTATGAGAGCCACATCTGTGGAGCTTTGCTTTGGGCTCAGGTTAGATCACATAAGTACACAAGAAGATCGTTAAACCCCGGTAACTGCATATCAGGGCCCCATCCTTGTTTTAAATGGCTTTTTTCATTTTGGTCTTTTTTCCCTCTTGCTGGTGGCTGTTGCTGTCAGTTTTACTTGGAGGCATGTTCATAGTCCCTAGTTCTCTAAACCACATTATGTATAATTATCCACGAGGACCTACTTCTGTATGATTTTCCTACATGCATATTTTCTGAGTTTACGGATCCATTCTTGACAGGAATCTAATGAAAGCGTTTAACTTTTGGTGTTCTTGTAGTCGGTGGAGAAGGTTGAACAGAAGCCTTCATGGGCACTTTTGCATGTGCACAAACGGACCTTTTACAAGGCTGTGAGCAGACCCACTTAGGTAATTGAAGGCGATAATTCGCCTACCCAGAGTATTAACTGTTAACTGACCAGAGACTACTTTGTGTTGAAACCCATGTTCTGTCTAATGAATGCATGCTTGTTATTATTATTATTATTGTTATTATTATTATTATTATTTTCTCCATAATGCCACTTTAACCTTCATGTATTGTACTATGTGATTGTCAGATATACCTCTGTTCTGTCCAGTGTGTGGTGAGATGTATTGAGGATTTTGTATAGTTATTACTGGAAGACATCTCTCTTATGTTTTAGTTAAGCATGTTAGCAAAGTATCTCATAATTAGTATTGTGATTCATGTTAATTACATTATAAAATATTCTTCTGGAAGAGAATGAGCCCAAGGGAATGACAGCTGTGATCTTGATTTTAAAGTCAGTTTTTTCAGTTCCCAATCAATTAACAGATTTATATAAATATATTATGTTTTCACGTTATATTTTGTGTATTTCATTACATTGAAAAATATCTAATTGACTGGTCTGAGTGATTTGCTTTAAAGTGTTTAGGTGAATATATTTTATAAAGAACAGACAAAATAATGAAAATCCTGGTTTCAGCCTAGTGTATTAAAACCTGCACGCACAAAGTACTCCAGAAGGGAAATTATGTGAATGTTTCGCTTAATTATCGCTTCGCTTTATTTTCCAAAAGGAGAGTCTTATCGCAGCCACGGTGCGTTATCTGCTCTGGAGTGTCGTCTAACAGACACAAAACATTGCGTACAGGGTATTTTTACAGCGGAAAAGGAACCGGTTCGTAGGAAACGCAAAACGGGGTTAAGACAACGATAAGAAACGTATAATTATTCACCGTAGTTCATACAAATGGATATTTAAAGTACATTTTGATTTGCCTTACAGCTTATGGGGGAATTATTTGGGAGTAGACATCCAATTAGCCAGAGCCATTCTCATGTGGTTTTTCCCCTTCAAACACGAGTAATCGAACTAATAAAAAACGTCGCACGTCATCGCACATGTCCGCTGTTTATACGAAAAAAGGTATATGAGAATTTTTGTGTATATTATTCATTACCATCAGCAATCTGTACACCGACTGCGTAGGTTGAAAACAGTCAGTGAACGTGGCAATAAAATTTGTATATTAAGCATTATATTATTAACATGAAAGCTGTCAATAATGTGAATTTTTATATTATTATTATTATTTTTTTCAGATTTCTGCTTCAGAAATTACCTGCTCAAATTATATTATAATAAATCGAAATGCCGGAAGGAGTGTTACATTCATGAGAACATATAAAGGCATTTCTTGATTCTAGCTTGAGTCATATTCAAAACAAAACACATTGGTAGTGTTACCGAATTAAGACATGTTCAATAAACATAAGCAACGTTGTCATTATTGCAGAATGCATAAAACAGAAATAAATAAATTAATTAAAAACGTGTGTGTGTTTAAATATTAAATATTCTTAGATTTAAAAAGTCTGAAAACCACTAGATCTCACGTTTCCAACCTTGTTGCAGGGACTGTAGTTACCACATTGTTTGACTAAATTCACGTTTTAAATACAACTCTGATGCGATTGTACTTGAGTCACAAAGCTCCGAAAGAAGAACTGCACTGGAGGTCATTTCTGGTACCAAATATCCTACACCAAGAGCTGTTTATAGCACATCAGAATCCAGATTTACCCCCGAGGGCTGCGGTGCGGCGCGGCCTGCCGGGGGTGGTGGGTTTTGTGGTTTGGGTGGGTTCGGGGGGGGGGTGGGGGGGGGGGGAGGTGGGGGGGGGAGCGGTTGGGC
>JABJVR010000016.1:3908579-3921995 GCA_025773905.1 Chitala chitala
CCACACAATGTGACGTAAAAGAAAACATGATTCATCAGACCAGGCCACCTTTGTCCATC
Source organism: Chitala chitala (assembly GCA_025773905.1). NCBI lineage: Eukaryota > Metazoa > Chordata > Actinopteri > Osteoglossiformes > Notopteridae > Chitala > Chitala chitala. Next base: position 3,908,639 of record JABJVR010000016.1, read on the forward strand.
GGTCCATGGTCCAGTTCTGATGCTAACGTGCCCATTGTAGGTGCTTTTGGTGGTGGACACGGGTCAGCATGGCTACCCTGACCGGTCTGCTGCTACACAGTCCTGTACTCATCAAACTGTGACACACTGTGTGTTCTGACTCCTTTCTATCGGAACCAGCATTAACCCAGATTCAGTAGCTCTTCTATTGGATCTGACTACACGGGCCAGCCTTCTTTGTTGGTTCACCAGTTTTTCTTCCTTGGACCACTTTTGGTAGGTCCTGACCACTATTGCCTGAAAACATCCCATAAGAGCTGCAGTTTAGGAATTGCTCTGACCCAGTCATCTAGCCATCACAATTTGACCCTTGTCAAAGTTGCTCAAATCCTTACACTTGCTCATTTTTTCTGTTTCTAACACAAAATGTTCAGTTAATGCCTAATATATTCCACCCACATCCAGGTGCCGCTGTAAGGAAATTATCAATGTTATTCACGTCACCTGTCTGTGGTCATAATGTTATGGCTGATTGGTGTATATTGTAATTCTCTGCAAATAATATACAGCAAATTTTAAAAAATGCATTCGTAATATCCACTGCAATACAGTCAGGAAATTGAATTTATGGTATAGCAGGATGGTCCAGCTGGTCAGATTCTCTGAGTGGTAATTGCGTGTCTGCTACAAACCTGTGTTCCTGAACACTTCACATTACACCTGATTCCAGCAAAACGGTATCTCTGTTTTTCCATTTACCTGGGATTACTGAAAAGGAGAGAGACTCAGACCAACAGAGGAATTTTCATAAAAGTTTCAAGGAATTGTTCCCGTTTAACCTCTTCAATCCCAAATCGTTTCCACTCACTGTTTCCTCCAAGGAAATCATATCGCTGAAACACAACACAGAAAAACATTTTAAATTTTAAATAAGTAACGTGATGTTCATCACATTGGACATGGTGTCATGTTTATTTTAAGAAACATGTAAAAATGTTAATTTTTTTGCTACCCCTCCACTGCACTTTGAACACAGGTTTGACTTCTATTTCCTCACTTTGAAGTGTAGAAAAAAAAAATTGTGTTTCAGTGGTTTCATTCTCCACACTCATGAAGGACGTGAAGCTAGGGTCTGTGCCAGAAACACTGAACATCTGTGGTGTTGGTATTTGGTTCATACAAACAAACTTAAAGAATGTCCAACCTTTTTTCCCCAAAACCAAATGTCTTTATCTGGTTACTCCTTATAGCTCTCCATCTTAAAAACAAATTAAAGTAAATAAATAAACAAGTAAATAATACCATATGTAATTAAGAGCTGCTATACAAAGACCAAACAACCTATGTTGACTAAGGGCTACTGAAACTGATTCACATTGACTGTACTGGCTTTTCACTAAATCACTCAAGCAGTAATAAACTGGAGTAATCGTATTGTGTCGTCGTATTATTTTCACGTTTGAGTTTCCACGAAATATATTGATTATGGTATGTAACACACTTGTAGGATGGCGTCACCGGTGAATTTTAAAAGAGAAAAAGACAAATCACATGCACAGCAAAACATACATAAAAATAAGCAGAGTGAGAGAGAGCGAGGCTGTGGAACTGGAGGTGAACAAAGCAAAGGGAGAAGCGGACGGAGGCAGAAGGCTGGAAATAAAACGCGGAGACTCTGTGTGTGTGTGTGTGTGTGTGTGTGTGTGTGTGTGTGTGTGTGTGTGTGTGTGTGTGTGTGTGTGTGTGTGTCAGTCACACGGTGGAGAGGCAACAGGGCAGGGAAATCTGCAGGAAGACACTTCGCCGCAGATCTTACTCAGAGTGAACAGCTGTATTACTGTACGGGGCATTATTATTATTATTATTATTATTATTATTATTATTATTATTATTATCGTTTCATTAAAATTGAAATATAGTTTGCGTCTGGTGTTTCATTAAAATATTCTTGTATTGACAGCTATTCTAAAACGGAAATCGGACAGTTTTTAAACTGTATTTTAAACATTCCGACGAAGACATTTTCTCAGCCTTTAAAAAGCAGTTGAACAAGTGATGGAAACGGTGTTTTGAACCGAGAATGACTTCCAGCAAGTTTGTATCAGTATTACTGTGTTGTACATGCAGGCACCAACATATCTACAGGAGGAAAACTTCTTAACATCTACTTTTTTCTTCAAATCCACAAATTTGTTTAAAATTGTCAAATTGTCCTGGGTCACCTTTTGAATGACCGAAATCTTCCAGCAACGTAAATTCAGGTAAGGTTGGTGTTTGTAGTGAAGTCGTGGGTTTGTAGTGAACCGAATGTATAATCTGGTGTTTAACGTAATGCTGATGAATGAGTTTAAAGATTTTCATGATTCGGCATAATGTAAATTGATTAATTATCCATCACCTCCCGTTGCATTTCCACGCGTGTCAGAATATTCAGGATTAGACACGGGCGATTTCAGGCAACAGACACAAAATATCAGTTATTTTTATAACTAAGACATTTATATCAGCTGGGTGACAAAATACAAAAAATGCTTAGATGTTGTAGAACCAGAGAATTTAAAATGAAGTGTACCGATGTAGTGTAAAGTCGTACAAATACACAAAATGTACTTTCAATTGTATGGTTTATTTAAGTGACGCTTTTAACATTCAACAACTAAAATTTTATTAATATTTGGACTTTAACACGAGAACAATTTAATGCAATTTAAGAATGTCACACACACACACACACACACACACACACACACACACACACCTCTAGTAAACTCTTAAAACACTCCTTTAAACTTTAACAGCTACGGAACTTGTCGGGGAACGTAACAATTTTTAACGTAGAAACGTACTTTAACGTAATTGTAGTAGTTTCCATGTTTTCAGTATATACTGAAGTGATAAATTAATCACTAATTAAAATCATAACGTAATCAGGTTCCAGCTCGGAAATCATCGCTTGATTTTCATAAAACTGTAATGATGCATATTTTATAGTTGAACAAATGTTACTCGCGCACTTCACTCCTGATGGTCGATTGAATTTGAATAATGCTGTGACTTATTCTGGAAACCACTCGTGTCTATATCTATGTGTTTTGCTTGTAGGTCCGTACTGAATCTGGTGGCAACATCTGTCTTCTGCAACAGTTGAAAATGTGCCCTACAATCCTCTCTGCACACACGGCTGCTCATGGAGACCCGTACTGAAAAGAGACTGAGACAAAATGTTTTTTCATATGCACACCCCAGAAATGAATGTTTCTTCACCTCATCGACCTGACATCACAGTTTTCTTCCAGACCGTTGGGTATCAGCAGAACACCAGCTGTGAAATGACTGCTGCTCCATGTAACAGAAGCTTGGGGAGCAGTCTTTTGCAGCTTCCCACGTTCTCGATGGCGGCCAAGGTGCGGGTGGTCGTCACCTTCATCCTCTGCACCATCTCTGCCGTCTGCAACCTGGCCGTGCTGTGGGTGGCCGGCGCCGACCACAAGCGCAAGTCCCACGTGCGGACGCTGATCATGCACCTGAGTGCGGCTGACCTGCTGGTGACCTTCATCGTCATGCCCCTTGACGCCGCGTGGAACATCACCGTGCAGTGGCTGGCTGGCGATGCTGCCTGCCGCTTCCTCATGTTCCTCAAGCTGCTGGCCATGTATTCCAGCGCCTTCGTGACCGTCGTCATCAGCCTGGACCGCCAGGCGGCCATCCTCAACCCACTGGCCATCAGTGACGCCAAGAAGAAGAGCAAGGTGATGCTGAGCATCGCCTGGGCGATGAGCGCCATCCTCTCCATCCCGCAGGTATGGCCTTGGTTGGCGGCTACTTTGGTTTTTAATTTTTTTGATGCACAACCAAAACAGAAGCTAAAATGAACCACCTAGAGATAGAACCATAAAAGCATTTATTTGAAAGCAAGAAGTATGAAGAGTGGCTGTAAGATTTATGGCTTAGCTGTAGATGAAAATCAGATGCATACAACACAGTTTATTATTGTTATGTTTTATAGTGCTTTATTAATCCTAGAGGGACATTGTCTGCAGTTAGCCCCTCCCCTGGAGGAAGCAGTGGGCAGCCAGCCACATGCAGCACCCGGGGAGCTATCATTTGAGTGTCTTACTCAAGGACACTCCTGGCTGCGCTGGGATTTGAGCCTGGAGACGTCCACGTCCCAGCCTAATGGTCTACCAATTGAGCCACCAGGCCAATATAAAGACAATTCTCTTAATTTCTCATATGTTTTTTATTTTTCTGGTAAGTTATCTTTGACTGAAAATGTTAATTTTGGGTATATAAATCTTAAAGTAGCCTGAAAGCATTTTGAAATTACTTCAAAGTCTGAAGTTTTTGTTTTATTGACCTCTATTATTCTTAAGTGACTCAGTGATATTGCTGAATTTTTTGTTTTCTATTGTTTAGAACCAAGCTAAATGCAGTTTGATTGAACTTTGATTGAACTGGTTATTCTAAATGTGGTTTTGTGCATTTGTGTTTGTATGTGTGTGAGAGAGACAGAGAGACAGACAGACAGACACACAAACACTTGGGTGGGGGGAATGAGTGGCTCATCCAAGGTGTTCTTCATACCAGTTTTTCAAAAGTGCCTTGGGCCAACTGTATTGCAAAAGGCACTATATAAAAATCAGTGAACTCTGTCATAGTCCTGACCAGGCCAAGCAAGGTAACTCCTTTGACAATGAAGTTCACACAGTTAAAATTCAGTACATTAATGGTTTCATTAGTTTACACAGTGAATTGATGCAGGCACTTGTCTTTCACCTTACTGCTTTGTTTGCACAAGGTCAGGAGGTGTAAAAACAAAAAGCTGGTTTTTCAGACCTCCCAGTTCAAACATGATTTTCTAAAGTATTTGACCGTTTCACTTGCTATATCTCTGGAAGATATGATATTTTTCTGATCGTGTTAATTGATCAGGTTGTGAGCACATTAAGCACAAAACTTGGATGCCTATTAAGTTCTTTTGTGTATTAAAGTTACATTTTCTTTAGTTTTCACACACACATATTTCTTGTAAACACTACATGGCTTCGGCCATAAATGTGGTCCCAACACGGCACTGTACATTCATCACGGTACATAGTAAACTCTTAAAACCATAAAAACCATGCTGTATTTTATCTATGTAATGCTGCCATTACAATAGCTACATTTTTACATTTACATTTTATTCATTTAGCAGACACCTTTGTTTAAAGCGACTTACAATGAATAATAGCACACGTGCATGAATTTGCGTGTCATCCTTGCGCAGGGGCTATGCTAATCTTCTCTGTATCATTCTAATATCTAAGACTGAAGTTGGTTTTTTAATACCTCTAGCAAAACTAAATTTCACATAAAAGTGCTTATTGCAGATGTAAAGATAAATTATGGTTTCAAAAGGCTGGGATGATTAATTAGCAGTGTGCAGTGGAAAAAAAAATTTTGTCTTTTGATGCTGACACAATTGTTCAGCTGAGGCCTTCAGATTACCTCTCTGAGATCTCAGAGTCTCTGTTCTGCCTCTGAAATGATCATTCCTTTATAAAACCACAGAAAGCGTTCTCCAAAATGCTTTGTAGAAATGGTATCTTCAGAGTCACTGCTAAGTCTGATTTTAAAGGAAACGCTTCATGTGCCAACACTTTGCCAGATGTTTATTTTCCACAACGTGACCATCACGGTGCCGCAGACGTTTACCCAGTGCACCACGCGGGGCAGCTTTCTGAGACACTGGCAGGAGACTCTGTACAACATGTTCACCTTCACCTGCCTCTTCCTCCTGCCCCTCGTCATCATGATCTGCTGCTACACCAGAATCCTTGTGGAGATCTCCAAAGGAATGAGGAAGGGTAACGGTAAGTTCATCCACTAACACAGATGTGTCTCGGATGAACAGTAGTGCAGATTAGATTACCTTTAACCTGGCAGTCAGTTCCCAAACTGTTCGTCTAACTGGTATTGAAAGATAGACATTACCAGAGAATTACAAGAGGTCAGTAAGAACGTCTGTTGAGTACCACACGTGCATATATCTACAGATGTTAATGAAGAAAGAGAAGTTTGCATTTCTGATACATCTGAAATATTCACAAATTATTTACTTGGGTGAGGTCTATCCCTAATTCATAGTCTAGCATCTCTGAATGTGAGAGTTTTTTTATCTCTTTTTGATAAATATACAATTTTTAAGTTAGCTATGCCCTTTTAATTATTCCCTTGATCAGTTATTCATTTTGGAATGTATTTCTAGACCTCAGACAATTAAGGAACAAATTTTTGCAGTGGAATAATTGCTTTACTACTTGTATACTTTCATTAGAGGTGTCTGGGCATTGTCCAGACTCTGAATACCTTTTAATATTACTGCGGTGATGACGTAACAATAACACTGTTACAGACTGTGAGCACTATTTTTTTTACCAATCAAGCTTAACGATTAAAACCAGTGCAATGTATGGTGATGATTTAAAAGCGCTGTATATGTTATTACATCATGAATAATTTTATTATTTGCTGTGTCTAAAATGAAAATGTACATTGAATCATACAGCTTCATTCATTTGTATTAATTCTTCAATATCTGCAATTCCCTGTGTAAAGTGCTTTGAGGCATATTGTTGCAAAAGGTGCTATATAAAAATAAATTGAACTGAATTGAATATACAGGCACAAAAATGTAATCTGTTTCATTAACTGTTACGTTCTGTTCTGTTTAGATGATTGATACAGTTGAAATATTCTTTCATCGTACATGTGAACTGCTTTATGCTGTGGATATTGGTGATGGTTTAAAATCACATCATGTGTCTCTAGTTCATATACTCATGTGTTATAAGGTGTATAAAGTTGGCTCAGAAAATTATGTATCGGTTGTATATAAATATATTTAATATGTTTCAGTGTCTTCTGCTGAGGTCCATCTCCGACGCTCGAAGAACAACATCCCAAAAGCACGGATGCGAACCCTGAAAATGAGCATAGTCATTGTCATGACCTTCATCATTTGTTGGACCCCCTATTACCTGCTGGGCCTTTGGTACTGGTTCTCGCCTGATGATCTGGAGGAGACAGTCTCCCACTCCTTGACCCACATGCTCTTCATCTTCGGACTTTTAAATGCATGTCTGGACCCTATTATTTACGGCCTCTTCACCATCCACTTCCGCAGGGGCCTTAAACGCTGTTGCTATGGCGCCTCCTCCATAGGTGACTCAGACGTTCACTCCCCGGTTACGGGCTCAGTCAAGCGCTCACCGTCTCTGCCCTTGAAGCGGCAGGCGTCTGCCGGTCTCTCTGCTCGAGAGGGCAGCCAGAGCCAGAAAGACCCAAACAAGAGGGTCAGCTCTCTTACAGTCTACAATGGAGAAAGAGACCACAGCAAATGCAGCATGGTTTGAGATAAGCAAGAAAGTTAAACCCGCCGGTGTAACCTTTGGAGCAAGTTTTGGATGAGATCCACTCTGCGATACAGCAGTTAGGACAGAGGCTGACGGACAGGTTTTGGAAGAAATGATTGGTGTTGAAATCTTGACTCAAGTTGCTGTCCCACCAGAACTTTTCCAGCAAAACCCCAGCAGAATGAATGGATTCATTATACTGCAGACCATAAAAAATCATTTTGGTTCTTGTGCCTGAAACTTTCTATTAATTATACTGGCTAATTGTATGCAAACAATGACTAATCTGTTCTGATTGGAGTATTGTTGATGTTAAATACCAGAAGCATAATGAGAGATTATTTTTACTCTAATATTTAAAAAAGAATCAGAGCTGACTATGAAAGGAGTAGTAAGACAACATAACAGGAAACAGCCATGTTTGTCTGTTTTAAATGCCACAACATGATCCAGTATCTTTGAGAAAGACGAGTGCTATGCAGAGAAGTGTTTTTTGGTTTCTATAACCTTAAAACATTACTCAAACAAACATGTTTATCTGACGGTTAAAGCCTTCTGATCTCTAAGGCTGGTGGTCTGAGATGATGTTTCAGGCATTCCTGTACTGGAGTGACGTTTTGTTAGTGGCTGTAAAATGACACCCTAATAATCTGTATCTCAGGGAAACAGCTGCACACACGCACATTCGCTGTTACTGACGAACTGGAGACTGCCAGACTGTAAAAACGTCACCCGTTGCAGTGTTGTGTTCTGTCGTGTTTGTGAATTAACGATGCGCCTCAGCAAATGCAAACATGCACAAAACGTGTAAGGGGGCGTGCCGTTGTCGTGTGAGTCCGCAGGGGTCCGGTCTGGATTCTCACCATTAAACAAAGCCGTGAGGTGGGTGCGCAACATCTTAATGCTACTTCTGTTGCCATCAAGTCAAACCTTCACAGGGGACATGAAAGACGCCATCAAAGAGCAGACACCACCAAAATGTGACAAGTCCATGATAATCTAGGGTGAAATATAGGAGAGCACCGGGGACGACAACTCGCATCTCTCAGTCTCTGCTGCTGTAGAATTATTGCTAAAATTATGTCCGCGCAACAAACTCCATTTTAGTTGCCACATCTTCAAAGATGCACGAATATATTACATTTAATAGACTGATGGGCTGTATCTATAGCCAAATTCTGTTTGACAAAATTGTTTAGCTAAAGCTTGAGGTATAGTGTTAATACGTGGATTCCATATTCCACACAATCACTATATAAGACTATCACAAAATGCTTTTACATGTACTTGCATTGTATCTGTCAGTAATCAAATTTTAATGTTGTAAAATGTAAAAGTTATTTCAAATAAAAAGATATTTAAATACGCTGTGTTACAAAGCACCAAAATAAGTTGTCTATGAATTTGCCTCAACCAAACGCACACCCTTTTCTTCTGTATGAAATGGTGTTTCAGATCACAGCTGATACAATAAAAATGCATTGCCTTTACGGAAATGAAAACATTTTATTTAGCTACTGTTTACGAAAAAAATGTGATTGTAATTGCTATCTATACCAAAAATCACATTTTTGAATTTATCAGCTAACGTAAAATATAGACAAAACCTGAATGGTTTTGATTTTTTTATTTTTTATTTTTTGCCTTCTATTAATCACTTCTATTAATTTCCTTCACAGAAAATATAAAAGCATCAAAAATTTAATCTCACCTTCTATGTTTACTTATTTTGTAAGCCGTTTTATCGGTTTGCCTGTACGTAACTTTTAATGGTAATGTATTTTAACATTAATTACATTTGCTAAAATGTTCAGTTTAATGATGCATGTACAAATTACTTCCATATGTTTTTTAATATTCTGCCCGTACTGTGTCCACCAGACTTCAGAACAGAGCCAACCTTGCTAAGGTGTGAAAAGCTAAATACACACCTTTGCCACTGGGGGTCCTTAACACTTTAAATGTGATCTGTAAATCCTCTCCTTTATCACTTCTTTTCCGGGATATGTGTGTTTAGCTGGCAGGTAGCGCTCCACACACACACAGATGACATCGTGGGAAATAGTTCTCAGGTTCTGTTTTTCGGGTCTCTGTTGAGACCCAGCCTGAAGCAAAGACTGCAAGAACAGTCAGGGGTCCTCAGTGAAGCTGTAGTGATTGTCTTCACTTGCTGTTTTCCAAATCAGTGTCGGCTCAGCGGATGAGAATGAGCTGCTGTCACACGGGGGTATGTGCCAAGACATGGTGCCATGATGGAGCTCTAATGGTGTTGGCAATCGACATGTGTCTTCAGTCACTAGAAAGTGCCTTATAAAAGCACTCATTAAAAAATCTGAGAACAACATGATAGCTATATACTGTGTGCGTGCGTGTGTGTGTGTGTGTGTGTGTGTGTGTGTGTATATATATATATATCCTTGATTTGTGTAATTTTATAGCATGACCAGATTTTGTGAATAGTTTCGAAGACCTCTACACACACACACACACACACAAATATATTACATAAACGTTCAGCTGTCATCTGGATTATGATAATTTTGTGCTCACAGAGTGGTCGGAGAAGATGTGTTTTGACTTTGCCCCTGAGCATTATGGGTGATAGCAGAGCTCTGTTTCTCAGCAGCGTGCTTCGTGTCTGAGAAAGAGGGTGCAGGCAGGTAGCAGGTGCAAGATCTTATAGGGGTCCAGGATAAGATTAAATGCAGCTCAGGAGATGAGGGTGCAAGACAAGATACGTGTATTTAAATGCAAAATTTGAAGGCACTAATTTGTCTGTGAAATGAAGATTACAGCAGGGTGGGAGAGGAGGCTTTAATCAATGTTGAAAGTGGTGAAGGGTGAAAATGAGAAGAAGGGTTGTTATTAGGAGGGAGTGTGAAGAAGAAGAAGAAGAGGAGGTGCTGTGGTTAGGAGGCCCGCGTTACACACTTGGCACAAGCCAGATACAGACTGCACAGAGGCAAACTGGAGGTGCAGGTGAAAAACTGTATGGTTCCTGTAGATATTTTAAAGGCACTAGCTGGTGGTTCAATGTTGCCAGAACCAACACAGAACTTGATTAACCTTACAGAGCCAGGACATGGTTATGAATTATAAAGCCCAACCTACATTACGTCAAACATCACTAAAATCTGTAAGATTGGATGTGCTAGTTTTACCAGAGCAGGTTGCTAAGTAACCAAGGGCATACCAGTGATTTTACAGAGAACAGTAAATATTCTGAAAACATGTCCTGCCTTACATTTCTGTTGTATTTTAATTAAATGTACCTCAACTGGCTTTGAATGACTGCAGTGCTATCTTGTTACTGTACTGGCATGTAATATCAGCTGGTTTATGAGTGCATTACCTCCACCCTGTCAGCCTGTTCCTGATAACTCACTTGTCAGCTGTACGAATACCTAGAGAGCTTTCATTTGTAATTGTGCCTGTATATGAGGAAAAACTGAACCCCCCCCCCCCAAGCAATTTTGCAGTATTTCTTTTAAGACTTTGGGGATTGGAGTTTGAAGAAAATTAAGATTCACAAAGTTAAAACACATTTTTAAAGGCTATTTAACCAGGAGACACGAATCTCTGATGTCAATTTTCCATCATGTTGGACAAATGAGCAATGAGAGAGCAGGTGCTCCTCTTGAAAACAATCTTGAAAATTATTATCCTCAGTTTTCTCCTAAGATTCATTTCCAAACAACACTGTAGGAACCATCATACAGCCACTGAGATTTATATTACTTACATCATGTTTTTTTGAGAAAAACGAGTTACCCGTAACCCTACTGCAATTCAATCGTCAGCTGAAACATCACTTTTGAAAATTGCAGACTGAAAAAATATTGTAGTCAAAAGGAAAAAAGCTCAGAAAATGTGACAGAGCTCACGCTCCAATGAGAAGAACAGCTTGAAAAAAATTTAAACCAAAGACAAAGTTGAAATCGTATGTCTGAACAGCCGTGTGTGGGGGGGTAATGCGCGTTTAAGAAACACAGTTATTGTTGCAGTCTGGCCGTGCTTTAAAGCCCTCAAAGGTGACGCTGATCACAAATACTCTACGTGCTTTTTTGCAAGCACTTTCCCGTCCTTAGCCGAACAGAACCGAGGCTCTGTCAGAAACGGGAGCAGGCCCTCCTCTGGATGGCAGCGCTTTAAAGCACAGCTGCTTCACAGAACCGAAGCTGGGTCAGGACACGCGGCTGACGGTTTGGTATTTGAGAGGGTGGTCGTTTGCACAGCTTCATGCAGTCTCCAAACACAGAAGACATGGTTGACAACTTCAGACACATCTGGGCCAAGCGAAATACTTCTAACAGCTGTTGGAAATGCAGCAGATCAGGAAATGCTTTCCTGATTTTTGTGGAAAATTCATATAGAATTTGAGCTACCACTAAGGAGAATTTGTGTTTAAATGTGAGTCCTTGCAATTAAACTCTAGTTGTAATGCTCATTAGAAATGTGTTGGCATTCCCAGTATATAGTTAATGGTACATATGCTTTACTTTAGTTTTAACTGGTTTAGGAGACAAAATTACTTCTGCCTTACAATATTCAATTCAATTCAATTCAATTTATTTTTATATAGTACCTTTCGCAACAACATGCCTCAAAGCACTTTACACAGGAAATTACAGATGAAGAATTAATACAAATGAATGCATATTATATGCATATTATCAATATGCATATTATAAGCAAATAAAGACTGTTTTTTAGAGCAACACGCACAGACTAATTCTCTGGGTGAGTCCAGTGAAATTGAATTATAACCTCAGCAATGTTTATTTCAGAAGAGGGGTGACATAATTAAAAAATGTCTTCAAAAAAAACTGAAGCATGTGTGGATTTGTTGGTGTTGTCAGGTGTTGTTGGTGCTCATATGACATTTGACCTCCTTCCAACAGACTGTGCACCAGTTCACTAGCATAACTGTTTTTTTTTTAGATCACTCTACTCTAACCCATTGCTTTAACTACAACTTTGGTGCTTTACACCTTCTCTAACAATTTTGACATGAAAAGGAAACCATTTTAAATCAAAATTCCATGGTTCAGATCAACTGAGGGGACCGTAAATATGGAAAGGGGGTTTGTGTGGAGTACATTTACACACGTCTCTCTGCTTTACTGTTTCATTCGATTAAAAACTGTTAAAAGGAAGCAAGGGTACTGTTAGACAAGCATTGTATAATTAAAAATTGCTAAATGGTAGGAATGAATGTAGGTGCTTCCACAATACCTGGAGTGCGCAGTCCTGTCACTTTTCACAAGCAGATTAAGCCAAATAATGGTGATTAAATAATAATTGCCGTATATACAGTGGAGATCAAAATTACAGAACAACCTACAATTTTCTAAATTTCAAGGTCACTGCTAAGTCCTATTTCAAATTATCTAAATAGGACTAAAAGAGTTTTTTAAAGCATATTTCATGAGTTACATATATTTTGAATCACAGATTAAAAAACTTTTTAAAAAAGATTTGAAAAAGAACACTGATCAAAATTAGAGAACACTTTCAGATACCTCCCAGTTATTGGTGTGAATCTGGCACCTGGTGCTAATTTCTTTAATTATCTGACACCCTATTTAACTGGCAGCCTAACTTTCCAGTTTTCACTGACTTTGCAAGATGATGAGCTGTTCTAAAGTGACTGAAACCCTCCGGCAGCAGGTTGTCCAGATGAAGGCCAAAGGGATGATCCTTTCAGCCATAACAAGAGAAGTCGGTCGTTCCAAATCTGTGATTTCTAGAATATTGCATCTTTACAACGTCACATAGTCATTCAAGTCCCCCAAAAAGGCTGGTTGTCCATGAAAGACAAATGCAAGTGAGGACAGGATAATGCAGAGAATCTCAATGGGAATCAGTTCAACTCTACAGCTGGGATTTCTCGCCAGTTCAGCGCTGAACAGAGTAAGGATCTGTCTCGTCATACAGTGTCTCGACGTTTAAGAGAATTTGGACTGAAAGCCCACTCTGCA
>JABJVR010000016.1:3930236-3951480 GCA_025773905.1 Chitala chitala
TTCTCACTAGGAAGTCCTGTGACCAGCATGGGCAAATGGACTTCCTGTTTCCACATGAATGTTGTTTGAATGTATTTGTAACTCTGTAACAAGGAGAACTGGCTGCTCTGGAGAAGATGAGGGGTTTGTTATGGCACGTGCCAAGTCTGAGGGGGATTGGTAAGGGGGTGGGCGGGTACAGAGCTCTGTGAGCCTGAAGCAGATATGGACTTCAGGGTCCATGTGCTTTGTCATGCCTTCCATCTGACTGACTGTAAGGTTGGTAGCAGTGCTAGGACTGAAGAGCTTTTATAATCAGGGGTGAAGCAATATCTAGTTTGGTCCACTTTAATGTATGTTTTTGTTGTGATAAGGGCAGGGAGGGCGTTTTGTTGGACTTGCTGATACCCGGTGTACCCCCGGATGCAGCCTTCACCCAGGGCTTGTCGTGAGCCTGCGGAGTTACACCTACACCTAGAGCACATGAGGACTGTGTAGTGCCTTTACAGAATACACGGTTTATAATGTTAGTATGTCCAGGAGGGGCTGGGCAGCCAGTTGAACCTCGGAGGTTTTTTATTTCTCTACACTGTTTTTGGTTCCTCTCCTCAATTGTCTGGCTTTATCTTTAACTTCAGTCATCCACCTTCTGTTAATTCTGTGTAACATCTGTAACTTCATCCTATAAAGCATTTTGTTTTGTTGTGAAAGGCGCTATATAAAAATGAATTGAACTGAATTCTCTCTGGGCATTATGTACCATTAGCTTTTGGAGTTTGGGCTTGGTTTGACAAGTTTAGGCTGTTCTTGATGTCTCGGTTGGTTGATTGATTGACAGACGGCACAAGGGGAATGGCAAGGCTGGAGTGTGGTACAGGTGGTGGTGCTGTTACCTGACCAGGTATGTTTCCTTCTAGGAGGAAAAGGGACGGCTGCTGGAATGCTGCGCTGAGGTGATGGACGGCCAGGTGGACGCAGGCACACAGACGGACCCGGTGGTGGTGCTGTCGCTGGCGCAAGCCGCGGTGTTGGGCCTCATCTCCCAGAACGAGATCTTTGGGGCCACCATTGCGCCAAATGGCTTCTACACAGGCGAGACCAAGGACTGGCCCTTGCCTTCAGCTGATGGCAGCAGGTACGAAGGCATGGAGCAGCTCATCGGAGCCAATGGAGACTACCTGGCTGATACCCCGGAGGAGGAAGCGGGGCGGCCAGGCAGTTGTGAGAAGGATGGAGGGGTCAGGGACAGTGCACCGGTGGTGCGTCCTGAAGACACAACACCTGAGGTTGAAGCACAGGTGAAGGGTGAGGAGGTAGATGCACCGCTGCCGCCCTGTGTTCACACACCCCTAAGTCTTGTTGCCAGGGAGGGGATACAGCTAGTGGATCCTAGCATTTACAGAATAACCCCAAAGGTGGAGCCACCAGGAAACTGTTGCCCTGACTGCCAGAGGGAGGTAAGGAGGCAGCAGACCGAGGGGTTGCCCAGGGACGAGGCAGTCGAGGCAGGGCCGCAGGAGAAACAGGAGCAGCAACAAGAGAAGCAGGGTCACGGTGACGTGGATACAGGGAGCACCTCTGAGCCAGCAGAGGGCGCTCACAGTCAGCAGGTGAGCCGCTATTTTGAGGCCAGCGAGGTGGTCTACGAGGCAGCCACTCCTGGCGGTGTCGAAGACGGGGGTCAGGGTGCAGCGTGGGCAGAGCAGGTGGACGGAGAAGGGCAGCCTGAGCGGCGCCCGCAGATGGACCGGCTGGACGTGAACGTGCAGATCGACGAATCGTACTGCGTGGACGTGGGCGAGGGCCTGCGCCGGTGGAAGTGCCGCCTGTGCGACAAGTCGTACACGTCCAAGTACAACCTGGTCACACACATCTTGGGCCACAACGGTGTCAAACCGCACGGCTGCCCGCACTGCGGCAAGCTCTTCAAGCAGCCGAGCCACCTGCAGACGCACCTGCTGACGCACCAGGGTGCGCGGCCGCACCGCTGTGCTGTCTGCGAGCGTGCCTTTACGCAGACGAGTCACCTGAAGCGCCACATGCTACAGCACACCGACGTCAAGCCGTACAGCTGCCGCTTCTGTGCACGCGGCTTCGCTTACCCCAGCGAGCTGCGGGCGCACGAGGCCAAGCACGAGGGCGGGCGCTGCCATGTGTGCACGCAGTGCGGCCTTGAGTTGCCCAGCCACGCCCACCTGAAGCGCCACCAGGCCAGCCACCAGGGCCCTGCCGCCTACCAGTGTCCACAATGTCACAGGGCGTTCGCCTACCGCAGCCAGCTGCAGAACCATCTCCTGAAGCACCAGAACACTCGGCCCTTCGTCTGCTCCGAGTGTGGCATGGAGTTTGCCCAGGTGCACCACCTCAAGCAGCACGCGCTCACGCACAAGGTACTGAAAAGGCAAGCCTACCATCTGAAGGTACTGAAACCTCATTGTATCGCATGACCTCAACCCCCCCCCCCCCCCCCAAGTGCTAGTGGTGTGTTCCACGTGTCTCATAAGGCAAGCACGTTCCATTGTCTGGATAAAAGGGGGATGTCTTGTATGTACTTGCACTTTTTCCCAGCGTGCAGCTTCAGTTTTGTTTTCCATTTGGGGTTGTTTTTGTTGTTGTTTTTTTTTTTTTTTTTTTTTGGGAGCCACAGGAAATATTTCTTATGCATGTCATCTGAAGTGTGAAATATCTGCCTGACATTTACATCCAGGATTGATCAGCTTGATCGGCAGGAGCTCTCAGGTGTTCCAAGCCTGAGTAAACAGTGTGCCAGGCAGCTTCAACTGTGAACCTGGCTTTTAACACGCACACTGATGACTCAAATTGGACACTGGCAGTACTGTGATGTCTGCTACAGTCAGTGTGCAAGTGTGGTAGCCGGTGCCAGCTCTGTAAGTGAGCACTAGGTGGAGCTGTAGAGGCAGGCTGCTTTCCGACTGGTATCTGTACTTGGCATAATGCCATTTTTTACCCTTTTCAAAATTGGTATCTGTACTTGAATCATCAGGTCCTATTCTATATAATAAATTTTAGTCCTTACCTGAACTACTTATCCATTGATCATGCAGGGATTTTATGTGAAACGTTTTGGTCTTATGTGCTGCTATGAAAACGTTCTGTTGAATTCTTACCACGCACACTGTCAGGGTCCTGTTTAGGAATTGCTCTAAGCCGCCTCGTGTCGTTCTGTAACCCTCAGGGCATGAAGGAGTTCAAGTGCAATGTGTGCTCTCGCGAGTTTACCCTGTCGGCCAACCTGAAGCGCCACATGCTGATCCACGCCAGCGTGCGGCCCTACCAATGCCACGTCTGCTTCAAGACCTTTGTCCAGAAGCAGACGCTCAAGACCCACATGATTGTCCACCTGCCCGTAAAGCCCTTCAAATGCAAGGTGGGTGTCCACCTCCTCGTCTGTCTCGGGACATCTGTTCCTACATTGCTAGGCCTTTGTGTGGTCTTTTGTAAGGCGCAGTGTTCAGAAGTTAGCAGTGTTCTACCCACCTTAATTATGGGTCTGTTCTAATTCTCCATTAATTAACAGGGTAATGTTGAAGGAGATTATAGAAGGCAAGGAGGACAGCCTACCAACTGGGCTAAACTGAAATAGTGAATGGTAACAGCATGGTTTTGTTTTTTTGTGGCTTGGCAGGTGTGTGGGAAGTCCTTCAACCGCATGTACAACCTTTTGGGTCACATGCATCTCCACGCCGGCAGCAAACCGTTCAAATGCCCCTACTGCTCCAGCAAGTTCAACCTGAAGGGGAACCTCAGCAGACACATGAAGGTCAAACATGGCATCATGGACACCTCCCCGGAGGAACAAGGTACAGGACGACGCTGCTCGAACTCGTCCTCCTCATCAGCGTCTCTTAGACTGCGCAGAGGTTCACCTGCCTCCTTCCCTCCATCTCTAACACAGACCTATTCAGTAACAGCCCTGGGGAATTTGGTTCTGGCCAGCCAGTGAACTACCGTATTTGGCTTATTGTCTTAGCTGGATCCTCAGGAATCCCTTCCTCAGCTCTTAACGCTGTAATGAGAGCTGGGGAACTTTCTCCACTTGGTCCTCCAGGACTGTAACTGAACCGTCCTGCCGCAAGACCACCTTGATGTCTTTATTGGTTTGACTTTTTCCTAAACCATTTTTTATTATTATTTTTTTTAACCTTAACGCTGTCATCTGATATATTTTACTTCATAGCTGCTGTTACTAAGTTGTTTTGCAGTATGTATTGTTTATTTAAACGACATGACTGAGAAGTGATGCAGTGTGATTGGGTAATGCTGATTTCTACTCTTGAAATTAGCCTTCACTGCTTTGTGGAATTTGCAAATATACCCTGGTTTACAGAGGGTGCTCTAGTTTCCTCATGCAAACTAGTGTAAATGCAGGTCAGCTGAGCTGGCCAACTGATGTCCACGTGTGTGTGTGTATTTATTCACCAGCATAGCGTGCCAGTTAGAGGTGTTGATGCAAAAACATTAAAGGTGAAACACTAATGAAATCTATTGTTGGGTCACCAAGTGCTGAGCTCGTGGTTGTTGATTGCAGTGACCGAAAAGTTGCAGCTCAGTAAAACCCTGCCGATGTTTAAGCAGTAGCAGTTAAAGTAGACATTGTGCACGCGTCCCTGAATAGCCTCGTGCACCAACAAGCCGCAGGGTTTAAAAAAGAAACGTGAAACAAATCAAATGCTAGCAGTAAAGGATCGTTATTGCCCCTGAAAAACACTCCAGCAAAAACGATCCAAGTTTACTCTGAGTTGGCAGTGGATAAAACGGGAACGGGTGTCCCAGCAGATTGAAAGACGACACCACTGAAGCTGTATTGAAACTGTTTTGTATGAATCGTCTTACTGGTGTAAATCAACGTGCAATAAATACATAAACATACAAACAGAGTTAATTTATTGTTATAATGGATATATGCATATGGAAAGAATGCATTTTACTGGGTAAGTGTGTCTGTTCTTCACCCCTCAGAACCGCTTCCTGACTTGGAGCACCAGGAGGACTATGAGGAGGAGAACTTTGACTTCACAGAGAGGAGCAATCTGGAGAGCAGCAACGGCCCAGGGGTTGGCAAACTCCCCGAGGAGGCCATGCGGGACATGGACTACTACGGTTTTGTTAAAGATGGCGACCAGTACAGCGCAGCGTGAATATGTGTGGCCTTAAGACAGAACTATGTAGAGGATGTGAGCAGCAGGGGGCGGGGCTAGTGCTGAGCAGATGGACAGGCAGGAAGCGGCCGCCACAGCAGGACATGCGTTTGACTGTGCTGTTCCTCTTTAAGTGTCCTGGAGAGCAGGAAAGGAGCTGGAATTTGTCCCGTTGCAGGCAGGGTGACCTCAACTTGTGGTCTGACGGCACTGAGACGGGACTGCTGTTCACCACGGAATCATCTCTCCTCTTATCCAGTCACTGCTGTGGAGCACATCACGTAGGGGGGGTGGGTGAGGTTAGTGTCCAGGTGCAGATGTTTTCAGGACTGGTATAGAGCTGCTCAGTGAGGCGAAGCGGGATGGTGTGTGAAGGTGTCTTCTGAGCCCTGTAGATCCCACGGCTGTTTGGTCCTTCCAGCACTGCTGATGTGGGAAGGGTTGGGGAGGGCTTACAATTCAAATTTGCCCATCACGATTACAAACTGCCCCTCGTACCCAGGTTTTTTTTTTTTTTCTTCAATCTTTTATTTTTTATAACCTATGCTTACTTGGTGCCTGGAGCTCTGAAGAAATACTGCAGAATACGCTGCACTTTGGATTATTAAATTGCACTGAACTTTTAACAAAAAAGAGAACAATAGTTCTTCATGTTGCCGTAACTCGTGCCCTTCCTGCAGTCCAGTGCAGGGTAGTGCTCAAGGTCATGTCTTGGAAATCGCAATGGGGTTTGAAATGTGTGAAGGCACTGTCTCCAGGGTGCAAGTCGCCTTAAACACACGACAGCTAGAGGACGTTCTTGCAGCGGTGGTGTTTGGCTCTTCCCCATGGAGGGAGGGTCCATTACAGCAGTATTTGTGGCCGGCTGCCAGTCAGTCATATGCTGCCAGTGTTAAAGTGGAACGTGTGGCCTGCGGATCATTCGCTGAGACTGTTAGGGGCTTGTGTGCATTTCACTGTTATGGCTCAAAAGGTGAGGTAGCTTATTGTTGATCCTACCTCTGTGGTTTGTGTTAGGTTTTACCAATCTGATATAGAAGTGAGAACTATTCCCCCCCCCACGATTTTCAGTTGATTGTACAGATTGTATGTTTGTAGTCACCTCTGTACCAAAAAAATGAGGGTTAATGTTACATACCCGTAGAAGGTGAAAATGCAACAGAAAGGAGTGCGTTTCCAATTCGACTTTTGAGTGAATGTGTGACAAAACAGTGGTGACTAGGGAGTGTCCCTCTAAGGCCAGTGCTTTAAGGGTATAAAGTGTGCCTGGCAGCAGTATGGTAATCCAGAGTTTTTAATCACCTTGACATTATACACGACTGCACTGAGGCAGAGTCGGTGCCTTGTGGGTGTTTCTGTTAACTGTATATACATAAATCACCTTGGTGCATTGTTACTGGTTGGCCAGCTTGTTTTGCTGTCCCGTCATTGGTTAAGACTGTTGTCATAGCTAGTTTTTTTTTTTTTTCCCCCCTCCCCCTTAGTTTGGCCAGGTCCAGGGAGCTGAGTTACAAGGTATAAGGTTACAACATGTTGTACTCCGTTGAAGCTTTTAGCTCGTCATTTTGCTCAATACCACACAAGGTCAACACTGTATTGTAGATAATTATGTTTAGCCATTGGCTGTTACCTCCGCGCCCACGTTGTTTAGCCGCTGCGGACCAAAGAACTTGACTACTTCAGTATCCTACTGCCAAAGGCTGCGGCTGCAGGCTCTCCCTGGTCACGGTGGGGGAATGAGACTGACTCCTGTCAAGGGTGACCTTTAACCTGTCTTGGTAGCTCAGTTTTGAACTAACCAAAGAGTGTAATAGTTAAAGTTAGACTGTTTGGTCCAAGTTCAGCAACAGTTAGACTACAACAGGGCCTTTTGTTGGTAGGGGCCCTGAACTCTATCCAGGGGACACTGCCTGTGAGTAGACTGTACTGTAAGCCTGGCTTCCCCACAGTGACATGTCCGGTCTGGTTAGACTGCACGTCGTTGGATTGTACGAGTTTGTGTAGGCCCGTGCTGTCGAGCTGTAACGTCCCCAAAGCCAGTGTAGTGTTCCTTACCAGGACAGCTTTGTGGCACCAATGAGGAGGGGAACAAAAAAAAAAAAAAAAAATCTCCCCCTTTTTTTTTTATTTTTTTTAAATCCCATACCTTTGAGTGAGTGGAGTTTAGCACTGTGCATACAGACTGCCAGAGTGGTGGACGTGCAGGTGTGGAAGATGCTTTACATCAGTCAGACATTGGGTGGGGCAGATAATTGACTGGAAGGAATGTCTTTAAGCGTAGGGATGGACCAGAACTACTGTTTAGTTTTGTTGCACACTGATGTGAATATCCTAATAGTCACTTGTAAATTGTTGTGTACTTGACTATACTGTAAACCAAGTAATAAAATTATATACCTTTCAAAAAAAATGCAGATTTTTACCGTCCATTAGAGGAACAGAAGAGTCAAATTCATGAATATTTATTGAGTCTGACTTGCAGTGGCCCTTCAAGTGGAGTTCTGTCACGCTATTAAATTACATAGAATATTGGCATACAGTACTTCATATTACAAAAATAAACCTTAAGAGATGGAGGTGTAAGTGAACAGCATATCCAACCGTTGCTACATGGCCCTCTGTACTTTAAAAACACTACGTTTCCCTTCGGGCAAATGAGCATGGTTACTATGACCTTTTAATGCTAAAAATGAGGTACAAAAGGAGCACCACCATCCACCCTCCTCGCTGTTCACTTCCCCAGCGCCTTGTCCAGGTTGGTCTTGATGGCGTCCAGGAAGTCCGTAGTATTGACGTAGTGCTCATTGAGCTTGCAGCTGCAATGAAGCAGAGACATGAATGTTGGAGAGGCCACAAAAATTATGTACAACAGGCTAGTAAGGGGACATTTCTACTAAAGATTTATCGTAATTTCTGGATTATAAGACGCTACTTTTTTCCCACGCTTTGAACCTCGCATCTTAAACAATGAAGCGGCTAATTTATGGATTTTTCCCGATTTCACAAATAAAGTATTTGCAGCCACTCGACATCAATGTAAATCGTGCATTTAAGGTGGTGCTACGTGTTCAGTGGGAGGCTTGGATGACAAGTGGGGAGAAATCCTTCACTAAAACGGGCTGCATGCGAAGAGCAATTTATGGTCAAGTCTGCCAGTGGATCCTGACAGCGTGGAGCACTGTCAAAAAATCCACTATAATCAACGGGTTTCGAAAGGCTGGACTGCTGCCTGTTGAAGAGGGCAGCACGAGCTCAGCGGGGAATTTGCCTCCTGATGAAAATGACGAGAGCGACAATGAAAACGATCCTGAGAAAACATCGGATGAAGCAATTCTGAGGCTGTTCAACTCCGACACCGAAGGAGATGACTTCAGTGGTTTCAGTGCACAGGAGGAGGAAGACTGACCAATAACTTTCTTGGTAGGCTACTGTTTTGTTACAAGCCGTGTTACAGGCACTATCTTTCGTTAAAGCCTGTGTAAAGTTCATTTGTTTCAATTTAGGCACCTGTGGCTTATAGACATGTGCGGCGTATTTATGTTCAAAATACTTTTTTAAAATTCAGTGGGTGCGGCTTATATTTAGGTGCGCTTAATAGTCCGGTAATTACGGTAATCCATTTGGGTATGAATAGAAAATGGTGACTTTAAACAAGGCATCTGCTTACAGTAGCGGACGTTGCTCAGCAGGATATGAAGGCTGCTTTTGACAAGCTGCGCAGTGGATGTGTTAACTTGGCAGGTTGTACTGTGCTCAGGCAGCGTGGTCCTGAACCCATCATGAGCCTGCACTACGTAGTTATCGCACTGCCGACAGTGTTCAGTTTACGCGGAGGGTTCGAGCAGGAGGACTCACTTGGCGAGCCCGTGGATACATCCCGCGAGGTCCTTGGTCATAACGCCACTCTCCACGGTCTCAACACACACCCTCTCCAGGGTCTGAGAGAACCTGCGGGTCAGAACAGGATCGTGAGGCAAAGTGGACCCGATCAGAAATGGCACCAGGGTGTGTGTGTGTGTGTGTGTACTTGGTTCAGACAGGGGCATGAACAAACAAAGTCCCCCAATCTGTAATTTTAACTTAATGGATAGTTAATACAAGATAATTTGAACTGTAACAACTCCTAAAATCTGCACAAGATTCCATCCTGGGAAAAAGCTGTTAACTTGAAAAATGGCAGTTATTTAATGGCTAGCTAGAAAAACCAAAGCCAATAATGGCCTCTGGAGTAGCATGGCAACCATTCATTTTATAAAAAAAAAAAATAAAAAAAAATAAAAAATAAAAAAAAAAACTCCACACAACTCTGTAGTCACTATTTCGCAATTTGCCCTTTTCCCAACCCCCCAATATTAACACACTGAAATGCTGAGAGGGGCCGGCTGCTACACATTCATCATGCCTACATGGACAAGGCTCTGCTTACTTGATCAAGTCGGGGTTCCCGTCCAATTTGCCACGATGCTCCAGGCCCCTGGTCCAGGCAAAGATGCTGGCAATGGGGTTGGTACTGGTTGGCCTTCCCTACAAGCAGGACGGATACAAGGTCAGAACCTGCTCCGGTCCAGAGCTGTCCCCTTTTACCCACGCAGGGCTTGATATGATCAAACTGCAATCGCACAAAATTCAGATGTTTCAACATCCCAGTACACAACCCACAAAACGAACAGAAAGTAAGGTGTACTGATGATAATGTATAAACACTAGCTGGTACTGAATGTACAAGGTTTCACTTTCAAAAGTATAAGTCATTTTCAAGACCTTCAGTAATCCTAATGCATTTTAGATTGCATGATCTTGAAACTCCAGGTGTTCTGCAAAAGCCTGTATGAATTTTAAGTGCAAGTCACTCGCAGCTCCTGTGGGGGTTGCTGTTGACGATGCCAAGGCAGCATGAGATGAGAAGACCGTCCGCTCACCTTCTGGTGCTCACGGTAGTGTCTGGTCACCGTGCCGTGAGCTGCCTCTGCCTCGATGGTCTTCCCGTCCGGACACACCAGCACCGAGGTCATCAGGCCCAGAGAGCCGAAGCCTGAAAAGAGGACACCAGAGAACAGAGGTCCTCTGCTGAGCTGCTTCTCCATGCTGGAGCACCACCTGCCTGGCACATTTGTGTACAGCTCACCGCTACGCATTTCAGAGCAACACGCTGCATTAGTGACATGCAGCTGTGTTTGGACCAGAAATTTCTGGAGACGGAGCTTTCTTTCCCCTTGATAGGACACATCAGCTCTAAACTCCTAGAGCTGGAGAACCAGTCCTGGTGGTGGAGTCTAACCCATGTCTGATCCCAGGGTATGTGAACCACACCCTTTCAAATCTCCTGCCTCTTTTCAGTTTCACAGGAGCTGATTTCTTAACAAGCACGGAGCCGATTCAGTTTCTCCTAACCTGATACATCAGAGTTTTTGCAACATTACCTTTAGTATGTTTGCACAAGGTTAAATACCTGAGCATTCATTTATTTAGCTTTCAAAATAGTTCCTAGTCCCAGAGAAATGTCATAAAATACTTTGTAGCTTCTGAGTACAGCTAGTTGCACTCAGGGGAGGTTTGGAGCTTTGGTCAGTTTCACTCACCCTGGGCCAGGATGTCGGACTGCACGTCCCCGTCGTAGTTCTTGCAGGCCCACACAAAGGCCCCGGAAGACTTCAGCACCTGAGCCACCATGTCATCAATGAGCCGGTGCTCATACCAGATCTTCAGCTTGTCAAACTCAGGCTTGTAGTTTCTGAACAGAACGAGTCAACAGAAATCTCTCATTAGCACCTGTGCTAATGAATTCCAAGACTTCTCCCACTTACTGAACATCACGGTATATTTTAGAGGTATATTAAAGACATTAAAATAGTCAATTATACTACAAGCTAAATCATCTTAAGACACCTTTTGCTGATGCTCACTGAGACCAGCCGTCATAGCTAGCATGTTACATCACCATGTCTGAATAATTGTCTGTCTAAGGTCTGCTTCTCAGTTTGTGAATCTGTGCAATGCAACATTAATCGACTCCAGCAGCTCACTTCTCAAAGATGTCCTGGAAGATATCCTTGAAGCGCCCGTCGTAGGCTTTCAGGATGGTGTTCTTGGTGCTCATGTAAAGCGGCCACTTCTTCTGAATGGCGTACTGGAAGCAGCTGTGTGCAAACCCGGTGATGGACTGCAGGGGGCACAAGAGGAGAGCGCCTGTACCAGGTGCACGCGCGGACACATAACGCAGTCGTTGCCTTGTGTTCGGTGTGTGCGTTTCTAGCCAACCTACTTGCCAAATTCATTTTAAAAAAAGTATTCCACTGTGAGTGTCAGCAGAAGATCCATAGTGCTATGAACTCAAACAAACCTCTGACTAAAGAAATCAGGGAGATACTGAAGGTCAAAGCAAACTGTTCCGCCAACGGCGATGACCTCCACAGGTGTGCAGCATGTGCCAAAGCAAAGCGATTCGATTATGTAGGGAAACGGCGCGTTTGCTCCGGCCTTCCGCTGAACTTGGGCATTACACAAAAACAACAGTCCAGCCAAGTGGCACTTCCTGCTTTCTGGTAAAGGTTAAACAGCAGCCACGGCAGGGTGCACAAAATCTCACCCATTTCGGGGACTGCGATAGCAAGTTTTTCTTTCTTCTTGAAGTCATAAATTCAGTAATCTGAACGTTGTGAACTTTTTGAAAAGGCCAAACAATGTGTGTGTTTCCCAAAAACATTCGATTAAAAACACCAAGAGGGCAATATGGACAGCCTTGACATTAAGAGGTAAGCGGTATTCGCGAGACAACCGATACACTGCGCACGTTTTTTTACCTCTACGTTACCTTTAACAATAAACGCGTTTCCGTAAACAGGGTTAATAGTTAAGTGTACAGCAAAGCTCCAAGAACGCAGGTCTTCACAGCAGGAATAAAACACCACGTTCTATACATGAACAGCACTGGTGCCAACTACCAAATCTCCAAGATGTCCTTCAGAGCCCTGTATGGTCACAAGTCAGCAACTTGCACAACACAAGCGCAGTCCACAATACACACACACTTACCTCATCGGTGTTGTACATGCCCATTCCACAGCCACCACCGGGGAAGTCAAACACCTCCCACTCCTTTGCTTTGCTTCCATCCGTTGGAGTGAAAACTATCTTGAACTTTCCTGGCTGATTCACCACAAAGTCTGTTGCCTTGTACTGTGAGAGGAGATGGCAGAGTGTCAGCTCATAGTATGCGCCATTCATTCATCTCTCGAGAGAAAACCAAACGACAAACACCACAGGAATGTCTACCTGGTCACCGAAGGCATGTCTGCCAATGGTGATGGGTTGCGTCCAACCAGGAACCAGGCGGGGAATGTTCTTGCACAGGATTGGCTCGCGAAAAACCGTCCCACCCAGAATGTTCCTGATGGTTCCGTTGGGACTCTTCCACATTTTCTTCAGCTTGAATTCTAGTGGGAGACACAGTGGGAGGAGTCAGGTCTTGCAACTGTCAGTCTAAAGAGGCCCACAGCCTCCAGGGGGCAAGGGGGGGGGGGTACACACTTACCCTCCACCCTCGCTTCGTCAGGAGTGATGGTCGCGCACTTCACTGCCACGTTGTACTTCTTGGTGGCCAAGGCGGAGTCGATCGTCACCTGATCGTCAGTTTGGTCACGGTACGGAAGACCCAAGTCAAAGTACTTCAGCTCCACATCCACGTTGGACAGAATGAGCTGTGTAATTCGTTACAGCAAAGCAGAAAAGTACATCAGCTAACATAAAATACACCCAAACAGTAACAGAAACACATAGTGACAAACTGATGTAGGTTGAAGGGAAATATCTATACAAAAAGACAGACTTCACTGTGAAATAACGGAAAAATTGACGAAAAATAATGTTTACAGTACACCAACAAAGACAACAATGGCTCAAAGTCAATAAATCTTAATGAAATCCACTATTATAATGATACTTGGAAAACATCCATGCTTCAATGACAGAATTAAGCTAGTTTTACCTTTGCAAAATGTTACAGAAGACAAGTAATTGACTATAACATGAATAAAAGTGTAGATTTAAACAATTTTGTGCATTAAAGACTGACAATAGGCAGCATAAACAGGCAATAACAAACAGGAACAGCTGCTCACAACCTAACATGTCCCAACTGTCCTGCCATAACAGTAATTTGGTTTGAATTTAACAATATAAAACTCAGAGAAAAATAAAAGTTAAGAATGTCAACACAGTCCTGATAGTCAAAACCACGCAATGCTGAAAACTAAAGGGAAGCGGAAAATAGTTTCCATTTCAAATTGCATTTCTTTTCATTTTAATTGTGCAAATGTCACACAAAGATCAGACAGGTCTAAGCCTTAAGGAGGTGCACCCAGGAGGGGCTCTTGGCCAAAGTCTGCCTACATGAGGTTATACCTGTCACATTAGGTACTGAGGCTATTCTCCTGCCCACTGTTAATGTTTCATAATGTTCTTCAGTCACACCCACCCATAAAATCTCACACACACACTTTACACCTTTCCAACATAATGAAACAGCATCCCAACTACACTCTGATGTTTTTATAATATGAAAAAAAAGAAGAGAGCAAAACAGGAGGCAAGAGTTTAAATATGGAGTCTGCAGGAGCGGCACACGAGGTGAGAACAGACATCTCAGTGCCCCGGTGATGGGGAGCACAACCCTGGCCCACAGTACCTTCTCCTTGATGAACTCCCAAATGATGCGGGTCATCTCGTCCCCATCCATCTCCACCACGGGCTGGGCCACTTTGATGCGCCTGTCAGCATCTGAAGAAGATGGAGTGAAGGACAATCAGAGAACCGGCTACAGTCCTGCACGTTAGCCCTCCCTGTCAGTTACACCACGAGATTATTTACTTGTCACAGTAAGATGTTAAATGCACACTGAGCCTAAAGTAATTTAGTAATATTACCTGGAAGAGCAGTCAACAATTACACAAAAGTTAATGTTTAAAGTGAAACTTTAAAGTTTCTAGTTACTTTCTATGAACTGTGTACAAGTTGGGACTTGTAAAATATGACAAAAAACTGGAAATTAAAATTCTAGTCACATCACATGAGGCTCACAAGAACGCTTTTTGCACAAGCACCTACTCCACCACGTCTCACAGAGCAGCCTGGGAAAAAATATCCAAAGGTCCACTCTGACCAGGACCTAAAACTGCACCATAATTACTACAGAGCACCTTAAAATGACAGAACCACAATTACACTTGCATAATTACACTTAATCTCATTCCATTACAGTATGCAGAGAACAGCATGTACAGGGAGCGGCACCTTATATAGGAAAACAGCAAGCACAAAGGGCGAAAAAGCTGAGAGGAGGTAGTATGAAGCTGTTTCCTGTCAGAAGAACCTCGCTTGTCAGGCCTTGAGAATGGGGGGGGGGGGGGTGTGACGCAGAGTGTTCCTGCTCTTAGAAGCCTGCTGCTCAATTTGCTGCTGCAGACCATCAGTTTCAGGGGTATCCTGGAACCTGCTTTCGTTCACCCAGAACATACATCCACACTGCATTCAGCTCATCATAAAATGATAAAAAAAAGATGCTACAAAACTGATTGATGCGTACTGAATGGAGTCCATGACATGCAGGGACAGAAATTAGCTACACCTACTCATGAGCACAGAATGCTTTGCATGCTCACCCAGTAGAAGCTACAGCACTGAGTTGTTGTAGTTCCTTTACAAATGAGTGGATCTCATCTCCATGGCTACATTGTATAGAACGTGCCAATGTAAACGGGGAAAAAATGTTTGTTACAGTAATGGGGCCTGTCAGGCACAGCTGCAGCACAGAAAGGACGGCCACGGCAATACGTTTAGGTGGGTGACAGCTAACTCACTCCAGAGGGCATTCTCTCAGCGTGGGACAGGGGGATCAAACACAGTATCCCAGCAGTCACCACGGTGCATGGAGGAGCTGAATAACTACAGCAGCCAATGAGATCAAAAGCAGCAGAAGAGAAACTCTTTGGCCAAACATTCTGACCAAGGAAAGGTTTACTGGAGGGGGGGGGGGGTAGACATGTGACAGAGTTATCTAGGTACTATGAGCTAATCAGTTACTGGTGCTAATAACATTCTTCTGTTACACAGAGAGGTCAAACCCCCACCCCAAAAAAATCAATACATTCCAGGCCAACAAGCTCTGAAAATCCACAATCTAGATCCATTTGAAGTGTACATAAACCACTGAAACCATTCGATTAACCTCTGATATCACAACTGTCGTGCTTTGAAATTTTACGAGCATGTCCATTTTACACCCCGCTTCACCTGCAACCACCCCGGGATTAAAACAGGCTGTGTAACGGGACCGTTCACTCTGCAGTGTACGCTTAATTAACGGATTTATGCGATTGCTGCAGACCACTTTTCAATCCGGCTGCAAAAATGCCACATGTCTTACAGGATCCACTCAACAATAACTGCTATAAAAACAAAATTTTAAAATTCAAGGTGAGAACCATATTAAAATCCAACATTTAGACCTCAGAACCTGGCAATCTACAAGATCACTTCAGTCACCCTACCCACAGTGGTCCTGAAACAGATCAGCCTACTGAGGTCAACAGAAGAACTTCACAGCTGTGTGTGTGTGTGTGTGTGTGAGAGAGATAGACACCTGCTGAGTGGTATGCTGTGTTAATGCTGTTATGTAATGAAAATTAACCAACATTTTTGATCCAACTATAAAGCAGCACAGGGAGTGAGTAACAGAACAGCACCCTAAGTATAAAGCTATCTGAAGCAGAGCCCTTAATTATCCCATTTTAAAATGCATTACATCTTTTTTTTATAGAGCATCAAATTTTCAGCAGCCAGACAGACACCACCATAGACACACGATTCCACCGGAAACACTTCCACAACATCCAGCTATGCTGTTTAAATATTTATTGTGCACCTACTGTATCTACATTACAATACACATCTAAATGTCTCTGCTCGAAATCTCTCACTCAGACAGCCCAATAAGAAAACTGTGGAAGGCAGAGATTCTGAGTTAAAGCTGTAAAAACAGAAGGGGACACTCGCAGCCCACAGGGTTAAGACGACTCACCTCTCCAGTGAAGCTCCACGCAGCTGCACAACACACACCCTTGTGCTCCAAACAAGCAACAAACAAGTCCGATAACAAGGGCCATCAAAACTGATGTCTTGTCCAATTGATACGTTTCAGCCCTTTCATTCACGTATTTACGCTAATACACACTTCCTTTCCAGCTTCTGCATGTTACATTCTAATCAATAACAATAAATACTGAAATGCAGTAAAATAACCATTCAGACCTCATTGTAAAATACTGCCAACTACTCTGACAAGTCACAACCCAACTCCAAATTACCACATTCCAGTGTCAAGGATTTGACATTTTATTCTATCCTCAGCAGTGTGAACATGAAGAAATTAATAATGGAACTTTCTAGCAATTTTTTCTCCACACAAGAAAGAGTTTTGTTTGAAAAGACAGATAACGAAAGATAACAAGTAACAGAAACAGCGGGTGGTTGATTAACACGTGCCCAGGGTGTAGATATAATGGTTTGTGTTCTGTAACTGCCCACATTAAATTTTCAGAAAACAGACCTCAAGCTTAGTAAAAATACATATTTGAGCATGAGTTTACCATTAGGCCTGTACAGTATAAAAACCAATCTGTCAAGTACCATTTTTGGTTTCAATTTAGTGAAAGAGTACAAACAAATGGGAGCATAAGCAGACTCCAGGTTGTCTGAAGGTCATCAGCGCACTCTGTACAGCACTACAGCAAGTGTTACAAACCCTGTGCTCACTTTGTCAGTGGGAACATTCAGAATTCACACAGACACTCATATTTCCTTTAACAATTTAGTGAACATTTAAATGCAGCATAATATAACAGCTACACAAAGTGCTAAATCTTCTTTCATACAGGACATGGCTGGTATGAACCAGACAGCACTACTGCAATATTACATCTCAGATCTACCACCTCAGCAGTAACAAGAGGCTTTCTGGCTGTATTCATGTGTGCATTACTGCAGAATTAACCCCTGTGAGCTGCATCTCCAGTCACTCTGCTTATAAAACCCCCTGACGAAGCAGCCCACGGCAGGCTGGCTACCAGACCAAAATCACTGCCAGAGCTTCTCTGTAAACATGCTACTAGCTATGAAATCTGCGACCCTTCAATTACAGCATACACGAACCGCTTTACCAGGTTTTAGCAGTCTTCACCTCACCAGCGTTGCATTGCAGCAAAACAAACGGACCACCCGAGGTTACTGTCACTGCAGGCAACGAAACCGAAAACCTTCCAGTCAAGGAAAACCGAGTTAGAACTTCAATAACACACCCGTCTTTCATTACATGATAACAAACAATGCAGAATAACACTTTTTCCTTAAAAATTGCACATGCTCACTCTAAGCCACACTGACATTGTTATTATTAACATATTATTAAAAGCTTTATTATTAAAGATAATACTG
Organism: Chitala chitala; assembly: GCA_025773905.1. Lineage (NCBI taxonomy): Eukaryota > Metazoa > Chordata > Actinopteri > Osteoglossiformes > Notopteridae > Chitala > Chitala chitala. The sequence continues at coordinate 3,947,861 of JABJVR010000016.1, forward strand.
GCTGCCAATCACCTATATTTCTTCAGTTTTTTGCACTTTAACGTTCCACAAGTTATACCCAACACCTGGCCATAATGAAGGGAAACATCATCTGCATTTTATGAATAACATCAAATGCACAGAATGACTGAATCATTTACAGTGCGACATGGGTGGCATCTAATTTCGACATGACCTGTAAGAACAGCGATTTTAAAAATGGCGGAAATACACATAATTTGTTATAACGTTTCCCGTTTTACTTTCACTTATTTCCTCTGTAGTGTGCAGTCACGCATCCAGATCTTCAGGATCCTCTGGACTGAAGATAATCTTTTAATCAGCCTACACCTGCTGCGCTCACATGACCCTGACGCAAAAAATGAATCTGAATATTCCGCCAAAGATGGCTGAATCTTAACCAATCAGATTCTGCATGGCGTGCGCGAGGAGGGGGGGGGGCACTACCTTTGACCCAATTAAATTTAAAAATCACGAGAAATGAATGACCGGCTGTAAATGTGACAATTGTCTTCGCATTTCGTATTAGCATTTTTTTTTCGTGCAAACGTGGGAGATGTTAAGTACCAGGCATGTCAAAATATACAGCACGCGACATCTATTTAATCGGTACATTTCAAACATCCATTTTAAAACTTGCTGAAAGCAAATACAACACACACCAAACCAGCACCCTCCCCTCCACACACACCAAAACCTCAGGTCTACCGTCATTCACAAAACCCCTTGGCGGAACGACCTTGACAGCATCATCATCTTCATCTGAATAACGCCATTAGGGGACATGGCCGCAGAAGGTTAGGACAAAGCTGACCTAACACACCGAAAATGAACTGACAGCAGTTTTGAATAACAGTTTAGTAAATAATAAACATGCTACTTTATTCATCACACTTTAGCTTTCATTTAGCGACATGGGTACGATTCATTCTGAACGCGATCTGGCGACAGTCGTTGGGGAAACGATCAACGCAGAAGACCAAGCAGGATTTTAACCACTGAGCCGCATGCGGTTCCACTGCAGACAGACGTGATAAGCGAGATATGGGGTTTATGACAGGAATACGTGTCACCGAGTCACCAGAGGACTCACAGAGGACTCGCAGAGGACTCCTGACTGCAAGGTGAACTTAGTGGGACACGTGGACGATCTGCTCATTTTCCCATACCGTAACATATCAGCTCTCGCAGTTTAATACTCAAGACGTTAAAACCTGCAAATTCATAGCAGATCTATCAAATAGTTAAAGCCTAAGGACGGGTAAGGCTTGCCACCGAACACACACAGCCCTATCCGCTTAAAACGCATCCACAGAATTAGACAAAGAAAGATACCCAGCTGGACCCCGAGGGAAGAGTAAGAGACCCTGATATGCCGGACAGCACTGAAGCACGTCTGATGGCCATCGGTACCGTTCAAATTGGACAATAACGGACCGAAAAAACCCACACACGCAAACTGTACGGTGCCATTAAGTTCACTCACATCTTTAATTCAAGCCGGGATTTCTTCGGCCTCCGATTAGTTTTATATACGACTTGTACGAAGAAAAAAAACACTACCTAACAAATTTAAATAAACTGAATTAAAAGTTTCATCTTATATAAGCGTACAGAAATACCAGTAAGACAAAGCCTCTGCAGTTTGCCCCAATTCATTTTCGCTACCTATAAATAACTCGAGATGCCATTGGTAAAATCGTTTCGCATGTATGACGGTGATGATACAAAAGAAAAAGGGTAAAAAAAAAAAAAAAGACTCACAGCTCCTTTTATGTAGACTCTGGCAGGACACGGCAGGGGCGAGAACGGCGGGATTTTTGGAGAGAGCCGCGGCAGACCTAGTTAGCGAATTCAGGACCTTGAGATACCCTGCCATCTTTGCTGGAAGCAGTAGATGCAAACCGGGCTGCGTTTCGAAAGAAGAAGGAGCGACGCAGGCTGGCGCGCAGGAACATGCAAAAAGCGCCTCCCCGAAGCAGCGCGTCTCTGTACGTCACCGTCCAATCACAGCGCGGCGCCGTGTTGTTTTTCTGTCCGATGAGCCCTCGGGAGGCTCCTTCTGACCAATCAGCGACGTGCACACTGACCGCTCTGTCCTGCAGTTTGCGCCGTGTGACATTTAAATGTCAGATGCCCGGTTTTCATGAATTATTTTCGCGTTGCATATAAACGCATTGGTAGGCAGCGTTCCTGAAAACACGTGCTTGTGTTTGTATGGCGTAATATTTTTTTTCCTTCTTCAAAATGTAAAAAATGTCATTAAAGAAACGTGTTTGTTTTAAATCACACCTAAAACAATGATGACGATGTTAGAGGACGTGGGAACGTTAATATGAATAATGGCGGGAGCCGTTTCAATCTAGAAATAATCGTGTCACATTCTGTCCTTCCACTCCTGGGCAGAAGTCTAAATTTAGCACTGAATGTTATCCAAACCCAGAGAGGAACAGCGAGCGCGCACTCATGTGTCAGTCTGTCCCTTAAAGCAGCCTTTTCTCTCTGGAGCAGGGCATGATTAAAAACACCCTCATCTCACTGCATACAGACACACGAATTAAAATAACGACACAGAATTGAAAAATGTTTGTTTCTGACAAATAGACAACTGTAAGTTAGAAATATAAGGGGTAGTGCAGAAAACAAACACTGTGAGAAAGGGAAAAAGGTCTTTCATAAGGAAGCGCAGAATACCAATGTCCACATGAAACTGGAAGGCATTTCGTGTTGGTGTCACTGGCGTCAGGACCAGTAAAAGGGAGGTGCAATCCACAGGACATAAGTACTTGGCTGTCTCTTGTCTAATTGGTTTGTTTAAAAGACCTGTCACAAATTACATAATGATATATTTTTTAACTGTACTCAAATATAGAGGGTAAATTTTAAGATGCAAAACAGTGTTACATTGCCAGGAAAAAAATTGGAGGCTGACACAAAACACTTAATTTGCAGAGTGCGAATATTAAAAGTTTCTTTTGAACGTTAACTTTAGTATGTAAAAACAAACTCGGGAGTCTAATAATAGCCTACATTGGAATACAAACTGAAAAGTAATTTGAAAGTCATTTGCAAGCAGATAAATTGGTGGCATGTTTTATCCAAAATTTCTTATATCTACCACAAAACATAAACCCAGTAGATTTTAAAATTTAGCATAAAAGAATGTGAAAGACAGTTGTATGAAACTACAGTACATATAGCAGTTGGACCTGTGTATGATTGATGTACCAAAGCTGACCGAAATCACATTAGCTATAATCTATATTCTGAAACAATGATGTCAACATTTGATCATTGATTTTGTTTCTGTATGGACCCAGTATTATGCTATGACTATCACTGAGAGAAATTGTGTACAATTGTGGTAAATATTATGTCAAACACAATTCCTACAGGTAACCAGAGATTTCACCAAAAAATGATCAAGTATCCTGTGTCTTGAGTGTGCTGTTTGTATTTGTAGAAATTAGGTCACAAGTAATTCACTAGGTTGTCCAGGGATGGAGTATAGATGGGAGGAGGCATATAGACTTAAGTATGTAGTTATACACTCACTGGCCACTTTATTAGGTACACCTTGCTAATACTGGGTTGGACCCCCTTTTGCCTTCAGAACTGCC
>JABJVR010000016.1:3951580-3996879 GCA_025773905.1 Chitala chitala
TATATATATAAAATTTAACAAATCGGCCTATAATGCATTCTGAGCTGCCATTTCGGGAATCTAATAAAATGGCACCTCAATCTCCCTTAGTGAAAAGCAAACTGAATGATATTATTGTGTCATCCTCCTTATTCCACCTACTGTGAATGTCCTTACAGGGAGGGGATGAAAACAAGATCTGGCTGAGGACAGAAAGTAAGAAGTAACACACACAAAAAAAAATCACTTTCACTATGAGAAAGCAGAGTGACATCAAAGAACCAGATCTCAAAAAAACCACCTCACACAGCAGACGTTTTTTACATCACTGCTGCAACAAGTGGCCCAGTTGCTATAAAACAGAAAATATAAATTATCAGACAAAACCACTGGGGGCAAAATACATGACATAAAGTCGTCTTAAATCATGCTAACCGTAATGGGATAATAAATAATCGGAGCATTTTTATCGGCTTACCAAAAGCAGATAAAAAAAAACCACACGGCAGGCTGGAATGTCTCAGTACGGCTCTCCAGGGGATTGGTAAAACCAGAAGAGAACAGGTGAGACGGGAAGACCTCCAAGAGGCCAAAGCACAGGCAGAGCTCACGGCAAGGAAAGACAGGCAGCGAACGGAGCACTGGACGTACACAGGAGGGCCAGCAAGAAGAAAGTGAAGGGGTGAAGCGTTAACGAGCAATACGTCAGGCAGAAGCCAAGCTGAAGCTCACATTCAGAGTGTGTGGCCTTTTTCTGTAGAAGAGCACAGTCTGCGGGGGGTTGGGGGGTGTTGATGGGTGCACCCCAGGTGAGGAAAAAAGTCTAGAGGTTCAGCTGTGGTCTCAGCGAGCGAAAGGGAGACGCACGGCCTCAGCGTGAGCACAAGGAACCGGTGTGTGCCGAAGGAAGAATGGCTTCTGGAAAACAGCCCTGTCCTCATGTGAACCACACAAGGCCGGTCCGCCCCTACCCTCCCCCACCGATCCAGAGCTCTGCAAGCAGCCGCTCCATCCATAGTCCATCCTGACCGCGCAACCGTTGACCTTGACCGAAATATCAACAACCTCTGCGTCTCTTGCGGAACGGGACCATAAATAAAATGGAGCGAAGCACAGGCCGCCTTAGATCTGTGAGGAAACAGAACCTGGATGGAACCCCGGGGGATCTGGGCCGGCTAAAACTGCCCGCGACAGAAGCCACCGCGCCCACCATTTCTCTAATCCCAGATTGCGAGCTGCGTCTGTGAGGGCGGGGAGCATTTCCAAGCAAGTGTCTCCGCCGGGCCGCCTCGTTTACAGGGACGATCCCTTTGTTTTTTATTATGCTGTGTTTTCTCTGGCAGCTGGTCATCCCAAACAGCAGCCCAGACAAAAAGCATGTGTGTGGAGGTGTGTGTGTGTGTGTGTGGGGGAACATTTCCTCTCTGTTCAGTATTTTCTGCCATCTTCATCACTCTCCACTTCTCTCCTCAAAGTCCTGAGTTCCAGCTTTGCACCCAGCTCTCCGCGGACACCCCATAATCCCGCTACCCCCCCCACACCCATGTATACATTGTACTGGTAACAGCAAGACTGATTAGTGCCCCAGTCTGTGAGCAGCTGGGATTGGACAAGCACCAAAAGGAAAGGATACAACAGTGTGGATTCGTTTTATCTTCTATAGAAAAGATAACCTTAGTGTTGCACCAGGCATCATGGGTACCATTTTGTGTCAAGGTGAATTAACTACCTGAGTCTAATTGGCGAGATGTTCGTAAGCGCTCTGTGGCTTTTAAACATATGGAAAGGAAACATCTAAGAATGGTATTGGGGGGGAGGGGCCTAAAGGTAAAGACTCTGATCATGAGTTTTAAGAAATAAAAATTTTACATAAGTTCGGTTTTGCTTCACACGTAGAAAAAAAGAAAGAAAAAAAAAAGGACGCAATGAGCAGGAGCAACTCTTTAGGAACACAGGAAACTGTCAACAAAAACACACTTCACTGAAGCTCTGACCCCCAAGAGCAGACATCTTGCCAAACCAAGGCTATTGCTGTCACAGCCCATGGCTGCCTCACCCCCCGGCACAGGCATTCCACTTCATTAAAAGGCTCCATCCCAGCATGCGCATCTGTGTACGCGTCTGCACGTGTTAGCATACGTGCATTTCAAGTGCTTTGTGGATACGAAAACACAGCCACACACAGGCTAAGAGTCAACACAACGCATGGCTCTCTTCTGGCTGTGATGAACAGCCTCTCACGTTACACCCTCCTGAGCGGAGATGCTCTCCACACAGCGGGGATGATCACTCTGAATTTTGGACCGCGTCAAGCATTGGTGCTCCAAGACCTTTTGCTCACACTCGCAGCTCTCTCTTCTGACAAACTGCTGTGTCGGCATTTGTGTACGAAAGCCTGAAGTCCAGTACAGCAACTTGGTTCTAAACAGCTAAAATATGTGTAATTTATTAAAGCATCTCATCTGAAAATTTACAAGGTCTTTGATGTTTCAAAAAAGAGGGGGGAAAAAAATTACACGTATTTGGGGGTATGGCTCAAATTACTTGTTTGCATTTAAACACTAATGACATTACATAAAGGTGCAACAGATCAAAAAAAGTAGTTTGGATCATATCGCAGTATTAATCTGCAGTTCACATGCGTGTCAGCCGTGGGGTGGGGGATCCATATGGGCCTAGGATCAACCACGGTCCATTACACCACTAATACTACAGGCCTCTGCCCACCTGCTGTGGTGTTTTACCTTGGGGTGAAGATGGAGTTGTGCAGGAAATTTTCGAAGACCTTCCTATAGGACGCGTCCTCTGCTTCAGCCTTAAGGTCCTCTACGGTTTTGGGGCAGGAGCAGCACGGGCCCTTGTCTCCACCGCCAGCGTCAGATTTCGTGGGTTTGGTGTCATTCTCCACGTCAACCACACCTGTAGCAGAAATCCTGATGGGGATTTTCAGTCCTGCAATTCAGAGAAAACAGCTAAAGAACAAAACGTAAATATTACACAATTCATGCCCTAAAACCCCAAACACAAACACCGATATGGAGGAACCTTGGACCTTAGCTTCAGAGCATCCCATCACTCCAGGCCAAGGAGCGAAATCCAAGCCAGGTTCCATTGCAGAGAGGACGGCTCACCTTGGGAACAGTAGTTGTGCAGGTAGAGTTCCCTGTCCTCAGGCTGTTGCTGCCAGCGAACCAGGTAGTAGGTGAGGTTGCCGTTTGGAGAGAGAGGAGGGGACCACTTCACCAGCAGCTTGGAGGAGGAGTTGGAGTAGGAACGGACATCCAACGGCATGGAGGGCTCTGCAGTCCACGGCATGTACAGTTAGCAATGACGCTGGCTCAAGTTGGACATCATGTGACACTGCATTGAGGAGGACAGCTGCAGGGCACGCTCACCTGACGGCTTGGTGCGAATGTACACCACGTCACTCTTGGCTCCCAGGATGTGCTTGTCATCCACAACTAGAGTGACCGCCTTAACAAAAATGGCATACTGGGTCCACGGTTTCAGCCCGGACAGCATCACCCCGGGGTCCAGGTTCTTGTCTTGAGGCAGCTCCACATCCACCATGGACCAACTGTTGGACCCGCATCCATCCTGTCCATCAAACTCAGTGATGTCCTGCTGAGGCCTGTAGATCACAAGGAGAAAAGACTCAAAGTCTAAACCGAAGTGTGGATCGAGTACTTCCAGTACTCAACTCTCACACGTCGTACCCACCCTTCAAAGAACCCCACTCTAGTCTAAATGTTGTCTACACTTCAATAACGTATTTCTGTTTTTCAGATAAGAACAAACTTATTAGTCATTTGGCAACTTCTTTAAGAAATTCACTTGAGCAGTTGCCCTTTCTCAGCACCAATGCAAACACATACGACTGTAACAATTTTCATTCACGGTAATAGTAACACTTGTGACTGCGAAGATAGCATTTCCTACAGGTAGTCCCCGACTTATGATGGAGATGCGTTCCGATGACCCCATCGTAACTTGAAAATATCGTAAGCCGAGACACGGCCAAAACACCAAGAAAACATGAAAAAAATATGCGCTCTAACACCAAGACAATTGAACTGTGTCCATCGCTGGCGAGAGTGAGGCATCTCACAAGGCGGGAGATGCGTACATCCCGGCAGGGTCCCAACTTATCATACAACATACGCTGCTACGTTTGCCTGCCACGAGAAACTTAAAACATTTTTATAATTATGTCATATCGCTGTCATCATGCTGAGATCAAAAAATCGTAAGTCGAACCATCGTAACTCGGGGACCATCTGTATTTTTCTTGCTGCGGACAGCGTTACGAACATAGTTAAATACCTAAAATCGACAGAAAATGTTTTGCATACGAAGCGGAAAGGGATTTCTTCTGTTAACGGAACAGAAGACGGCACACTCACGCTTCTTTGTAGTAGACAATGAAGCTGATGAGGTCCCGGTAGTCGGGGGGGCGGTACCGTTCCCACGTGAGCTTGATCCTGTTGCTTGTGGTACTGTTGGACGTGAACTTCAGGATGTGACTTTCACCTGCACACGAACACCTACCCGTCACTGCCTGACACTGCCAAGTTTCAGTCTTAAATGTTTTAAAGGGAATAAAGGATCAAAACATACAACTGAAGGAAATGGCCTCTAAATTAAGCGACTTTGCAGGCATGCAAATTCCTCAAAGATCTGTTAAATCATTTTAAATTTACTTCTAGATAAATGCTTGAACAGTATTTAGAGTAATTGTTTTTTCAAAGCCAGATTAATATTCAATAACTTAAGGAAAAAGATGAATTTTTGAGAAGAGGGGAAAAAAAAAAAAAATTTATGTGTCTTTAGTAAAAGTTCAACCCAAAGCCTGAAAGCTGTTCAAAAGCAGGAATTGGTCCGTGTCTTTTATAATGGATTTCTGGTAAACTGCAATGCTAAGAACATACTGGCTTCTTTTGAATAATACACCAACCCTGTAATTGCTCACAAATTCAAGACATCCACATCTGTAACCTACCAGAAGCCCTGAGGCAGCAGTGACTTCTGGGAAAGGCCATGTGAAAACCAATCACAGGCGCTTTAAAGCCAAGCCTCAAAGGCCCAAAATTATGGTAAACAGCCCAGTGTCAATGTCAATTTTATTTGTAAAGCACATTTAAATACAACACTGTTGTCCAAATGGCTGTACAATGGCAGAAATATTTAAGAAGCAATAAACAATGCAACAGCAAAAAACAAAGGACAACGACTGTTGGATACAACGATACGTAGACAATAAAACAATAATACGGAGGAGTAATAAGAGACATGCCCACTCTCACCGCTGACTGGAACAACTACTCTAAAGCTGCTATCAGAAATCTATCAACATTAAAAGCCAAGGAAAATAAGATAAGTCTTCAGGTAAGATTTAAATAATGAAAGAGAGGGGGCCTGTGTCTGGCGTAACGGGGCAGCTCATTCCATAGTCTGGGTGCTGCCACAGGACAGGCACGTTCACCACGGCTATTCAGCTTTGGTTGAGGGACTACAAGTAACAGCACAAACAGCTTCACTGACGTGGACAGTCTGATACTTCAACCACTCTCTTATCACCAGCCCCGAATATGAAGTATGGGGGGTGGGGCAGGGGTGTTGTACTCACAGCTGGCCCTGTCTCCATTCTGCAGGATGACGTTCTCCTCCAGCTTCTCCGTGACTCCCGTATTCTCCCACATCTTGCGGATCTCTGACATGCACAGCTTAGGGTTGAAGCTGAAGTACAGCTTCCCTGTTCTGATGGTGAGCTCATGCTGAGACCAGTCCCACAGGTACTGCAGGTTCTGGTTGTCCAGAGCCAAAAATGAATACGACCTAGGAGGAGACAAAACGAGGTTCCCGCAAACCGGCCGTACTCCTGTCACGCCCCGAACCTTCCCGCCACCAAGGTGTAACGGACACTAGCGCACCGTTCTCCCATTAACGTTGGCCCTCCTTTGAGCTCTAAATAATCAAAAGGTCAGTGCTTTTACATCACAACAGGGAAGCACACGACAAAAACTGAAAATACCGCAACAAAACTATTTATAAATAACACGAAAGTTTAAAAACAGCATTCGACATTCAGTTAACCCTAACCTACCGTTAACACCTCATTATGAGCTGAGCTGACTGTGGTATTTCTCTCCTCATCAGAAGAGGCGTGCGGAGCATCATAACAGTCTCCAGTGTAAAGGCTTTGGTGTTGCTGTTACACCAACATTATCTTTTTGTTATTAGAAACGTTACCTACTACTGCTAAATGAGAACCTTACGCACAACCAGCCCTAAAACACATCCCACTCTAGGTCACCACACCATTTTTCAGCTAAGGCTCCTTTACTAACCATACTGGCTAATCCACACCTTCAGTAACCCACTATTTCAACAACCGATGCCTAACTTACATGTTCGGTATCTCTTCATGTTTCAGTGTAACTTTCCCTCCCACTTGATCCACTAAACTCCAGCTCTTACCTCTGCTCCAACACGCCCGTCCACCACAGTCGAGGCTTCAGTGTCACCTACCCTTCCAGTAGCTCCTCGCCGTTGATGTAGCGGAGGCTCTTCAGGAAGGAGAGGGAGCTGAGCGTGTGCGAATGGCGGATCCTCACGTAGCCCGTCACCGTCTGGATCAGGCCCATGAAGCTCTCCAGCTCAGACGCAATGTTGTCTGGGAAAAGAGCCACGCCAAACCAAGCACTGACTTAAGAAAACGCCCATCAAACGAATGTGAAGAACTGTAGAACGTGGAGATCACGCTGAATAAGCGTCAAGAAAACATTTCCAGGCTTGTCTCTAACACGATGCTCCACAGTGATTTTCACCACTTCGGTTTTCCTTAAAATGAACAAGGCAGTGAGCACTACCCCGCTAACGCGGCTGCCGCGCCTCTGTGCGCTAACGCGGCTGCCGCGCCTCTGTGCGCTAACGCAGTCCCAAGCTCTCTACAAAAGGTCGGTATCCGAGGCACCAGAGGTATCGCGTGAGTGACTGATACTCACTGCCCCGGCGGATGTTGATGTGCAGATTCCCCTTAATGACCGTGCAGCCCTTCAGGGACTGGGCAGCGTCGACAGAGTCAATGACTTTCTCCTCACAGACCTTGTCGCAGAGCCCATGGCAGGCGCTGCAGAACATGCTGGAAGACAGATGACAGTCAGTCAGACACGCACACGCACACGCACACGCACACACGCACACGCACACGCGCACACGCACACGCACACGCACACGCACACGCACACACGCACACGCACACGGTCAGCAAGAGGCGGTTATGAGCAGCCCAGGACCACGGTGCTAAGCTTCCTGATTTCCCAAACTCACCCCCTGTGGGTCAAGCTAAACCCCCCTTCCTCCTCCCTAGCTCCCCAAAATCCTCACCGACCTCGTCTGAACTCCCAGCTGCTCTGCGTGGACTTTACAACAAGAGATGGCTAGCAATCAGAACAATCACAAATCATATTCCAAGTAAACCAAACAGTCGGCCGTTCCTCAGCAGCTGCGATTATTTTCCTTACTTAACTCACTACTCAAAAGAAACGACATCCTTAAACTATAAAGTTATGTCATTTTGCCCAAACTGGACCAGTAAGCACTACATTGCTCCTACTAAATTTACCAGATCCTTCCCTGTGAATCAAGACTTTAACATGTTTCCTAAAATACACCATACAAAAGATCTGTAAACACTGTACAAGTTAACACTTAAGCCTCCGAATGAAATTATACCATTTTGTTTGAACATTAATTTCCTTTCACTTCCCCCCCCCCATTGTTTTCTGTCTTCACAAAAGTTAAATATGAGCAGTGCCACCAGCAAAATCATTTTTAAATTTATGTTAGACCCAGTTCATCTAAAAAGTTGCCACAAGCTATGAACATGATCTTGTATTCATTAAAACTACCCAAAGTTGAGGTTTCGATGTGGGATGGAGGGGGAAGTTTGCGGTTTACGACTGACTCTTTAAAAGGTCAGGCATGCAAAGCACGCTGCGGTGGCACGTTCTGCTGTTCAGCAGCGCGCGTCGCCACGAGCAACGCCGCACCGACGCGTCACCTCACCCGTGGGTTTCGTTGCGCGTGAATCCCGGCGGGCAGTCGGGCACGCACTCGCCGCCGTGGATGACGAAGGCGTCGAAGTCGTTGGGCAAGTGCACGCGGGCGCAGACGTCCATGGTGATGCAGCGCCAGCCCTCGAACATGTAGGTGCCCGCTGGGCACTCGGGCACACAGCGGTCTTCGTGGAAGTAATGCAGGCAGGCAGAGCAGGCCGTGTCACTGTCGGGGGCGGTGCAGCTGCCCAGGCACTGAGGGTGGCAGCACTCCCCCGTGGGCATGCAGGCTCGCCTTCCACATTCGGGCGGGCACACTGGGGGAGACAGGAAAACAAGAACCTGAAGTGACGTCGGTGCAGCAAAACAATTACCCCCCACCCACTTTCTAAACAGCTTTCTGAAAACGGAATTTCGATGCTTATAGGCAAGTTCCAAACATTTCTGTTGTTATGACAGTGTGTTTTTAATTAATATTTGACACCGGAAAAGTCCCTAAAAAGGCGCAAAACCTCTACTATGGTACACTGTGATTCTGTAAGCCATTGGATTCCAACCTTTTTCAATCCCCATTTTGAGATATCAAATAATACAACTCCAGCTGTATTAAAATGTTGATTATTTGTTATAATTTCAGATGCATTTTTGATGATAACCTTTATATGACAAAGCATCTCAGTAACTGTCTCTTGATTCTTACTGCATTCATATTTGTATTATTTTACGATTATATTTACAAAACGTTTAAAATAAAGTTTTACCCATTTTCTTATGAACCTATCTGCATATGAGGGGACCCAACATGGGATCGCAACCCCAAGGTTGAGAACCAATGCTGCAAGCACACAGCTTAAGGAAAAAAAGAAAAAAGAAAAAGAAAGAAAGATAGACGATGAAAATGTAAAAGTTATATCTGCGTCAGACACCGGACTTTGCTATAATGTGCCTGACATTTGCTGGCTACTGAGACTCGTACAGGGACCAGCACACATGAAACCCTTAAAGTCTCTCTGCAAACAGCTTTCCTGGCACAGAAGCTAAAACAGAGAACCCCAGGAGCGCCTAGGGTGGAGCATGTAGAGTTTATGTCTGTTCGCGCCCTGTGAACAAAGCCGCTGTGCTGCCCTTGCACTACAGAGGATGGAGTGCTATTACAACAGCTGGTTGGGTACCAAAGGGTATCGCAGTGATTTCATGTGGGTGACAGTGTACCCAGCATCAGGACAGGGCTGTTGGGCGTGACCAGAGACTGTCTAGACTGACCAAGGCCTTTCCCCAAGTTCACTCAGAGTAACAGCTGTGTAGGATTTCGTAGACGTAACAACCAAACACAAACGCACTTTTTCGTGCGCAATCTTTTACTTTCCAGTGTTGCAAAAGCCATAAAAAAACTATTACTTAACAGAGCAGCAGACCATATTTCTGCCAGGATCAATACACAGTTCCAGAACTGTAACAAAAAGCTAAGTAAAGTGGATTAAAGACAAGATAACATTTGCCAAAATAATCAATGGCGCAGTTGTTAGCTTTCCCTGTGAATTGGTTTAACTATGTGGGGATAACTGCTTTGTGGAAGAATGCTGTAGGCACAGTTAAACGCATTGTGAATGAACGGTTTTTCCATCCCCTTTATATAAAGCAGGCGCACTGGTGCCGTTCGTGCAGTTCACTCCTTCCAGCTGGTCTGCATTCAGGGAGCACACACATGTACACAGCACACATGTCCGTCAGGGTCAGGGACGCCGGCACGTCCGTCAGGGACGCCGGCACGTCCGTCAGGCGTCCTGTCACACATCCCGTCATGTCCATCAGACACCCCATCATGTCCATTAAGCCTCCCCTCAGGGTCCCTACTGTGTCCATCATGTCCGTCAGGCCCTCTGTCTCCAGCATGGCTGCAGATCAGCAGCTGCAGGGTTGCAGTGTTCACACTAATCCTCTTTAGAGAGCGAACTCCCCCACCACAGCAGATATGACACAAAAATAACAGTGACTCTGCATAATCTCAGAAAGCAGCCTCAATAAAAGCACTTTGCTATGAGCTTTTGTTCGGACAGCCACTCCCGCTCAACACTACACCCAGAAATTCAATTCAATTCGTTTTTATATAGCGCCTTTTACAACAATGTGCCTCAAAACGCTTTACAGAAGAAATTGCAGATGTTAAACAAAAAGCAGTAAGAATAAATACAGATGAAGCCAGACAACAGCAGAGGAGAGGAACCAAAAACTCCACACCTCTGGGGGCCCAAGGTTGACTGGCTGCCCAGCCCCTCCTGGGCATGCTATCATTACAGAATAAACTGGCACTTATTGAGACTTTGAGTGTAACTAGCATTACAATGTAGATAACACAGTTTAGTTCTCCTTTGCTCCAAATTCTGAGAGCCCCAAAAATAATCCTGAAAACTGGTGACCGTCACTGGAGGACAGCAACAAGGTTAATATTCTTCTGGAGGCACAGACAGACACATGCACACACACACAGTGAGCAGGGTCAACCACATCTGAGCAGATACTCAACCGACGGAAACATCCTTATCTGAATTGCTATGTCACCCGCAGCACCGTCCATTTTGGGGCCTACGCTACCGCACACACTGTACTACATGTGGTGGACACAGTATTAAAAAAAAAAAAAAAAAAAAAAAAAAAAAAAAGTCTTACAGCCAGGTGTAAATTTAAAATAAGGATTTGTACCTGTACTCTAATCACTTTTACTGCTTTACATTGAACATACAGGGTAACTGACAGGTGTTTAACAGAGCAGGCAACATGACTCCTCTCTTGGCATTTCTTGACCTTCTGATGTCAGCTGGTGCAGAAACAATTAGAACGTTTAAATTATGTTGCAGTACACCTGCCCATGTGATAACAAGGATCCCGTTTCTGTTGAACCACTGCAGTCGCCTGTTCCCAGGAGGATCTTAAGAATTCATAAGGGTCTGAGTTCTTTCTCGTTAGCTTTAAGCACCTTTTCATTAGCGACACCTACTGTTGGAACACGGGACTGCAATGTTTATAAAGCTCAGAATTGTCCTGAGTGTGCCAGATCTCGTGACAAAATCAGCGGCGTGTGGAGTGAAATTCAGCTGTCAGCAGACACTCTGAAGGTTGGCAACAGTCTTCATGCGTCTCAAGCTTGCACAAGTGCTACACGCTGAGGTGCAATGGAGCCACCGGCCTCACAATTTTTGAGGAAGCCATCCGTCACCAAACTGCTTTTCCTGGTGAGGGTTGGAGGTGGCTAGGAGCCAATCCCGGGCAGCCTAGGGTGCAAAGCAGGGGACACCCTGGAAAAGGCGCCTGTGATTGCAACACTACTTTGGGAGGTGTGTCCAAACATCAGAGAAGGACTTGTGAGGATACTGAACACATGCAACACTGCTGTCTTAAAGACTCACATTAATGATGTGTTAGTAGCTAGAAGAAAACCTGTAATTTCATATTTAGTTTTCATCTTAGCCTACACACCCTCAAACCACAAGAGAAAAACGAAGTATAATATACAATACATATATAAACACACTTGTGGAACAATACATTTCTGTATTAACTGAAATGAAGATGGAAAATGACCTGAACCTACGTGGGGGGAAGGGGGGGAGGGTCACGAAATCATACATTTTCACAAATTTGTTGATGCGATTTGATTTAGTCATGGTGTGAGCATCCTGTCTGCTAGCGCTGATCGTCCATACAGGCACTACTGCACTTAGAATAACTACCATTACCAGCAGGAATACTACAGTATGGTAAACCAGTCCACGAGAAGAAAAGAAAAATAAAGGAGGAAGTCATTAATTTATTGGCCCGCTACCAAAAGGGGGCACCCCAGGCAAGCTGAACAACCGCAGCCACAATGTCAGCTTACATTCCACAACAAATCTAAATCCTAAAGACGCCTCTCTCCCGCCCCAAGCCTGAGGACACATGTAAGCCGCCCGCCTTCCCTGCCTGTCCAAAACAGGGATGCCTTTTTTCATTATTTATTTACAGGCCAATAAGAGACACGTTTAATAATAGTTATTTATAGCCACGTGATGTGTATCCGTGGCGACGCATGGCATTGTGGGATTACAACAGCTGAGTAGGGAGTTTAAGCAAGAGAGGGTGTTTAGAGGAGTCACCCATGTTCGATTCATCCCCCGAGAGGTAAAGCACAGAGCCAGACTGCTGATAGCAGCAGAACCACCAATCAGGGTCCCGGGCACAGTCAATAAAGCACCTCAGAGGAACTACTCTAAAGTCCTCACTGAAACAAATGCACCAGTTTGACACGTAACAGACAGCCGCATCTTTATGTGAAGCATCGGGAAGTTGTCCACAGGTAAACAAACGTGCAGAACACGCAATCTGACAAGGCTGGTGTGAGGATCCACACCTGATCTCACGTACCCGGGAGGAGAAAAAAAAAAAAAACATTGTGAAATAACCAGCGCAGAGGCATGAAGTTCTACCTTCCCACTGGCCATGTACACACACAGGTTTCAGAAGTGTGCCTACATCATTAAAAAAAAAAATTAAATTAAAAGCTTGTGTTCTTTCCCTTTCTGAGAACAAAGGTCAGACTATTTACTCTCAGCACTAACAGCTTCACATTAACACCGCCAGTATGTTCATCTGGTTCTGACATTTACATTTAGGATTTTCAAAAACAAAGTAAAAATTTAAAAATATGTAAAATTTTGATAAAATGGCAGATCGGAGCAAGGATTGCCACATTCCGTCTGCCAGGTTTGCCGCAGATCGTTTTTAATTTGGTACCAGATATGGCTTCGCACACAAGCTCAGACCTACAGATACACCTCAGTTGTACTTTTCTCACCTACACTGTGCATTAGGCTGCAAATGGAGTATCAGCACCGAGTGTGATTTTTTTTTTTTTTCTGTGCACGTGTTCTCAGACAGCACGCTATGTGAAAAATCCCCAGAATGTTCTTATACAATCGGAGTACAAAACGTTAATCCTCCGTTTTCTGCACCAGTGAGGATAACACTTTAAAACAGTTGCTAATCAGCCTGGAAAATATTTGCAGTATGTAACATTTTCAGGCATTGTCTTGTACAAGTAAAAATTATAAAAATTATATTAAGAAATCATATTGTTTTAGCATGCTTAAATAACGAAAACATTTGTTTATATTATTTTGCATCCCAGCAGCATTGTATAAACGTCCTTGTTACCTTCCATACATCTTCTGTACAAACTATTTGCATGTATGGTACTTTACAGATGCAAAGGCATTTGATTCTATTCTATTCGACTGATTCTATGTGTCAGCCTATCTGAGCAGTAAACCATGAGCACCACTGCCATTTTAGTTTGCTGGTCACCTCAGGTCATCCTAAAGTAATTAAACTACCCTGATGTGGCGTAAAGGGCTGCCTGCTATTGCCTGATACATGTGAATACACACAGCAGACTCAGGATCTTCAGGCGAACACCCACTGAAACCTCTCATTTGCATACAGAGGTCCCGTGCTGTGATAACCAGAAGCCACAACAGACGAGCAAACAACAAGATGTCGCCCTGGAGATGCTGCTCTGATCCCGAGCCCTGGCTGGAGCCTGTCACCTCGAGCCGTTTGCACTTGTGGGGCAGGATCATGTGACACCACCCTCCCACTCCCTCCACCTCAATCCCAATGCCTGTCACAAACAACAGTGACCTGGAGGGCAGATGGTAACCCCTGCCCCCAACACACTCACCCACTCTGCCTGTGCCACGTGCAGACAGAGTAGTTGGGAGTAGAAGACACTGGGGGCCTCTCCAGCGTTCATCACAGCGGCCAGATCCCAGCAAGGTACAAACAGCCTCAGCACGCACCCAGAAATCAATCTCACAGCCCCTGAAGCTCCCCCACTCTGTGGCTGCAGCCGCAGCAGTCTGCGCGTCAGCATGCGAGTCTACGTGCATGCGCAGTTCAGTGTTTACAACTCGAAACGCAGGGAGGGTGCAGCCCCTCGGCTTACATCGCGGTTACTGTGCTCTGAAGGTAGCCAGCCCCATCAGATTTGCCTACACGGTTTAATAGCTTCATTCCTATAGTCTCTTTTGAAGCGTATATAAAAGGAACAGAGAAAAAATTCCAATTTAACGCAATTAATACCAACATGTGCACCAAGGATTCCCCACTGGGGAAAAAAACAATAATTGAATAAAAATGTAAGTCATTTTCGTTGGTGGCCATTTAAAGTAGTAAATGTCATCCAAGGAAATATATTTAATTGCCACTCATTCTTACTGACAAAGCAATCAGATCGCAAGTGTCACCGGTTGGTGATTAAACGTCATATTGACAACCTGGAAACGCAGGAAACACGAAAGCCGGTCATTAAATTAAAAACAAACCGCAGCAATTACAGAAAATATGTACAGACAAAACCTTGTTGCTTTAGGGCTTTACAAATTAAATCATTTTACAGAAGCCATGGGTTATGCTGCACTAACATTAAGGAGTATTTAAGGATTCTGTTCCCCCAATTGCAACGAAAAGCACCCGCTCGCTCCCATCATTTACAGTTCTTCATACTGGTTTGATGGGGTGGGCAGCACGTGCGTAAAAAGCCTGCAGTGCCGGTCCAGTTCCACCAGATCCTCTCCGTGACTTGCAAGACGCCTTCCCGTAAAATTACACGTACGGGGAGTCTGCGATCACTCTAAATAAAGGCGCATTGTAGCAGGGGAGGAGGGGTACCGATCCAGGTCACACCGCCAGGTGAGGATGAAGCTTTAAAAAAAGAAATAAGAACACGCCGTGCTGCTAGCGCTGGTATCGGGGTTTTAGGTATCCCTGACTGGGCTGGAGAACCACACTTGGTGGGGAAAACGCGATTAGCCTCTCTGCAGTAAAAACTGAATGAACCTGCCTGCAATAAGTTTTATGTGTGTCATTCCACCCCCCCCCCCCAACACCATCCCCGCCCTTCGCAGCATGTTTACTATGGAAGAATGTGACCGATCGCCCTGGTCAGCACTCGTACATTTTCACCAGCACATAATCTGAAAAGAATTTAAAATACAATATAAAAACATAATTGTAACGAGTAGTACAGATTTCCGGCGCAATATAATCACGGCATCTTCGTTTATACAAACAGTTCTCCTAATAAAACTAAATAATTGCACGTCGTGTATCAGTATTTAAATGTCAGGACAATTTTTTTTTCTTCAGGATCTGAGTACCGCGTGCAAGTGAAGGTGTTATTTACTGCGGCCACCATCCTTCCCGTCCGCATCCTGCAGGGGCGGACAGTCGGCTGCGATCACAGATGTAAGTTGTAGTAAAGTGGGTGGAGGTTCTTGGTACCAATGGCGAGCAAGAAGGGGAGGTTCTCTGTGACGGGCATGTCACGGAGTTTGGAGTAGAAATGTGGTAAACAAGCCTCCGCCAGTGTAGTCAAAAGGGGGAAGGGATGGGGGATGTAACCATGGTAATTAAATATGCCCCCCCATTTGACTCTGCAGTAGCGAAACGTTACCTACAGCAACTACAAAAAGATGCATCGGACTACACGCTTTACTAGAATGACTCCAGTACCTACATTAGCGTATATTACAAAAATGAACATGAGCATATTCGCTAATAAATACACAACTGCGCCCACGTCACTGTATAAAAAAAACAACGGGTGAGTACACAGAAAAACACCCGCTGGTGACCCCCCAAGACCGCGGGTGTTAAGCAATAGTCCCGTTATTGTCGCGATCAGCGGCACATTTCCACACACCGCGTGCGCTGCGTTTGCTGCGTGCGTTCGCGGACATTGCATTCATATACCGCGTATAAAATACACCGCGAAAGCCATTTCACGTCCCTTTCCATAAGACAGTGAATGCGAAGTCCAGCCGCAATTTCAGTGAAATAAAAAACTGATTATAAACCATGTGAAGGGATGCTGAGCGGCACGGAACAGAACGGAAGGAATCCCTCTTTGCAGATATTTTTCTATTTGACCATTTTGAATAATTTACTTACAAATTTATTGTAATAAACTGCAATATTGCATTAATGGGTTTTTCCCCAACCTTAATCCTAAATTATTATGGTATCAGGGCACGTAGGGAGCGGCCAGCGCCATTCGCCAGAGCTGCGACCGGAGGAGAAGGCGCTCGTATTGTGGAAAAATGTCACTTTGTCCTACAATTTCCTACTCTGCTTTTACACATTCCCCACTTTAGCAAATACTAAAATTTTGATTACACATATTGGAAAAAGCAAATGCGTTTGAACACGACAGTCTAACGTTTACGGTTGTTTCATGTTATTACAAAGACCCGTTATTTGGTTATTCGTTTTTACTAAATGGCCACTGATATTTAAAAGCACTTAAATTCTGAGATACGTTTTTTTTTTAAAAAAAACAAAATATCCTAAATACCGAAGACTACTCGATATTTGCGCAGTCCAATGCGTCATTCAAAAATATTCTACACAAATAGTAAACTTGGTAAAACGTAAGATTTAAGCAACACTTTACAAAAACCAATAACCCGTTGAGGTGTTATAAAACCATAACTGAGTTCAGTTAGTCACTTCATTTTGCCATGTAAAAATGAAGCAAT
Source organism: Chitala chitala (assembly GCA_025773905.1). Lineage (NCBI taxonomy): Eukaryota > Metazoa > Chordata > Actinopteri > Osteoglossiformes > Notopteridae > Chitala > Chitala chitala. Next base: position 3,968,187 of record JABJVR010000016.1, read on the forward strand.
TTAAGTACGCTTCTAGGATGTGACCTCTGAACATACTGTATTTGTAGTGTAGATTCCAGACTGAATTGTCTTTGAGCAGTTCTTTCCCTTTGCTTTCCCACAAAGGACACACACAATTATGAAGGTTGGCATTATGGGTTACAACCGTTGAACCTCTATATAATAAATAAATAAATAAACAAACAAACAGCAAACTGTTAGGATTCAAGTTTTAATAATGCTGAAGTACACTGAAAATTACAGTGGATTGTTATTCAAGACTGAACAAACTGCAAGTGATTTCATATAGCCTATAGTATGGAAATGCAATTAATTGCTCATTTTGAATGACTCTGAAATAAAGAATTTAACTTTTAATACACAAAACTGTAACTGACAGGCTACGGCACTTACATGTACAATGAAGCATCATTAGGAAAAGGTTTTGTGTCATATTCTGGCAGTACAGAAGAAGTGAAATTATTTGGATAAGAATATTAAACCTCGAGATATGCAGGACATAGGCTGAATTGATTTTGGGCCAAGTCCATTTTATATATCCACAGCATAAATATGCAGTGAGTCTTATTTTCAAATTCTTTATAACAGGCTATATAATAATGCTATCTCTGTTGACCAACATCAAGCATATAGCAAAATTTGTCAGCCTTACAGCAGAGCTGTCAAACTGCTTATTCACAACTGATTACCCCCATTATCCGCATACGTTTACCATGAAAATAATAGCCTAATTACATTTGAAAACTTGCCTTGCTTTGAATCCAAGAGGAATTGTTCTAGTAAAAAATAGCTAGCACATATTTAAAATATGTGGGGGACATACAGTTATCTAAATAGTACAGGTAATTAAATGCTATCTCAACAAGTAAGGTGGGGGTGAAAATGTAGAAAGTGCCAGACTGACAGGAGAAGATTGGTACGCTGCCATTAACAGAATCTCTATGTACTGGCTCTCAGTGCAGAAAGCTAAAACAGACAAAAATTACAAACAGCCTCAATAAAAGCACAAAGGCCTCAGGTACTATGCACCCCCCCACACCTCGAAACCACCTTATCACACTGCTATCCTCATCCCCCCTGGATTCCTGACAGGAATTAAAGACATGCGAGAAGACTCATCGCGTGATTTGTAGAGATGGTGGGTTATGTTGGCGTGCGCGTATCCGCTCGCAAACATGCCCGCGCTTCTCCAGCCACGACATTCGGGATTTCTGTCACGCAAGGGTCGCGTCCTCCGGCAGCTCCCCGCTAAGTGTGTCGCCCAGGCAGACACGCCATCGATCCCCACGTGTGGCAGAAGCACATTCTCCCTCTCGTCTCTGTCTGACAGCACGTTACGTGTGCTGGAAACGGGTTTCGTGTACTGAGCTGAGCTGCCTTATAAAACACCACTGAGCCTCTTGCAAATTCAGTCTCCACCGTGAGCTGCTGCAAATGTCAAAAATGTATGTAAAGAAATGGTCTGTGTGCTGAAAAAAAGGCAAAAATGCAGGATGGCCCCGCTGACATCAAACAGCCAACAGAGATTCACTGGCTGTTTGTGTTCTCTGCCCTCAGCCAGAAGACCAGCTATTACATAAACAGAGGCGCACAGACAGACAGGCTCTGTTTCGGGGTTTGGTCACGGACACCTAGACACAACGTGCAGATAAGTAATTGATGGGCTACGGCCCTGAACAGACACAGGTTATGGCAGCGTGGCCGCTGGGACGTGGCCGGCTTTGCTTTTAACCGTCTCAGTAAGAAAGGGACTGAGGACCCTGCCGTGCTTATTCTGAGATTGTTAGCAGATGCAGCAAACTCTTTTAGGGAACGCAACAATAAAAAAATAAAATTATAGTATTTTATTAATCCCATAGGGAAATTACTTCTCTGCATTTAACCCATCCCCTGAGGGGAGCAGTAGGCAGCCAGCCAGCCACCTACGATGCCCGGGGAGCTAGCACTGAGTGTCTTGCTTAAGGACACACCTGACTGTGCTGGGATTCAGACCGGGAGGCTTCCGCATCCCAGTCTGATGTTCTACCCAACCTAACAGATGGAACAAGCAGAGCTAGGCTCCACACAACGCTGGCTTCTGTTAGCCGCCAAACATGTTCTAGTACCTCAGGATGTACCGTAATCAGTACAGCACACGTCTCACAAGCAGATCTTGCTGCCATTTCGTTTAACACACCGAGGCCCTTTCTGCTTTGGCAGTGGACTCGGGTGTAAACCAGAGCAAGGGGCTGTGAGGGGCACACAGCAAAGGCTTAGGGAACGCATCCGGTTCCACCATCGCCTCTGGAAGATGGGATTGGTTTCCCTGCCATTCCACATCTATTGTGTTTACAGAAACAGACCAAAGAAAGTCTGGTTCTGCTCTTCCAGTAACTAATGCCACGATGATTTCCACCAACTGTTTTTCACCAACTGCTTTGTCTGGAAACGTGGCACTAACTTCAGCACTTTGGCTACTTAAAAAATGGGCATTGTGATAGTGCACTCCCTGCCCCACTGAAGGCAAATGAGGGGGAAAAAAAACAGCCTGCATAAAATCTGTATTTAATAAGATGGCCCATAAGGATTTTGTTACTTCCTATTGTTTACATTCTGAGTCTGCTCGAGCTCCTAAAAGCATCCAGGCCCGATTGTACAAAATGGCTCCTGCTCCGCAGTTTTCTCTTTTGTTAACATCTACGTGCAAGTACAAGCGCCACGGCACCGCTGAACCCTAGTTTAGGCTTTGAAGTTTTATAAGGATCAGTGTCTGGCCGGTGACTTTTCTAAGCCCCCCACCCCGCCTTTCCACCCAAACTCGTAAGAAAGCCTGTTTTTGTGCGTTTATAAGAGGAGGTATGTGCTGGTCTCTATGTTCAGGCATGCATAACGCTCCAGAGCCCTAGCACTCAGTCACAACAACAAAGGCACCCCCACCCCTTCCCAACAAGCACTGTGCCATTACCCCCCCGCCCTTCCTCCCACTGAAGTCATCCTCACAGTTTGTGATATATCTCCTTAAGGTGGAGGACACAATAACACATTCACTTGTTCTACTGGCTGATTTTTCTAAGCCAGTAGAAGACATGAGAAAAGGAACAAGAAACCCTGCACAGGGCTGAAACAGGCACCTGTTTTGGAATAAACACGCTCATCAGTCACCAGACCCCGAAAAGGAGCCACGCTCCCAGCTGCATGTAAACCATTTTATGTAACAGCCAAACATTCACCAAAAAACCGGCTGGTAACAGTGCTCTGTGACCGGCACTGAACGAGAAGCCCACTTAAGAAAGAAACAGGAAGAGAAAATAAGGTTTTGTACACTAATAAGAGGGGGAAAAAAGCATTTTTCAATTGTTTTAGTCAAGCAACAGTTGATATTCTAAGATAGTTTCATAATAACAGTAATTTAAATTGGCAGCAGGTAGCATGGTGATTAAGGGCTTGGAATGTTCAACCAGAAAGTTCTCAGTTCCAGCCTCAGCCTTGAACCTGCTAAGAATGGAACAAATCTGCAGTGCTTTAGTTAGGATCCAGAAGGACAGCCCAGCTGTGTCAGTCACTTCAAATAAAAGCATGCAGTTGATACACACTGGTCTTCCTCTTAACTCTTCCACATTCATTCTGGAATGTGGACATTAAGTATGTCACAGCTAACGGGTAAGGCCGTCGCAAAAGCAAGAAAAAAGTGCTAAGATTTGCCCTATTCACCATGTAAAAGTAAGGAAACCACCTGTCAATTTCTGATTAACGGCAGTGTCCTGACTGAGGGGAAAGTAGAGGCATGTCCGGACAAACAAGGTGACTGCTCAGGCCACTCACAACAGAGGGCAGAAGAACAGGCTGTTCCATGTATAACAAACAGGTGTCCTCACTGTTCACTCATGACCAGTCACAAGTTTTGAAAATCTTTTTTATAGACCATTAACCAATGATGACACAACAGAACACACTCTGTGTTCTACGCTTTGTTAAAAACAAGTGAAAAAAAATTAAAGCTACGAGTGGCTTGTGTTGCCATGGTAAAAAACACCTGTAGCACAAGTCATCAGCATCGACACCGTTAGAAGGTCTTGCGTAGCATCGTGCCTTTTCCATGCCGTTCGTACCACTACCTGCAGAGCTACTAATGCTTTAGGCCAGCGTGAATGTTGACACCATAAAATGAACGAACAGGGGAGGAAAAAAAGTTCGGTTTATTCTGAAAACATAATAGATCTGCAAAGGCCCCACCTCCTCACTTACTCAAGTTAAACTCACTCAAAAACCAATGATGTGCCCAAACAGAGGGCGCCGTGCGACACCAGAAGCATTGGCACAGTCCTGGCTTGGCTCAGCCCCGCTTGCCACGGCATCACAAACCCTGTGATGGGGGAGGGGCACGACTTGAAGTAGGAAAGGTGGCGTTTCTTCTTGCTGTAAGGAACATCTAAAAATACCAGCCTTTGCAGGTCTGCTTCATTAAATTCAGCGTTTCCTGCCAGTTCGGCGTGCTCTGGGCATAGGCATATGTTTCCAAGTGGGGTCCACCACTCTGCGCCAGGCAAGCAGCTTCCCTTTGGCAAGGCGGCACCCTGGGCTGACCCCAATAGCACGCCGTCTAACGCAAGTAAACCGTGAGCAAGCGTCGATGTCGGCGTGCGTACGCTTCCCACCTCGCGCAGTGCATTTCTGCACATCAAGCCTCCAGTGATGTATGTATAAATGCGTCACATCGCTTCGTCATGCACATACCCTAGCGGTAGTGACGAGAAGCAATGTGTCCCCCATGTGCCCGCTGCCCCCCATCCAAGAAATTTGTGCGCTCTTCATAGTGATGTACGTGTGCGGTCTTAGCTAAATCTTTTATCCAAATTGATTTGTGCCGCCACAGTTTAGCAGAACACATTTACACAGCTAGATATTTGCCAAAGAACCAAAGTTAAAGATCTCACAGGTCAATAAGGCATTTCCAGGTTTCAACCCAGCAACCATCTGGTGAGAAATCTGTCCTCGACCATCACATTTACAACTGCCTGTGTTTTTCATTGCCATCTTATGTGTATGGGATTCGTCTGTTTTCCTGAGAAGTCTCGTGATTAAGCCTCATGCTGATCAGCGTCAACCAGGTAGCATCCAGTATCAAGCATGGTGATTTATGGGCGTTTTTTTTCCTACACTTCCCGCACAAGGGCTCACACTCGCTCCCACTGCTTTGCTCTAAGCAGTCATGATCCAGTGGGTTGTTATCACAATGTGGGTGCCACACACTCCACCTCACCTAAAAGAACCAAAACCTCACCGATGTGAACACCACACCACCTCTAGCAGCACAAGAGTTGGGCCTTGTTTCATTAATAAATGCATTGTAAAACAAACAAAAAGCACTGGATAGGTCTTCTACACTAATGCACATAGCTGTTTCAGCACTCCCGGTTTTTACGTTCACCGTTTACTTATTTGCGTTTGGGCATCCTCCAGTCACATGGGACCCGTGTGATGAATTTTTAATATGCCACTCCTATGGCATATGAGAGACATGACTTGTCTGGAGGAAGCCAGACCTTCCTGCTCTGCAATCTCATTATAACTCAGTATACAAATAAGGAAGAGGGATGGTGATCTGTTACACCATAACACGGGAATGTATACCCATTGTGGAGCAAACACCAAACCGGCTTGCAGAAATAGCATGCACAAACTGAGCAGAGACCGCAGAGGGGAAAGTTCTACAGTACTGTCAAGACCAATATCGGATCACTGCTCACAATTCCAGCTTCAATTACAATTTTATTAGTCCTCTGCTTACAAGAAATTAACTGCCACGAGTTTTAACTGCCACAGATATTTCACCTACACTGTGCTGACCTATTACCAACAAGTCAAGGAGAAACCTTGTGATTTTAGGTATTTGCTGATGTCTGAGAACCAAAGTTGTCGATCTGCAGAGAAGAATTTCATCAGCATCCTTAACGATGTCCTAAACCTGCTTGGACTAAAGATATTGCGAAACATGACAATAACGCCAAGGTGAAGAAAGAGTCGCGTTTTTAAACCGATGGATGACCGTGCGAAGTCTAGGATATGAAAAAAAGGTATACTTTCCCACATAATGTCCATGCTTGTTGACGCATTTTAAAACACAGATTTCAAAATCAAGTGTGTTTGATCACACTCAATTGTTATGATGCCATTAGCAATCACAAAGAACGGGCCCATAACCAAATGGTATGTTACATAGACCTTTTCATCCAAAGACGTGTTAGTTAACAGCAGCTAACTTGGGGGCAATCGAAATCATGCAGTTTTAAAGGGTTCTGGGCCCTCCGTAACACTGAACGTCATTTCTGAGGGTAGACACGCATGAAGGTAGCTCACGCTGAGAAGCAGATTAATCTTTCACAGCCTGGAACAGCTGGATCCTTCAAGGTAACAAAATAAATATTTTATTTCATGCTCTCGTATACATAGCGGGAAGAAATGTAGACTTCTTGAACATAATGTTTCTTTTCGGTAGAGCCACGGTTTCAGCAAAACGGTGTTCCACCGTGCCCATCAGCATGAGGAGGTGCTTGTTAAGGCTAGCCACTGTGCCCATTCCTCCCTCCTTACATGTAACTGTTGCTAATCCGGGGGGAAGGGGGCAATGCGTTTACCCCCACCCCTGAAGAAACAGTTGATGGAGTCACATGGGTGCAACTGACAGACGAAAACCAGCCTGCTCCAGGGAGCTACGTAAAGCATTCAAATCCTTCTCTCAGTCATGCATCCGATTGGTTACTTAGCATTCCAATTCTCCCCCGATGGCTCCAATTGGTTAATTGTGACACAGCCAGTTTTGATGCAACCATACTTCCTTATCTAGGAAAGGTTGGGCCTACTGTCCCATTCCACCTTCACCCATCTCATGCCCCACTAACGCACACCACAGAAGGTCACTTAGACCATCAGTTTATGTAAAACACAGAGAGAGGGAAAGACAGAGAGGGAGAGCAAGAGAGAGAGAGAGGAAGAGCGAGCGAGAGAGAGAGAGGAAGAGCGAGCGAGAGAGAGTGACGGAACACAGACAGTCAAGTGACTGTGGACTGAGAAGGAAACAGTGGAAACCCTGAAGACGGATCTCAGGAGCCTCCGCGTGTGCGTGTGTGTGTCAGGCCTGCGGCCACTCACTCAGAAGACTACAGGAGCATGAGAGGGTTGCTGGGGTAGCCCATTGCTACGGCCTCTACTGCATCAACACGTGCGGTTTACGCTCCTGATGGGGGGGGGGACGCTGCGTGCAGCTGCTCAAAGGAGTGCTTTCTGCTGCTAAAAATAAGTGTTCCTCGCAAAAATGGAACACAGAAGCCGATCTTTAGCGCCGTCTTTTCTCCTTTCTGAAGGTTAACCCTTTAACGTGTATCCTGAAAAGGCAATGTACATTCAACGCTTTTCCGACTCCAAATTATTACACGAGCACAAGTAACACGGCTTGCAGACTATTCCCATTTATTGTCATGTGCCCAAAGATACAACAAAATTCTCCATATGCATGAACATAATCCTCGAGGTGCAGGTTCAGACACACAGTACAACACAGCCATGCAGGTAGTTTAAAAGCAGGAGGGGGTAACTACAGAGGGAACTGTATAAACAGACTGGAGTTTCACATGTTTCTAAGGGAGGAAGCAGTTTTTTTTGTATTGCCATTTCTTACAGAAACCTCATCCTGGTATCCAATCGCAACCCAGCCATGCACCAGCACCTTCTCCTTATCTTAGTGTGCATGGTGCTCTTGTGACGAATGCTAACAGGAGGGTCATTTACAGCTCCCAGAGCTGGGAGACAGTCAACACATGGCCAAGTGTGTATGTAAAGCAGTTAACGAAAAGCCAAAGAGACCTGGCTCATTTTAACGCAGCCTAGGGAGGGGATCTTAATACTAGCTTAACTAGATGTACCATTGACTTGTTGAAGCTTTGAAAACGAAAAGAAAAAAAAAAAAAAACCCCAAAACTCAACCAGAATAGTTTATGGAAGGCCTTCAAAAACATGAGCAATAAGCAAGCCGACTTAGAAACAGAGGCTACATCTAGGGCCTTGATCCCTGTACCAGACAGGTGTCCCCTGTCTGGCTTCTAGCTGCATGAGTCGCACCGTCTGCTGCCAACGGCTGGATCTGTGACCTGGCTCGCCAGCCTGATTCCCACCCCACCCCACCCCCTCAGGACAGATTAGCTCCTGAGAGATTAGCGCTGTACTGAAGGATCAAAATATCTTCAGAACACCAGTGAAGTCCCAAGGGAAGAAGCCCTCATGTTCAGTTCAACCAGAATGGACCCAGCTCACTCTAAAGTCAAAAAGATGCACAGAGCAGGACTGTCCCTACCCCAGACATGAGAAGACAGAGAGCAGGACTGTCCCTACCCCAGACATGAGAGGACACAGAGCAAGACTGTCCCTACCCCAGACGTGAGAGGACACAGAGCTGGACTGTCCCTACCCCAGACGTGAGAGGACACAGAGCTGGACTGTCCCTACCTCAGACGTGAGAGAACACAGAGCACCCACCACAAGGTTACACTAACTCACCATGAGACTTAAATCAACTGAACTAGCAGGCAAGTCAAAGAGTTTGATTTGCCAAAATCCAAAAATAGGAGCTTGGCTATTGGTATTGTTACAACAGTCGAGGATGCTGGCAACTCCTCAGAAAGCTCATTAGTGGACCGAGCAAGAAAAAAGAAAAAAAAAATTAAAAAGAAGAAAGAAATGGATATTAACTGTAGAAGGAAATGGAAAGAAGAGACTTCACAGTGGCATCCAAAATCCATACTGTATGAACACTTCTAAAGTACTGGAACAGGATGCTGTACACACACGCACACTCTGTGCCGTGTGCTCATCTTACATATGGCTGCAGCCAGGGCACATATGCACATCCTTTACGTTGTTCTCCACAAAATATATAAATTAAAATTACGCCACACATTGTTTTTGTACTAGGTACCCTTCATTTTAAAAGCAGGACTTAACAGTACCACAGCTGACCAGCAGGGGGCCTAATGCTGGGCTAAAGCAAAGATAAACGAGCTTGTTTTAAAATGATTACAATCATTAACCATCCTATCACAGGAGCACCCCGGCAGACACGTGCACATGCACGTGTACACACACAGACACACACACACACACAAACACACACGTAAGGAAGCGGAGCTCTGTTTTTCCACATCTCCTACCACCAGATTGCACAGAAGAGCCCGGGAACATCTGGCTTGAAGGTACAACAAAAAAAAAAATCACACTTCTATGTTACACTGTTCAGAGGTACAGCAAGGGCACTAAAGTCCGTGCACAGACTGGACAATTAGCACAGCACAAAACGAGCAGTAATGAGCCAGCCAATTAGGAGCCAGCCAATTAGAAGTACAGCAAAGACAAACAGCCAGCAGTACCCTCACTTCATCTACACCCTTACCACGATCCTCCGTGTATACAATACGTCTAACATGAAACCCTTCTCAACATCACGCTTCACACGCTGCTCTACAACCAATAATAATTCTCTTAAATCCTAAATCTCAGTAATTTATCAGAGGCCTTTGTCATGGTGCCAAGTTGTGGGTCCTGTTGGCACACTGACTTATTTCATACAAATAAGGACTACAGTTATATTACATCGTCTCCCACACAGCGGCGCACTGACCCAGGTCCCGCCACACTCCTGTGTTCCTCACAAACCGTTCAGTTGTTGGAGTCCACACTCCAAGCAAGGCTTCCAGGCCACTCCACACTGAACCTCCACAAGTCCGTAACAGTGTTGTGTCTTTCGTTTAACATTTTTACTTGTGTATAAAAGGTTTTATACTTCATCATGTGTTTTATAGCATCTCACGTAGCAGTGGGCAATATGGGCAAAAACGTTCCTATATATATATAATTTTTTTTTTGTATATATCAGTGTCAATATTTATCATGATATACAATTTCATATAAATTTTTTGGTTATTAAAAATCATGCATCTTACTACTACTCCACAGTGAAAAAAAGACTGCTTAAAATTACTTCAATACCAAACTAAATACAAACATGCAACGCAAGAAAAACAAAAAATTAAGTTTTCCATAAAAAAAAATAATGGCACTCTGATTATATTACTACGATAAAAGTGTAAAAGTAACATTTTAAACGAGAGTGAAAAGGCTGCATTACTTGCAGTAATAAATATGTTGCATACTGGGTTACGTGTGTCTGGGTTGATACGTCATACCCAAACCGCTTCCAAACTTGTCAAGGTGTGCTCCCTTCTCTTTGGTGTTAATTCGTCAGCCATTTTTTTCTCGCAGCCAATCACGTTGTGAATGTTCACACCTTCTCTTTAGGGCATGGTTAAAACTGCAGCATGATTGGCTGTTGTGCTAACCCACCTGCTGTGTGAAACAAAATGCTTGTGACCTAAGTTAACGGAAAAATTGAGAGCGAGGGGAAAAAAAAAAAAAAAATGCAATAATTTTTACTTAACTGCTCAGCATTAATCTCACATTTGAAACTGTACACTGAATTAACATACGTAGAAAATTACAAGAAGCACGTACATATATGCATCGATATGTTATAATTCAGAACAGTAAAATTCAATAGGAAACAGACTTGTGCTTTTAATATTATATCAAGCGAACAGCTGTCACAGTACAGCTGTCAGGGGTGACAGCCCATGAAAGCCAGGCATGGTTGAGCCTGGTTAGTACCTGGATAGAAGACCACCTAGGAAAGCTATGGTTGCTGCTGGAAGAGGTGCTAATGTGACCAGCAGGGGGTGCTCACCCTGCAGTCTGTGTGGGTTCTAACACCCCAGTACTGTGACAGGGACATTGTTCAGTAAAAAGTGACACCATCCTTTGGATGACACTTAAAACCACGATCCTGACTCTGATGGTCATTAAAGATCCCAGGGTGTTCTTTATAAAGACTAGCGGTGTTCTTCGTAAAGAGTAGGGGTGCTCCCTAGTCTTCTGGCTAGGCTTCCCCAGTTGGCTTTGTCAATGCTGGCTAAGCGAGGCCATTTGCCCCAGAATGTCCCTCACCTCTGATGTAGAGACTACAGTCCACACTGCAGCCATCTGCGTTCCATCTGATGTGTCCTGATGCCGTGCCTAACACCGAGTAACTACAGTCCTGAGGGGCTGCCGTCCCGTGGTCTCACCAGCTCCTGGTCAGGCACTGTTGTCGTTCATCAGATGACTCAACTCGACATCCAATTAATGGATTTAATTAAAGGCTGAGGTTAATCAGAAACCAGCAGCGCCTGTCTCCCTTAAGGGCCTGATGGAGTTTTCCACCATGAGTGTTATAAAAAAAATGAAATCTCTAAACCCGGATTCATGTAGATGGTCAGAAAGCCATTCACAGCAGCTCTGTAATCAGGAGGCAAAACCGAAAGAGTAAACATGGAGCCTCCTCTGGACTGTGGTCAGAATGTGTACTGCAAAAACAAGGCAAGAATCATGCCTTCTGATGAGGCCACAGGAAATGCGTTGTGATCCTCAGTACTCACAGAAAACGTGTTCTTTCCCACCAATCTAAACAAAAGCCCAAAACCCTGAAAAGCCCAGCTAATACACACATGTTTCTACAGCATAGCCTTGGAGCCTTGCCTCCCAGTGCTCCAATACTCAGGTCAGACACGGTGTTGGCCGGATACCACAAGGTTGTGATGGAAGCTCCAGTGTACAGATTCAAAGGACAGAACAAGGGGCGTAACACTGTAACACACAGCAACCCCCACCCCAAAAACCATTTGAACCAATTTGGAATTCTGTATGACCAACAGACTCCATGAAAAACAACTTGCATTTTAAACCGCAGACACATGCTTAAAACACTTTCATGCACTGCATGGATAATCGCTCCGTCTGTCAAACATGTATGTCTTTAGCTCTTTCGGTATGTGTTCTGCTCTTTAAACCACCAGCATAATCTGAGATGCAAAACCTGTAGCCAACGAGCCCAGTTTGCCAGACAGCCACAAAATGGCGTGCGGCTAAAGGTGCGTGCAGGGCGCAGCTGTGGACCGCCCCACTCTGGGATCTTCTTCTGTACGCCAGACTCGTTTACGAGGCCCGTCAACAAGCATGAAAGGTCAGCGGTTGATAAACAACGTCCCCGCAGGAGGACCAGCGCTGAGTAAATGCATGAGAGAAAAGGATGACGCCTCTGGTCCACCTGCTGCCCTCACGGCGTGGCCACAGTCAGGAACAAACTGTCACCCGCATTTTTCCGTCCCCACATTGACACACCTGTGGAAAACTGGCACCCGAGTAGCACAGTCAATTAAGTCTGTCCCTTTTCAATTCACTGACCGTAACCAGAAGAACAACCTCTGCTGCTGAATAAGGGAGGGGCTTATACCAACCTGGTTTGATTGACACACACCCCAGCCTGTCAGCTTTGACTGGCCTATGTACAAAGCCTGATGTTACCCAAAATGTTCAAAAGAATACCGGTCAGGGGCGCTGCGTCCATTCAAACACATTTTGTTTTCCCAAGTCGGCTGTTTGGAGATGTTGTGCATGGCGGGGATATGATATATGAACACTGCAATTCCTCAAAAAAATTCTGTGCACAATACACAAGATGCAGGTGTGTGGACTGGAGAAGGTCACAAACACAGGGAGGTACAGGGAGCCAGATGTCCCGAAACTAACAACAAGGGTAGCCAGACTGACTGTAGTCCTCGGAGAGCAGACAGTAAGTGTGTCATCAACAGCCAATAAAAAAGAAATGAAAAGCTCATACCCACCAACACACCCACAATGCTCAGTAAATTCCTCTGCTTCTTTGGACAGGCACACAGCCAATCAATTCAGATTTTTAACAAAATACTGATTTTTCTTCCTCATGTAAATTCAGTGGCCCCGTCATTTCCTCGTGCTGCTTACTGCGTCGTATGCAAAAATGGAACAAAACGGAGACAAACAAAACAAAGAGCAGAACAAACAGATCACTCTGTCTGCACACGACAGATCACTCTGTCTGCACACGACAGCCTAAAAATGCATTTCTCCATACTGCTGTTTACAGTTGTGTCTGCTGTGCTTACTGTTGGCAAACATGGAGAAAGGAAAAAAGGAAAAAAGGCAAGACTTAAGATCGTATTAAAGTAATAATACTGTCTGGTTATTTAAAAAAAAAAAAAAAAAAAAAAAAACAACCAGTAGACACTGAGCAAAACCCAGTGAGACAAACTCTGCCATCTCCCACTGGAATCCACATCAACACACACACAACCTGTTTGGGTTAGTAGATGTACCTCAACCTGCTGAAAGCTGAAAGGTAAAAACAGCAGCCCCCCTGCCCCCACTATTGCCACAGAACACACAGGCACTCCCGCCACTCCAAGCCAAAACAGTCTGGGGACGAGTGTTGTGGAACACACAGCGCTTTGCCAAAAAAACATGGTCAGGCTACATACAGATGTAGGCCACTGTTCTGGGCCCCTCCTCAGATCAGACCGCTTCTCTAGAGCTCCCCTCAACTCTGTCAGTCACCACCTCGTGACCCCGCCTCCTCCTCAACCCCGCCCCCCAGCTTCATTCATAAAATGGCTGCTCCAAATTCTGACTTGGGTTTGGTTTTTAGATGAAAGTTCACAGGCCAAAGGTGGGGGCTGTCACTTTTTTTTTTTCCTTCCTCATTACATATGCCTGCATGGCCAAACATGGGGGTCCCACGACTTCCCATCTCAATTACTGTGACACTCGTAAACGTAAAGAAAAAAAATACATGTAAATAATGCAGCACAGGCGCCTCTGAGGCAAGAAGCTGCCCCTCCCCCTCAGGAGGCCCGAGACCAAGAGGGGGGTGGCATTCCAGTCCAAAGCACTCCAGCTGTTCCACAAAACACTAAAATTTAAAGACACATTAAGTATGTCTGTATTAAAGCACAGCATTATTACTAATAAACTGCAAGTGGTATAAACCCGTTACGAAAGCAGAGCAGACATTAACCTGAGAGCAGAAAACCTGTGATGATCAGCTTCCTGATAAGGTCACAGAGTACAAGTTCTGCAGCAAACACACACACATAAGCAAAGACTTGAACCCTGCGCTCCGTCACCTGGCAAGGAGCGTGCATGTGCACGTGTGTGTGTGTGTGTGTGTTTCCTCATCTTATAGCCTCAGCATAACTCCTCCCACTTCGAAGAAAGTGGACTGTAAGGGAGCCCTCCACAAACATGCCTCACATTTGTACTCAGGGCAGTGCAGCAAATGGGGAAAACAGCGTGCGTCTCTCACAGGATAAATGGGGGGGGGAGGGGAGGCCTTGAGATCCTACAGAACAACACCCCCGCCTGACACTTCCAGACAGCCTGCAGCCGCATCAATTATCACAAGAGACAAGAGCACACAGTCCCTCTTAGAGCAGCGGGCAGGGGGTTCATGGGAAAACGAGCCCTGTCTCCAAACAATCAAAGCGCAAGGTCAGTCAAACAGGGCTCTTCAGCACGCTGCCGCACCAGCACACCGGCTCCGCGGTTTCCTGGCACACCAGGTCACAAAAAAATAAGAGAAGTCAAAGTGTCAAATTGATGTGACCAAAATCTGGGTGTGAATTAACGAAGGAAGCTGAAGCAGTGCGGACCGTTCTGCGAGGCTCTGACAGACACTCAGCAGGTGTAAGTGTGCGGGCGCACCCTGAGCCAGGCACTCAGCAGGTGTAAGTGTGAGGGCGCACCCTGAGCCAGGCACTCAGCAGGTGTAAGTGTGCGGGCGCACCCTGAGCCAGGCACTCCTGTGCATACCAATCGCTAAAGCCTGTTGTTGTTTGTGATATTGTTCTGATGAATGCCAGAATATCTATTGTCTGTGACCCCCCCCCCCACCACCCCACTAGCACTATCCTCACCAATCTGGTTTCCATGGCGCCGTTACCATCCACTGCTGCATAGCTCAGTATCAGTAGGCGGACCAGCCTAAAGGGTTCACAGCAAAAGCAGAGCGGCAGGCCACGGCGTCTGCGCAGGGGAACAATGGGCCACGGCATCTTTCTTCATAACTCAAGGTGAGCCCCGAGAGGCGGATGCAGCCCAACACAGGGACCACACATCCTAAATGCAAGAAGAGCAGGTACAGGGACTCCGGCTGCACCCCAAGTCCCTAAGGGAACACGTGTCTTGTTAAAATCACTGTCCACCCACAGACCAGAAGCTTAGACAGGGCGGGGGGCGTGGCTCCCACGAGTGGGTCCTTTCCAGGGAGAGGCCCGGTGCCCACGGGCCGCCGGGCACTGGTAACACGTTCACATGCTACCAGTTCACTTTCATACCTGCATTGAAGTACTTTAATAAGGAAAAGACACAGTTTCTTCCACATCAAACAAACATCATCATCTTTAGAGTAACTTACTATATTTTGCCTAATTACGTAACGTACTGAAGCTCACGTTCAGTACTTCCAAACGACTAAACATCTTCAAAGACCTTTTTGACCAAAAGATTCAGTAATGCTCAATCATCTTTTATATTTTTTCCCTAAGTAATAATACTGTCTGGTTAATTAATAGCGCCACTTTTTCCTTCGCTGTAATCTGTGTTTGTGACCATCAGCCAGTCACAGCCCGTTACTATGAAAGGTTGTTGGGGCTAAACCAATTGGTCCACAACTACTTGAACACCCATTAAGAAAAGTCAGAGTCTGTGCCGTTATCTTGCCCCCCAGCCGTCACTTTCTATCCAGCCAATCAGATTCCAGCATGACATTTGTGGGCAGGGCCAGAGAACTACTCAAATGCTTAGCGTGGGTCCAGACCATCCCTCTGTTGTCTTAACTTTGTTTGTCCAGCTGTCTGCTGACCTTAAGTCGGCTGTCGCCTCCTCTCCAGCCAGCAGGAGCGCGTCACAAGGAGTACAGTGTGTGGCATCGCTGGTGTGCCAGTTTGTTAGCACATGCGGGGAGAGGGAGGTGGCAGCTTGGCATAGAGCAGGAGGGTGTGAGGAGAACTGACGATCCTTAGAGCATAAGAAGCTAACCTGTAGGTTACTCCTGAGGGCCAGAGAGCCCCTGAGCTCAGCCAGGACAGACTGCCTGGGCATATGAACAGTCCAACAGGGCAGAGCCAGTGTTTTCTCAACGACAATCCCGGCAGCAGTGCTTTTCAACTCACCTTTCTACACCTAAGAAAACAGGGCACTCATGAATAATAGGCAGTCATACCTATGAGCTCATGGCATGCCATTTTTCATTTCCATTAGTGAAATCTTTATTTAGAACTCATTACTAAGCCCCACGGCCTAACGCTGCTGGGGCTATCACTGCCCTTTTCCTACATGCATCCTGATCTCAACGTTGAATGACCACGTCCTTCAGTAAAGCGCCTTGGTGACCAGGAAAGGGCAGTGAAGTTAACCACCAACACCTCCCTGACAGCCGCAGCAGGCTGTGGAGATGATGAAGGGGATGCATCCTCACCGAGATGCTCCATTAATGCGCGTCCAACAACCCTAAAGCTGCACCCCTTCAGCAATCTCACTCAGGAGCGTCCCTCAGCATCCCCCCTCAGGACACCCCGCTCTCCCAGCAGCCGTTAGGAGCGCCGGACAAATCTCCTGACTCACTCACTCTGTTTACCGAGGCACAAAGTGTGAACAGGCGTATGTTTAAGGAAGGAGATCGTACACGGGCTTCACACAAAGTTAACAATTCAAGGTAGATCAAAAAAATTCCTGGAAGGACGCAAAATAAATTCCTAGTATCACTCCCTGCCCACGCCTCGGGGACTGTGAAGCAGTGATAGGAATTGCTGAAATACTTCCTTAACTCACCAAAGCAGCGAACAGAGGACACAAGGGGACTGGAAACAAGACACAGCCGAGCAATGACACACACACACACACACACACACACACACACACACACACACACACACACACACACACACACACACACACACACACACGTCTTTGTTCGGGTTTAGGCTCTCACACGCATTTCTGCCGTTTCCATTGTGTTTACGCAGAAAAGGATCAACCAACCGTCTGCATTTATAGCCGCCGTCGTCTTCGCAATAAATGCGCTCGGCACTGGTCCCACATGGTTAATGTGAAAAGGCCAGATGTGCCGGGGACACGCGGCGCCTTCCCGGGACCGACCCAGTGCCCCTGTACACGACAGAATGGTCAGCGCCACGTGCGAGGCCCTCGTAGACAAATGCCCTGGGGGTTTCAAAGGAAGTCCAACAACAAGCTGTGTTGGCATGCAGCTCTATGCGGAACTGCGCAATCTGTTAGCATGCAGCTCTATGCGGAACTGCGCAATCTGTTAGCATGCAGCTCTATGCGGAACTGCCCAATCTGTTAGCATGCAGCTCTATGCGGAACTGCCCAATCTGTTAGCATGCAGCTCTATGCGGAACTGCCCAGTCTGTTAGCATGCAGCTCTATGCGGAACTGCCCAGTCTGTTAGCATGCAGCTCAATGCAGAACTGCCCAGTCTGTTAGCATGCGGCTCCGAGCAGAACTGCCCAGTCTGTTAGCATGCAGCTCTGAGCAGTACTGCCCTCTGTCTCTCAGCATATTTGCCCAGTCTGTTTGCATGTATTTCTGTGCAGACAAAGTTTTGTATTATTGGAGTGGTGGTGTCCTGTGTGCATGTATGAATATACACATGCATACAACCGTGCCTAAACTAGTCTAAATCAGGGAGGTGTGCAGCATATGAAACAATGACAGCCGAAATCCTGTCTGAACCCACAATTACTGATGCCGCAATAGTCAAGCCGACAAACACACACAGCCTAAATATTCATCTGTGTGTCATGTACAAAAAAGAAAAGTGCAAGTCAAGTGTCTGCACAGCACCAAAACACCCACTGGTAATTAAGTTCAGACAACACAGAGAGGCAAAGCAGAAAATATTCCACCTTCCCTTTGCTATCTGACTACAGGCCTATGCAACAGAAGACACCTGTATGTAGATGAGGTGTGCGTTTCATCTCACGCTCACCTCTGCTCTCCACCGTTCCAGACTGCAGCTGTAGTCCCTGGATTAGTTTGTCTCTGGGGCTGCTCCTTTTCACAGGTAACCTCAGACCTTCACAAAAAGGCTGACTGAAAGACAAAGCACCCAGGTATTCAGAAAACCCAGTGTGCCGTCTCAGGTAGCGGCAGGCTGCATGGAAAAATTTTTTTTCCATGGGGGTGGGGGTTTGCAGGTCAAGGTGTGTGCATGAGGAAATCACTTCTACATTCTTGTCTTCTTCAATCATTCGTGTCAAGGCTATGTTATAATCGTGTTAGGTTGCTCATAAGTTTCCTTTTAAACCCAGACAAACTGGAAGCCAAGACTTCGTTCGTGACAGAGTTGTACTCAAACAGGCAGTTAGTCAAGAGACACATCCATCACCCCACCCCCCCCAACTTTCCCACCTACTTAACATTCGCAGGATCATGGGTGGCCTGGAATCTATCCCTGCCAGCCTAGAACACAAGGCAGGCAACACCCTGATTAGGGTGCCAACCCATGGCAGGGTGGACACACCCACAGACACCTACACAGACACCAATTTTGATTTTTCAGTCCACCTGGCCTGCATGTATCCGGACTGCAGGAGGAAACCAGAGAACCCAGACGAAACCTACACAAGCATGGTGAGAACTTTCCAACTTCACATACACAGTTTGGAGACCCATATTCAAACCAATATCAGAAACAGACCTCGGACACTAACAAGACCCTGCCTGAGTTTGATCAAAAGGTCCTGAGACTGTAGCAGTGAAGGAAAAAGCAGTCCTTAGCTGCTCAGAGACACGAATTCAATGAGCTGAAAACATTAATAATTAACCCAGTGTCACCCTATCTCCAACCTGCCCTGCTCTTTGTCATCGTGGGTTACGTCTTAAGAATTCAGCAAGCACCTGTCTGGCCTAAAATGGGTATGTGGGAATTCCTCAGAGTTTCTGGCACTGCTCTGTCAGGTGAGTTTGAGCTTCACATCCAAAGAGAACATGTCAACAGGGGAGAACTGCCGCACGAGGCAGGAACGAACGCAGTCAGCCATTAGTCTGCGTCAGCGCACACAGCACAGCATCGTTAATGTATTGCTCCCTGTGTCAGACACACAGACAGACAGACACACAGACAGACACAGATTTCCACTGATTGTCAAACCAACAGCAGCTATTGTATCTGTGTGATAAGTCGCAGGTCGAGACAACAGTGGAATCCTGGAAATGTGTTGGCAGAACTGAGCGTGTGCAGCCCGTGAGGAACGCCGCAGTGGCCTCTTGCTGACACAACCTGTGCAAACGCTGGTACACCGGACACAGGCCCCCTTTACACCAGATATAGGCCCCCTTTACACCACACACAGGCCCCCTCTCTTTCATTATTTAAGACCTTATTTTCCTTGGCTTTTAATGTAGTCATCATGTTTAATTCAGTAATTTTAGGTTAGTTATTCAGTCAGCGGTGAGAGCGGACATTTATTTATTACTCCACTGTATTATTGTTTTATTGTCCATGTATTGTTGTATTTGACCATCATTGTGTCATTTTGTTTACTTCATTGTTATACCTGCCACTGTACAGCACTATTGACGACGGCGTTGTATTTAAATATGCTTTACAAACAAAACCGACGTCGACACTGACTGAAAACAACAGTAAGAAGAGACGCACCCAAAGTAAATGGGCCTGTGAACGCTGCCAGTGACAGAGTCTGTGCATCTTTCTAAGGCATGTCATCAGAACCATACTGAAGGTATGGAATGGAACATTAATGATCTGAAAAGGCGGCTGGGCAAACTGGAACACTCGCTAAACGCAGCGCGTGAAACACACGCTGACGTAACACCCGCTAAACGCATCTCATACAATTTACACGCTGATGTAACACACCTGCTCTATACAGCACATACAACCTACACTAATGCAATACACCCATCACTGTGAACCACAGTATACAAAAAGAACTAGCAACTTTGGGTTTAATCAAATTTCAAATACGCGTTTGAGTATAACTTCCTCTGATATGTAGGACTCCTTCCTACCACGTGATCACCTGCTTTAAGATAACCCTGACATCATCTTATATAGGCTAATACCACACAGATAATACTTAACCACAACATGGATTAGGATTAGCATTTTATATTAGAAAGAATGAAAGGTCCAACATAACTCCAGCTAAATTTTAAAAGATGTACAAATATTGAGACTTAATCGGTACTTTGAATGTGACAAAAATTATTTAAATAAGCAAGAATAAAAACTACGGATTGCATGCTTAGTGAAAAAACACCCGAATGCAGGTACAAAGATGCACGTTTTAAAGGGCAAGGAGCTATTAAAGGATGCATTTGAAAGGAACTACAAAGCACAAACTGCACAAAAGTTAGAATAAGTACATTTTTAACAGCCAGCTGCTTCTACAATCTTCAGATAACATCTTGCATACTTCTCTAATGGATGCAAAACATCTCCCTGGTGATCAACCAAACACAGTTTTTGCACAGTGCCAGTGTCATAGTACGGTAAGAGTCAGGTGTGCGTGTTTCACCACGGTGTAGGGTGTCATCCTGGCCAGGCGAGTCAGGGCAGACACCTCCACAGCAAGACATGCGATCGCCGGAAAAATGTCATTCTTAGCGACTGCATACGTGGCTTTTTCAGTGTCAACTGCTAGCAGAGTCTGAAAGTCTGTTTTATTATTACCGTTTTCGGCAGGACTGTTTTGATGTCACTTTCCCAACTCCTTAAACGCCGAGTCAGTCTGCGACCTCAGCAGATATTTTATACAAGTATTCTAACGCTCACGTTCCATTTATTATGGAAACTGTAAAAATGCCAGTTCAGCTACTGGTTGTAAATGTTTTTCGTTCTCAGTAATAACCTGACAAAATAAAAAGGGTTAAGACCAACACATCTGCCGAAGAGTACTTTTCTCACAGTTCCCTTTACACCACAAAATCAAGGCTGACTGCTAGACATAATATTAAAATTGATTCATTTTGTTTGCGGAGCAAAGACAAAACATCCGTAGCTATCTGCCGACTTCCTCTCTCGTAATGTGCTCCCTTGCACAAACGTAAACACGTTTCGATTGCCAATGTCTGAAGTGCACATATTTTCATTACTGCAGCGACAATCGAGCCGCATAACAAAACCACCATGAAATACGGCAAACCTTTCGGGAGGTCAGAGCATCTCCGCGTGCACGTCATAAGTTAGCTGAACTTCACTGCACGCAGATAGAACCCCCCATCAGCCCTGAATACAATATGTTTATCCATTATCTCTTCACATGCCCAACATTATGTATATGGAATTAATATTGTTTTTATGTATTCCCAACTGTCACGTGCCCTCACGATCGCAGCTTTATTTCAAAGTGCGCACCCTCGTTCAATGTCCTGGAGAACACAGAGCAGCTGCATTGGCGCATACTTGGGATAACTGTCCTGCAGGGTTTACTGCTGGCATCCACAGAAAACAGGGGAGACGGGCAGCATCCGACCCCGGAGAGAATAGCTGAACTTCCAACGGGACGCCGGCAGTCCCGGAGGCCATGGAAGCGAGGCAATTAAAGAGAAGTTACTGGTTCACCCGCCGCGGTCTGGAACAGCTTTAATAAGCTGGAAACTATTTGGGAAATAGTTGACAGTTCTTCATGTAAGAAGGCCAGTGAGAACAAAGGACTTAATTGTTAGAGAAGGGATTTTCTTAATGGCTGCGGATAAATCAAATTCGCTACCCTGAACTTGTGAGTAGAAAGCAAGCAAAAGGAAGGGCATTTTTTTTTTTTTTTTGTTATGAAAATTGTTGGGAGGGGAAAAAGGAGCGTGCATCAAGGGGGACACTTCCCAGCGCCCTGGGGTTCCGCGCAATTTATCTGTGGCATCACAACAAACGCAACGGCAAGAGCAGGAGTTATCAGAAAGGAAACGTTAAGTGCATCCAGCAGGGATTCCGGGAACAGGCATGTTAGTTCACAGAAACCGCAGGGGCAAACGTCAGACAGTGAAAGCTCAGCGCCACCCTGCAATTACCAGCGTGCAGGAACAGGGGAAGGGCTGTTTGCGTTCCCTTCAACGGTGCACGTTCCACACGCCGCTGCGGAGGACCATGCACACCTGCGAGGGACCCCGCATTTGGTCAGATGTTGGGTCCAGCCTAGGCAGAAGAGCTCTGGAAAGGTGACTCCGCAGAATATAAATCTATGTCATTGACAAGGGATTCAGAAGACAGACAAGGAGAACGTAGCACGTGAGTCGCCGCTATTTGCAGGCATCATGCAGCTGCGAGGGGGCTCAGTGTGACAACCAGCACACGGTGACGTCAGAGTGCAGGAACCGTGTACCCGCACTTGGCAAGCACCCTCCGGTACTACTGTACTGCTATAAATGACCGGCTCCAATTTGGCAAGAATGCTGACCTACGTACATTGCACTTCCTGTCTGTGCACGAACGTCACCAGCAGAACAATGACCTTCTGCTCATTTGCGATTGAGGCCCAACAACAAGTGTGCAGCAAAAGTGAAGGCAAAGAAACGTGAAACTAGAGTTGGACGTCCGGCAAGAGGACATGTCCTCCTTTTTGACGTCCGGCAGGCATTGCCCTAAAACATGAAAATATCCGGCGTTCTCGCCTTTATGAATCACTTGGCCGTGTTATTGGCTGTAATTGCACGCCATCATCCGTTTTAATCGTAAAGAGCAAATCTGAGGCTTGAGCCAGTCAACCGCACGACGCGTGTTCAATGAGTTAATTAGTATGACCCTGTTTTTGTCACTACGGTCACGCACACGACACGTCGCCAGTTTTGTGTTCTGTTATTTGTTATACGAATTATATATATAAATTGTGTTCTTTGTCCTCCTTTTTGACCTACGGTGTCCTTTGGATAGTCAGGTATTTGGTAACCCTACGTGAAACAGGCTTTTAATGCAGTGAAGGTTCAGTAAATTCACAGCGGCAGGCTTGTAACGGTGAACGGTGCAGTTTTAAATGGCTGGTGTATCATAGGCGACATTGCAGAGCACTTTCTTCTGTCTCCAGCTAACGCTGTAAAAGGCGGACAGATCTGCCTCAAGTGCTCAGAAAACTACTGAGCACAAACAGAACAATCCGAAAAGGAAGAACAGGAGAACGTCATGACGTCACCTAGACATTCAAAAAGTGATCTTCTACTGTGCATCAGTATATCTGGCAAATTCCCTTTGTGTCACTTGTGTCTCACATGCATGTGTGTGTGTGTGGTGTGTGTGAGAGAGAAAGACAGAGACAGACGTGACTAAAGACCCTAAAGCCTATGTAAAGATTTAATAAAATATTTATTATTTCATTTGGTTAATTCTGTCAAAAATAAGCAATTTACCCTAACTTCACAAAGAGGAAGATGACCTTAATTTGGCCTTGGCACAGAGTAAATAATACTGGTTAGAATAAATATTAGTGCTTATTTTATGTCAAGGCTATACCAAAATATTACAGTAAATGAGCTGAGAGTTGTGATATAAAACACCAAATTATCATGAAATCTCTGGTATCGTATAGTGACCTGCTCCATATTTCATAGTGCCCTTTTAACAACTAATCAAAGCTTTCAAATTTACTTTCGTTTAGAAATGGATTAAAAGAAGGATGAAATACAAGTGAAATTCGGCTAAACGCACCGAAATACTGCCAAGGAAGGTTTTTTTTTTTTTTTTTTTTTAAACACATACAAGCTGAACATTTTGAAGAAAAGGGCATATTCTAACCCAAAAGCGCACAATGGGCTACATCTCAACAAGCAACACGTTTCATTAGACTTCACTGACGAAACCCTGTCATCAGTTTTGGGAGTTTTCCCCACTGACACATGAATGGGTGAAGGGGGCCGCATTCTTCAAAGACGAAAAGTCAAACGCGCATTCCAGCGGAACAGAAATGGTACATTTCCTTCTTACCACCACAATGAATCGCTAACTATTAACTAGATTTTATTGCAAGCTGATTGCAAGAGGAACACGGCACGATGATCGATTCCTCTAAAGTAGCACAAAACCGAACAAAAGGTCAAACCAGGTTATGCTGACATCTGGGGGGTTGGGTTATTACTCACTAGTTGTATGTGTCTTCAGGTTTAACATCTGCGTACACCTCAGGGGAATGTTAATGACACAGCCAGGTTGTGTCAAGTTTTAAACACAATACTCAGAACATAACTCTCACCTTCAACATGGCTAAAGCAGACCATCAATATTGACACTGTCAGCCAAGGGACAAATTTCTCTAGTGTCACTTCGAAGATAAGACATAGAAGCAAATCAACGAATCAGAGCAGCGTGATGCATCATCTCGAGATCAGGGCCTTCGCAAAAAGGAACTCGTGCAAATTTGTATTACAAACACTGCAGTAAATGGTCATTCATAACACAGCCCTGCGAACACAGAAGTGTGTTCCACCAGCATAAATACTGCGTTATATAAACACACGTATTTATAATTACAAATGGGGCTTGACAAAGCTCAAATGAAGATCGGGAGAAAAGATTTCGCATTGCACAGTGTTTTCACTGTAGTCACTGGGAAGATTAATATACATGCAATAAAAATTTCCAAAAGGCAAAAACATGCATTAATAATAACAATAATTACTGCTTCAAAATAGAGTGGTGGAAGGAAAAAAAAAATTTAAAAATAAAAGTTTAATGTAGAATTATGGGCCAGGTATCTGAAGTGAACATCACAGGAGTGGGGATACATGTGTGATACTTACAGCACAGATTTATCCTTCCGTACAAACACGGCGCAGCGATTAAACGTTGTGTAACTGTAATGATAAATTACTTCCTCCGTGTGATCGCTTTGATTTAGACCACATAAGCCACAGCTGTTCTTCAGCCGTTGCATGCTCGCCTGCAACAAACCCCTAAGGCTAAGGAGGAAAAACCAAAGGAATCGATTTACAGAACCTCAGCGACCCAAGTGTTGTATGAAAACACCTGGGGGGTCCCTTAAAGGTGCTTCAGGACCATCAAGAAGTATTTTCCCGTTGCTTAAGTATTCCCCTCTGTGAAGTTACGCAGTGCTAAAAAGTCCTCAGTGACCAATTTAACCTAAAAATGTTAAAGAACCTGTGCAAGTCCCTGAACAATTAATTAACTGACAGGGCACGCTGAATGACTCTGTATTAACTGAGTAGGTACTTAACCAAATTTAATTTTGTACCAAATCACGTTTCTCACACTTTCTTAGCTCTCTTTGGGCTTCAATAACTAGTAGTTTTATATTTTGATGTCTTCACAAAATACAAACAGCACACTGTAGCCTCTCCGATACGTTTGCAAGACTCAAGCTGCCTCCCATTTAAAAGGAAGCACTTAGAGCTGTCTCAGCTACGCCTACCACTGGCTCAGTAGCTGTGTTAATACAGAAACACACCAGTCATTTCATAAAGGCTTCAGTAAGGCAAGCAGAGAGGACTTCTGCAAATTCCCTATATAAAAATAAAAAATAAAAAAAATTAAAAAATAAAAAAGTCCCTTGCCGGTGACAATTTCTCAACTAAGGGGGTGCCTTTAGTCCAATATTTTTCATACAGCTCCTCAGTAATAATAATAATGACCACGTCCCCCACCACTGTGTCATTCATGAAGAACCCCCTGTTGATGCCCCTCACCTCGTCTGATGTTATACGTTACAGAATCCAACATAAGCGCTGAGTGTAAGTGAAGATGTGCTGCACAGTTCTGCCGCAGGACGGCAGGGATGTAGGAACGGTGTTAATGTCACGTCGGGATCTTCTGCACGCAGAGCCAACTGTTGGTCATGAAAGAGAACCTCTCTGCATGTTCAGCCTCTGACACAACCCAACACAGGCAGGCGGATAAAGACTTCCTTCAAGACCAAATGTGGCTGTCACCGACAAATGTGTCACCTTTCGTTTTCTCTCACACAAACACACACACACACACACACACACACACACACACACACACACACACACACACACACACACACTCGGTTAAACTCCATCAGGAAACACCATTCTCCGCTGCCGTCTCCATAAAATGACTTCAAAGCCAAAGATTTAGCAAAAGGACCAAAATTTGATAAGCCAACTGCAGACAGCCGTTAGCATAAAGCATGTTCCGGGTACTCCCCCCTTCTTCCCCTCACCCCAGCAGTCTGCTCCCAAATAGGGACACGTAGCCCACGTACAAGCAGACAACTGTGGAGCCTGGCCCAGCCCCCACACCAGCCTTCTTCTGCCTGGGTGGTCACTGGTCAGCTCTGCCAGATCATCAGGAGGCATCTGCTTAATAAAGCAGTGTGACGTACCCGGCTGAGAGCGAAGAGAACTCTAATACATACATATGCATATCATACAGTCCCGGGCTGCCTGCACATTAACACGTGTCATCATCCCCATCGGGGGCGGAGCCAAACACATGCTCCAGCAGCCAATGGTAACAGGGCCATGGACAGCCTGGACTTAATCACAAGTGAGCGCGCGCACACGCACACACAAGCACCAGACCAACTGCAAGCTACAGAGATCTCGGGTGACAGCCCACCTAGAGGTCAACGTTTAAAACAAACAGGTACATTGGCGAAACAATGTCAAAACCTTGGGAGTAAGAACTTGAAAAATTCACAGCAGCTTCTGTTAAGGCAGGGTTGCAGGGTTTACGCTGACAGGTGGTATTAACCGGTTTTAACCACGGTTTAAACCACCCCGGGGCAAACAGGTTTGCGCCACCAAAAGTGGCATAAACTGGCAAAAACCCTTAAATATGGTAAATCAATAATTAAAACACATTTAAATATTAGAACGCCTTTACAAGCATGTTGAATCTCTTTAAAACCATAATGGAGCCATTTGGCAAGGTTATACTGTCAGTTTTAGGATGTGACCACTTTACATGGTCAAAAATTATTCTATGTTGCTTTGGTGCAAACATATTTCTCTAAAATCAGTATGACAAAAAGACAAATGTATTTAACTGGATTTGAAAAAGACTGACATAAGTTTCAAAAAAGGATACATGTGGACATAAGATTGTTAGATTGACCTTAAACTTAAAAAGAATGAACTGTTATGTGAAACACTAATAACTCTATTATATTTTGGTTATTGACTGATATACAAAGAATAAAATAATAAGGTTTTGATAAATACTTGTGTTTCTGTTATCTATATAATTATATTGAACTTTGCATGAGGACTGTTTGATTTAACAAACAGATACAGTTTTAGACAAAGAAATCTTGGCTCTATGCATGTTTCTGGTCCATTTTCACCAGTTAATGCCACTTTGCACCGGTGTAAACCAGCGTAAAGTGGCATTAACTGGCATAAACTATATATTTTTGCCAGTTTACACTGCGTCCCCTGGCGTAAACAGGTTTGCGCCGGCGTAAACCCAACCCTGTGTTAAAGAGCATAGTGTTGTGCGGACATCAGAATTTTTGTTTACTACAATTTAATTAAATCTTGCAGTAACTTGGGCCCTGACACATAAAGAACAGAAACCTTGGGTGTTTATCAACCACAAAGCAAACGTTACAGTCAGACACAAAATCTGGCACTCCAAACTAAATGAACAGGCTGTCAGAACAACTTAATATACTAGTATATTTCCCTATAATTGTTGGAAGAACAGGTTTTATGAGAACAAGACACCATATACTCAGAGGCTAGATTAACCCCACACCAAGAGGCAAACCCCAATTTACGTGTGATAACGGAACAGCAGGCTGTTCCCAAGAGCACCAATCCACGGTTAATGTTTGACCGCATTAGTTAGATGTGGTGATAACAAGGGACAGCCTGTGTCCATCTCGGCACAGAAGGACAAACTGTCACCTGTGGAAAATTGGTCTCATTACAAAGCCATGACCTGGTGTGACACCCCTCCACCCATACAGGTAGGTCATCCGTTACATAACAGACAAGGCACCGTTTTCTTTTTGTTCTCCAAACACGCACACATGCGCACACGCACACCTTGGTATTCATATTTGAGCAAACTGGATCTTCACTGGATCAGAAACGTTTCAATATCTGCACCAAAATTTTTTACTGGTCTGTACTGGGCTCCGTTTTAACCACTTACTGCATTTAACCATGAGGTCAACTAGACATTCAAAAATGTTCACAGCGTCATTTAGTAGCCATATTAGATCCTAAGTTTCACTCACAAGGTGGTTTGCAGAGCTTCTATACGTCACAGCCATGCATTACGTTACACGAGTGTAACACGGTATTGGTGACATTAAAGCAACTGCTGAACCAAACAGCATGTCTGGTTCAACTGGGTTAAAACGTGCTATACACCAAATCCAAAACAGCGTTTTTGATGGATTCGGACTGACATTCGGACCCATGGCTGAAGAGGCACGGTGAAAGATTTGAACACGCCCAAACACTTTTCCGTTTTTCATGTTGTGCTTGTTCATGCTGCCACACGTTGTGTGATACTTCATAGCCCAGACACACACACACACACCATCACAGCACCACCACTTAAACTAGGCATCCCATAATTAATTTAGGTTTTCTGCATGCACGTGTACAGGGAAAATCACCTTCACACAGCTGCAGTACTTCAAGATCCCTACAGGACAACAGAATACGCTGATACAAAAAAAAAAAAAAAAAAAAAAAAAAAAAGCACAGCTGAAAATTGAAGGGTTATACTATAAAATTATTATAATTATTATAATTTATTTTTTTAAACAAGAAATTTAACAAATTTTTGGTGTTT
>JABJVR010000016.1:4005686-4021850 GCA_025773905.1 Chitala chitala
CCCCCCACCCAGCCCCATGGTGAAGCAGGAAGCCTCCCCCCCTTCTCTGCAACCTTTAAAGTAAAGGCCTGGAAATTTTACCTTGTTCAAACTCATAAATGGAATTTAAGTTTGACCAGGAACTTTAGACTAATAACAAAACATGGCATTCTCAGAAAGAATCTCCCGTCACAGGTATCGACTGTCACAACCTGCTGAGCAGCCTGTGGCCTTACAGTGAACATTCACCTGCCATCTGCATCCTCACCTACATGGAAAACCTGCTACATGGCATGAAACACCAGCCGAAGCGACCTGAGAACACACAAGCCTCGCCCGACACTGGCAGCAATGGTCAAACAAAAAACTTACTGCCAGGTAAAAATTAGAAATGCTTCCCATTTAAACATTCTGATGGCCAGGGATTATTCAGAAAAGCACTTTGTGAATGCCTTCTGGTCTGAACTGAACCAGGTGGAAACCTACAATGAGCACACTAGCACTTGTCTTTCACCACAGCGAGAACACACGCATCTTACAAACCTTATTTTCACAGCACGGTATCGTTGTAGCGGGTTTACGATTAACACTGGGGACTTGAGTTTCCTTTCAGCAATATGTTAGAAAATCATTCCTGTACAGAATACACTTAACATCACCATATTTGGTAAATAATAGTAAATATACCAGCATGTAGCAAAGTGGAAACAAAACTGGCCTGGAGTAACAGTTTGATAAATGGAGGGGGTGGGGGTGTATGAGAGGTAAACACAGGCATGTTGCCAAGCACAGAGATAGCCGTTATAGTACAAAACTCCCCTCTTTACAACACAGTTTAGTCATGTCATCAGAGAACAACCAGGGAGGGTTCTAGAATGGCAAATGAGTGGGAACAAGAGAGATCAAAGAACACAAAGGGAAGGGAGGTTGTAACTGAAGACAGGGTACTCCAGGAAAGCCCATCGAAGGACAGAGGCAACGACCTGCCACGGGGAGGGTGTTCTGGGGGGGACTGGAGCCGTGCAGAGCCCCCCCATGCCAATGTGAACTGTTCTCTGGCTAATTCATGCAAACACATCTTTCATCAGTACCACCACAAAGGCATACACTCATCACTACAACATCTGCTATCTAATAGGTGTACCAAGTGTTAGCAAAATCATTAATCATGTGATCTGAAGCCTGTTTCTAAACTCCATGTGTTAGCAAAAAAACATTATAAAGTGCCTTTCATAGACAAAAGCCACAATTTGCTGTACAAAAATACCCACACTAACTCATTACCCATTTTAAAAAGCATCCAGACACTCTCATAAGGACACACCATCAAGGACTCCACTAGTCATCACATCGGTCAGTGGAAATCTTAGATCAGAATCTGGCTGCCTCTGTGAGAAGGCTAAGAATGGGTCACGGTTGGACCTTCTGCCAGAACAATGACCCAAAGTTAACAAAACAAAAGACTCACTCCCCACTGAAACAAGCAATTGTGATTTCCATCCTGATCCCAACCTACACCCAGTGATGTAGAAATCAGGGCTGATACAGTACTAGAGCTAGGCAGTTTTAAGTCATTCAGGCTGATCTAATACTTTAGCGCAATGTGCAAAACTGCCACAAAATGCAGGGTCAAATAAAATCTCAAATAAATAAGAAAGCTCATTTTATCTATGTAATAAACACAAACACCTTCCACTTTCAACAGTCTCACACAGTGCTTACACAAAAACTATGTGAACATGGAAAGAACTTTTGGTATGAACTCATGAAAAAAGTAACATCACGTCACAGACACAGCCTGAGGTCAGATGTTGAACAAACTATTGTCAAATTTGAAGTCAACTGATGGTAAAAGTGGCAGCACAGCAAATTTATTCCAGCGCTAGCAGTCGCTAACATGAAGGGCAGTAACAAAAATGCTAAATGTCCTGTGACCAAAAACACTTGGCAGGTAGCTTCTTCATTCTGTGGTTTTTAATCAAGAATAGTTTGAGCAATTTCCAGATGAACATTAAGTCGGCAAAAACAGTACAACCTTGCAAATCGTGTTTGGTTTTTCTTTATTATGCATCTTTCAGCCTTTGTTAAAGAATACAAATCAACATTTTTCATTCTAATAAGTACAAGCAAGCGTTTTCTTTGTTTGGTTTGTATAAGACCCAGTTTTCACTTGGATTTGGCATATTGCCATACTGTCTTCACTGACCTATGGTAGATCTCAGCTGTCTTCTGTCTAGTGAGTCAAATTTTCCCACAATTCCCTGAACACAGCATCACAGAGCATGTATCTATCCTCTACTACACATGGATTCAAGTCATATCTTATATACCGTGCATGTGTTATGTACAAACAATAATTGTTAAATTCTATAATCATATGAGCAACAAACCTTCAATAACTCACCAATAAAATTTTGCATTATGAGCCATTCCTGCTATATTTTAATTTTTTTCTTTTAAATGTTATTTATGAAATAAGAATTCAAACATTTTTGCAGCTGAATTTGCTACTTGGATCACTGCATATGCAAGCATATATGCAAACACAGACATTCTGGATATGAAGTCTCGTACTGTCTCTCCAAAGTCATCCTGAATTACAGAAGATTTAGTGCGGTTCCCTGGGCATCGCATATAACACAAAACACAAGGGTGCCAATGTTCACAATTGTAATGTTTCTCACACATTTACAGTACAAGATCAACCTGATAAACAAGGACATTTCTCCATAACCTTTCTTGCTCACCATTACCAACACTACCAATAATTCTGGTGTCCATCCTGTAACCATAAAACAGTATACAATCTATATTTCTGCTATTTTTAAATGGTTGGTTACTCCATTAAAGTCCCTTTGACTCCTGAACTAGGAAGCTATTTAAAAACACAATGCTTAGATAATCCAATTTTAGTTCAAATCATTGTATTGTAGAGTTTTATAAAGCTGCACATCAAAGCCAAAATATCTTAAAATTTTCACCTGCATCAGCATCTAATTGTTCACAATTTCAAATTGTAGCATTTCTAAGAGATTATTCCATAATTTTACATCATCTTAATTAAATCTGTGTGGTTCATTGTTATCCATCTTAACAATTTTTAACTAAAACTAAATGTATTTCAATTATCCATATTTAAACTAGGCTACTGTGAGTCCTGATAATTCGTACATTGGGTTTCAAAGTGTTTTGGTTTCAAAAGAAACATCTGTATCAAAACTCTTCAAAACACAAAAAACCTTCTGCATTGGGTTATGATTAACACCTCTTTGCATTAAATCACTGATGAGTACAAATGTATGTACACACAAACTGCAAAATCCAGATTTAAATAATATTTCCACCAAGAAATACAAGACCGTGCGGCAATTAACAGATGTTTACTTATTTCTCAATGTCTGTTTAGAGCATTCTGCGGTAAATCACCTTTGTCCTTCACTCTCATTAAATTACAATTGCTCCCTAGTTATATTTCCACTACTAAAAATCCGGAAAATGTTTTCTCACAGAGGTCGTAAGGATTCCACACACAGCTGAGAGCACATTATCGAAAAACATTGAAAATTAACCATCATCTGACAAATTTCCGAATGCTCTTCTCGATTAGCCAGTATAAACAAGGCACTGGCCACCATAATTCATAATATGAATTAACTTGCAAGTAAACGAAGAGCTGTACCTCTACTACAACAATTGGACAAATGGACTAGCGAGCTTCAGAAAAGAGCTACTTAGATCTTCAATCTCTTGAGGTTGAATCGCTCACATGGACTTTACTATGTTCAAGCACATCTATTGAGGCTGTAATAAGATCTACATCTATGGTGAAACAGCAATGTGAAGCGATAAAGCGGCTGCAGACAGACAAGCACGGAAGGTCGAGATGTAACACCAAACTGCCACATGGTTACATTAACCAGCTTCAACCGTACCATTCAACGAGGCATTAAAACAACGTCACCAAGAAGAAATCCCTTCATCTGAGGTCATCTCTTCCCACAAACACGTTTCTTTCAGTCGTGATTGTCGAAATGACCATGCTGTACGTTTCTTCATGGTTTTTAATACACCGTCCTCAGATTTGTAGGAATACCAGTCAAAATTTGCCTACGGATACCAGCTAATCCAAAAACTCCGCACAATATATTTAACTACACCGTTATCAGATTGCTACTAAAATCGGTTTCTCTAAATGGCACCGATTACAGCAAACTGCACACTGTTAAAAATTCTGTATATACCCCATTTTTTTGGTGTATATGTAAACATTAAAACGTTAACATTTAGGACACAAACAACAATTACATTTTGAATGTTAAAGCGTTTGAAGTTAATGTTGACTCAGGTAACTAAAGGAATTAAAGGCAGGGAAACATCAGTGATCACCTGGGTGTAGCACAAGCTGTCCAGCTAAATAAAAAGACTACATGATCACTTTCCTACGCACTAACCACAATGAACTATCAAAATGTTACTTTACAGGTCGGGCTGCAGGACATTAAGCACAATTCATTATTCGCAATCGAGCTAACGATTTTTCCAAGTTAAAAATCTGCCATCTTGCGTCATGCAAGTTGCCGTTAACCGGTCATGGCATAAACACCAGCACCAACAGACTTGGCGTTTGAGTCTTGTGCCATTGATGGCCACAGCGCAAACACGTGTTCAAACAAACCCGCGTGCCGCCCTACGCCGTGCGGGCATCGACGCGTCTGCACGTGCGCACATACATGCTCAGTATCCCCACAAAATCTGCGTGCACGAGAGGCGTGAAATATTACAGATCTACTTTATAATTAACATATATATACCACAAAGTCAGCTACGTGCATAATATACATCTGCCTACATATACAGTATAAAAAATGAATGGTAGTAAGAATTCTGAACGGTTCCCAATATAATTTACATGTACACAAAACAATCAGCGCATAAAACACAAGAATATGTATTTTTAAAGGGTGTTGCTGAAGTACTTAAAAGATGTAAAAAGATAAAATAATGAAAGTGCCGCACTTACTTTCCCCATGAGCGGGCCAAGGGCACATCGTGGATACAGCCAGCAGCAGACCTAAAAACGAGGTCAGATGATCCCGTTTCGTCCCAGACCTCATTCCTGTTAAAGTAATAACCTTTTAAAAGTGATCGCTTGTGGCCCAGAAGAAATTGTAAAGAATAAATGTTTATATGCGGTCTTCGGGAAAGTCAAACGCACAGCTTAGTCAGTTTTGCGACTCTTTAGACTGATATGTGGTCGGGACAATCAGCTCACATCCACGTTTTCTGAAGCTGTGCGTGCGAAGTCTTTCAGCAGATCGAGGAGGTCTGCCAGGTTGTGGAGCACTTTCTAGAGATAAATGCAAGCAGGCAGGTTTGCACAAAACACCTACAACATTTTGTTATTCTTGCCAAAGAACAGAGGTATGGGTCGCCAACAAAACACTGAAGTCACAGATTTGATTCCGCTGATAGTAATCCGCATCTTCAACCTCCATTTCTTTGAGGGGGTGTTGGTAAGGAGGACTCACACTTCAGACACCGAGCAAACGCTTTTCACCCGCTAACCGAGGAGAGAATCCAGGATTTCCGAGATCTGCGGCGAATCTGTTAAGCCCAGAGAAGGAATCCGACGCCAGGTCCAGATATTTATGAAGGGCGATTTCAGTAAATGAATGAAATGGAGGCTCCCTCCATCCGCCGAGCCAGTCTAACTGAGGTCTGTGCAATACATCCGTCAGGACAAAAATGGTGCACCCCCTTTTTGCTCGCTCGCTCCCTCCCTCCCTGTCCGTCCCTCTCGGCTCGCTCTCGCAGCGTTGCAGTTAAATTGTATCCCTTTCTTGCCACGCAGGAATCAGCATTCAGATCTTAAGACTTGCGCTAATGTGTGTATTAAACCGGGTACCGTGTTTAGTGTAAGCAAAGCAAACACAAGATGGTCTGTTATTCGCTGTTTGGTCTCTGCAGCCTTGGTCGAAAGTTACCAAATATCCAACCTTCCCTCTTGGTCTGTGCGCCACGGAATCAACGCCGTAAACAAGAGTCGGCTTCTCACATAGACGCACACACACACAGGCACACACACTCCAAGCAAAGTAGGTACGAAAAGCCGGGATGGATTCTGGTGCGGCAGATGTTCATGTTCCTACTATACCGTTTCGTAACACGATCGAGAAATGTTAGCCAGTTTTAAAAATTTACATTTACTTTTACATGCGTATGTGTGTGCGCGCTGTTTTGAATGTACATAATTACGATTTATGCGTGTATGTTATATTTCAACGAAAGTACAAGGACAGAACAGAACACTTTCTCTCGTTGTTTACAGGAGATGTCTTATCTAGGCCAGAATGTATTGGGTTACGTTCCCACGATGTAGGCACAATGCGACTGTAAATATTACACAAGAGCTATTATGAACTTAAGGCCTTGTCACCTTGTTTTCTGCATGTAAAGCATGTGACGTTACAGCTGAGTAGATTCCTACCTATACTGTGTTTCATTGTGGCTTTTCCTTGTTCAAGCTACAGTCTATAATGATGATAGCTAGAATAGAAATTCTGTGCAAAACGTGTGGCAAGAACTGTAGATTACATATTTAAATATACTTTCTAATACCTGTTCGTTTGTTTTGTACTGCAGAAAATGTCACTGATATTTATATAATAGCAACTCTAAAAGAAATTTTACAGGAATCTGTAACATGAAAATTATACACTGCAATATATTAAATATAGTGAAGTTTAAAATTAGATTTTAAAAAATCTTATATATGTTGTGAATGTGTCGATCACATTAGAACCTCTACATGATGCACAGAAAGTTTTTCCATTTGAATGAAATTTACCGACACCTTGTGCTGCGATCCGCTTTCTTTAAAAAAAAAATGTGTTTTAATGTCATTTAGACACAATTGAAATTGTACATGAATCGCGTAAATGAAATCAGTTATATTGTGACCAGTCTACAATTTTAATAAAGAAAATAAATGATTACTTTTCAGAAACAAAAATCAAACGGGCAGGTCCAAAAAATCACGGATGTACGAAGTCAATACACTTCGTACTTGTGTTGGTGTCACGTCATTTTGTCTGTCTGATGTTATCGTTTAATAAGATATATTACTGTTTAAGGTGCAATGCAGTGTGAGAAAAATACAGCAATAAAGCCACATTAGACATAAATCACTGTCTATCCACACTGCAAGCTTGGTATTACGTTGTAACAACATGGACCGCTTCTGAAAATTTTTTAGCTTTCACTGAAGATATATAAAAGGACATCAATAATGTCTAAACAAAACTAACAAAATTAGAGGGAATTTATTTTTTCATTTTCACGAACTAAGCAAGTTTATACAATGTGATTTCTCTACTTTCTCTTTTAAAAACGCTTTGTTAAGCAGCTAAGAATATTTTTCACCAAAATACTACAGATGCTCACAAACAACGGTACTAAAAGCAATTAAGTAGTGTTTCCACTAAATACTTACGACCAGTAATTTCTAAATATAAACCCTTAATTATTAAACCGTCGGTTTAGATGAAAAAACCAATCGTAAGTTTGAGTTTTGAATTAAAACAGATTATTGCTTTTGAAATACTGTTTTCAGATGCTTTTTTAAATGTGGAAGTGATCGTCAGGCCGTCGCTGGTACTGGTGCCTGTGTACGAATGAGTTTTCGTTGTAGTTCAAAAACTGCGAGTAAATACGAAAATAGGAAACAATGGATTTGGTTATTGTGAATATAATTAGTATACTGTAGATACCCCAGATCCAGATTTTCTATGTGCACATATTTGGGTTATGACACATGGCCGAAGGCAGTCAGATTCAAATCCCGGCGCAGAGTTTCAGTCATGTATATGGATCGGACTTGATCGGTCCATTCATCCAACATGTTCCAGTTTGAGCAGCGTTGCTTGCAGGTAAAAACAAGTATTCTGAATCAGCTATGTACTAATTTAAATGTATTACATTTTTGTGCAAATAAATGCACTGAAATAAGTATATGCAAAATACTCAATTGAACTGAATGAGGATTGTGTAATGCTAAAAAATAAAAATTTATACTGTACAGTGATGTACAAGTTTCCTATTTTGTTTAATTTCTACTGTCTAATTTTTAATTTAATTAGTTAAGGAATGTTAAATAGTTTAATGAGTAGCACTGAACGTATGGAAAATAATATCTTATTTATTAATGTAATTGTGTACACGTCATATTAAACATACTCCTATCACTGGTGTTGGTACTGACACTCATAAAGAATCCATACCTTCTAGCAAAGTCTGTGTCACTTAACACTCATCACTTACATGATTTCAAATGCTGAAGATACTGATATGAGTGTCAAATATATCATTAGGGAAATGTCGGACAGTATTGAGCAGTGACAGCTACAGGTGTGACACAGGTTGTAGCAGCTGTCACCATGGCCACACCCCCACAGTATTAAAACCAAGTTAGGGGGCAGGACAACAAAGACAGAAACTAGTGTCTGTCTGTTTGGCGATGTGTAGACACACGCACACCTGCTTGCTGTGTGAGTTTGGATTAAAAGAAATGCTGTCCTCTTTTGTCCTTCTACAGTCCACAAACGTAGCACTGATATGACAAGGAAAAAAAGGAAATAAATAAATAATAATAGTAATAATAATAATTAATAATAATAATAGGTAAATGTACTTTTGTAAATCATAGGACTTTTGTCCTTTTGTCGTATTAAAAACATACTCATATAAAGGATTATTGTGTGCTGGAATGTTGAGAATTTAAAATATTGTATTCTAAAATTTAACTTTGAAACTTGAATTACAAAGGCCTTAGGGATTGGGAAATGTGTCTTAGGTCTGTTACAGTTTGATGTACAGCTGCTTTGCCACTGGTGACACTGAGAAAATTCCTATCCAAAATTACGTAAATAAAAATTTGTATTTAAAAACTTTCTTGGTCACAAATATTAGGGACAATAAAATGTTAATAAAAATATACATATATTTTGGTTTTGATATTGCACTGTGCCTAATCTGGAAGTGATATAATACAATTAATTAAAGACAACTCAAGTATTAAAAAATAAAATTGAGTTCATTCTTTGATTTGTGTGCATGGAGACATTTTGTCAGCCCAGTACAATAGTTAATACAGATACAGAGAAATATCTACAATTTACAGCAATATAATTAGTATTATAATTTGTTTGTATTTTCATATTAATATCTTACATCATTGCTAATATATTTTCTATATTTTACTTAAATTGTATAAGTGCTGTAAAAGAATGTTCAATGTTTTTTTTTTTTTTTTTTTGCAAACTCAGGACAGGATTATGGTTTCCATGGAAACAAAATTCACTGGAGAATTCGTTGCTGATAGTCCCACAGAATGTGTACCTGTACAGTTTATATAGCTGTAGCTAAGCAGTTAGCCTTGCTTAGAGCAGACTTGCATAAACATAGTGCATGCAAACACATGCAGGTAGCAGTCAGTCTCCAGTAATGCTTTTGGAGTTTTTCCACTGCTATGCAAAAACAAAACAAAAACATTTAACCAGTTATTAAATTAATATTAAATAATATGAGAACACGTGCTGTTTATAATTACTTCAGAAATAACATGTGCCTTGGATTATAACTAAGTGATACACACAGAACAAAAAAATTGAAAAGGTTTGTGCTAATTAATTGTAGGAACAATATTTATAAAAATACCAAGTTAAAATATTCATACGTCAATTTTCTTTGAAAAAACTGAACGTGTTCCTTGTGCACTCCCCCTTTTTCTGAAAGAGTACATTTATATCACATCCAGAAGTTTGCATCACATGGAAAATGACTCTTTAGCTAAATACTGTCTTTATACATGCTTGACATGTAAACATTGCAGGATTAGAGATATGTACTTAGAAAAGGCTTCATTATCAATTTATTGCAGTGGAAACAATTCACTGCAGTTTCATCAGTCTACATAGAGACATTTTCCAGTTTTTATGAGTTTGTAACAAAATAGGTTGGTGTTGCTTTTTATTCTTTTGAAAGACAGAACAAGGATGGAATCATGTGGTGAAAGGAGAAGATTAAAGTGGCAGAATTTCAAAGGTTAAAAGAGGGTTTGTTACTTGCTTCGGCAATACATATTTGTTAATTTGTTATATTTGTTTTTAGTCCTCATATTGTGTGTCACAGATTTGTGAGAAATGCATTTTGTAATTTGTATAATAACCACACATTTTAGACTTTAATGTGTTGGCAAAAATGAGTTACCGGCTATTTTAAATAGTGTATATTGTTGTTTGGTGTGTAATGTTTTATATAAATTGGACTACTAAATATTTCAATAATATTGGAAATATAAATGTAAAAAAAAAAAAAAAACTCGCATTTTAAACAAATGTAATCCAATATCTTAATTTTTAAAAGTTTATATCTATATAAATATACTGTATAATTCAAACATGAGATATGGTCCTATGTATAATAATAATAATAATAATAATAATAATTATTATTATTATTATTATTATTTATAATAATAATTTTCAGTTTACGTGATATTAAGCCCATGAAAAACGCGTTGACCATATTTCATTATAAGAATGGACACGCCTCTCCGTCGGTAGAAACAGTACTATTCCCGTACAAATGTATTTGCGCCACCTTGCGTTGACTACATGCAAATAAAAGAGAGTATGAACGACTTTAAGGATAAAACTTACATTATTGTTTAAGGAAGTGCAGTTAACATTCTAGTGTTAAGGTATGATGATGACGATGATGATGAAGATGTTGATGATGATGATGATGAAGATGATTATGATTAGAGTAGTATGTCAAGCTTTTATGACCAGTAAAATTTGCCATAAATGTATTAAAATTCAGTTCATTTCACTTTGTGACACATCCTTGTCCACATAGGCAATATAATGAGTGTGTGTGAGGCTGCTGGTGACTGGTACATTCTGGAATTTCCTGCTGATCACAAAGACCTTGACGAAGCAACAAACCACATATTAAAGTAAAACAAGATCAAAGCGTTCTGCCACCACTCTTCAAAGCAGAGATTTAGCTGAAAGGTTTACCAGCAAACCGTGTTAGTGAACTGGACTGCAAAATCAGGGGTATGTTGATTAACAGATCAAGGACCATGGTGATTAACTGCCACATAAAAATACTGAGCATTTCAAAGGTACTTGACACTTGTTACTCAAAAGCCTCTCTGCAGTAAAAAAGGAAAGTTCATATAGTGCAGGGCCAAGTCTCTGAAAGAAGTGATTTATTACAGACAGTATATACTACTGTAACTTCAAGAAAGGGTCACAGATTCACACATATTTTGAAGCTGACTGTGAACCAAAATTTATTTTGTGCAGATGACATGATGTTTTTAAATACCATAGTTGGCATTACATGCTTGATCCAACATTTATTAAACTTCTGCCAGCCTTTAATGTGGTACACCTTCAAGTTCTCCGTACTGAAGGAAAGGTTTACATATAGATTCTTTGTCATCTGGTAAAGAGGAAATGAATCATGTTTTCCTTAATTTGGTATATTATGGAAATATAAATAGAAAGCAGATTTCTTGTACAGCAAGTCGGAGGGGATGCTAATACATTGACTGGGTATTTATACCTTCTGGGCTGCTCAGTAAAACTGCAATTATACCAAAAAGGCTGGTCTGTAAATGAAACAGTTTGTATCCTTAAACAAGAGACACTCTCCTATTAAATGTGCTATGAATGAGTTGGAATTTTAAAGTAGACAAATACTTCTGGAGTATACATAACAGTAAAGTTGATTTGTTAAAAAAAATATATTAAAAAAACAACCCTTGCATAACTGAATGCGTATACCAGTTTTAAACTGCACAGTGCATTCATACAACGGAAAATGCACGTTTGGCATTTCTGAGCACAAACAAAAGGAAACAATCATGATAAAACGTGTTTTTGTTGATGCTGCAGGCAGTAATCAATTCTAGAACTTGAGATGGTTCTACTGGTGTCTATCCCTTGAAGATAAATCCTGGGCCACGAAAGGCAGAGGTCCATTCATAGATGGAAACACCAGAAGGCATACTGAAATCCAATCTAATTCAATAAAGCAGAATACAAAGATAGTTCTGCTTGTGAAAACAGTTTACAGCAACAAAAAGTTTCAGCTGTAATTAGACACAGACATGTCTTCACTTGTGACCCAAATGTAGCACAAAGGCATTTTTTTTATTCTGTAATGTTAGCCCTCAGAGTTAGAGGCAAACGATTACACAGAAAGACATCTTTGTTGAGTTCAGTAAGAGAAAACGACTTTAAGTGAGTCATAGTGGTTTTCAAAGTAAAATGTACAGCCAGATTGATGTATACTTAAAAAGCATCTGGTAGAGAAAGTCTGAGCAGAATGAGGTCTATGTGTTTACTGGTTGCCTGGTTTATGGATGGAAATAAGAGGTAAGGCCCTGTAAAACGTTTGGGGAAATATTCCAGAAACTTCTGATTATCCCTTTAATTACAGGCCTTCTTTATTATACATGAGAATAAAAAAGGCACAAAGGAATTATTTAAAAATTCCACAAGTTACTTCAGCTTTACAAATGGATCTAAGCTTTTCTAACATTTTTCCGTGAGTAACAGTGAAAAAAAGTAAAAATGAAGTACCACCACTTATACTACCCTAGGGCTGTGAACACCACAAATGATAATGCACACACACACACACACACACACACACACACACACACACACACACACACACACACACACTGTACCAGCTTGACCCCAGCCAACCCCCCCAGCCCAACCCCAGCTGCATGGAGTGCCTGTCCACTTGCATTTGTTAACTCCACACAAACAGTTTCCCATAGGCAGAGGTGGTGAGGCCACCTACCTTGACCTGCCCTCAGCAGTTTCATTCTGTCACGGCACTCGGGCGGAAGCCGATGTGTTTACTGACCAGCGGGTCACGCATGGTAATGAGCCCCTGTTTGTTTTCTTGTGCCCGGCTCAGGCAGAGGAGAGCAGGACTTACAGGAAAATTAAAGAAAGCAGAGACAATAGGTGCAAAATCCAACTGACCCAACAGTGACACCCAGACATCCTGACTCAGCGTACTGGAAAATGGGGTCCTGTTTAGCAACAGAATGCATTCAGATAGCCAGCCGTTAATGGTTCTTAAATGATTATGTACAAATAACAATTAGACCAGTTTATTCTGAATAGATTAATGTGATTCATTGTACTTTCACCACAATAAACACTTCCTGTAATTTAGTTTTAAAGCACTTAGATGAATCATATATCGTCATGGCTCTGTTAACATTTGTCATGTATGGAAAGGGATGTGTGTAGTTTTGAGTGCTTAAGTATATACAGTAACAAGTCATTGTTTTTGGTACCTGAATAAACATTGCTATGGTATTCGCAATGTTTTACTGCGTTGCAATGTTGTCTGGTATTGACGTAAGCACCGTTACACTTGATCACCATTGGCTACACTTGGTCACCTGGTTGTTTGTGGCAGCCTATGGCTGCATGCTAAGGAGTAAGCAGCCTACTGGTGGATAATAAGTTGGTGCAAATGTGTCTAGCTGTGGCCAGGTAAAAGCAAATTAAACGTGTTCTGGACATGGGGGGGTTGGGGTCTCAGACTGCATAATTATTATTATCTGTTTTTCATGTTAAATTATGTAGATTGTTACTTTTGTGTTAATGAAAAATAGCAAGCACCCACTCTCTTCCAAGTGACAGCATGGTCTGACCAACATCTTTAAATAAGTTGATTCTTACTTTTGTCATAAAATACCATTGTTTTCTGTGCTCTGACACAGCTAATTTTAATTACAGTAATGTGGATGGTTCGTTCAATTTACACCCACATTTTCAGAAAAGTGGGCAGAAATATTTCACTGATTAACTGTTGATCCTATATAATGACAAACCCACAGAATTGTAAATACAAGATTTTCACATCTGCAGCAGCGATTTTTCTCCCAGTAAGGAATTTAGAGAATTTAAGTCAGTTTCATTATAGGAGAATTCATTGGTAAGTAACTGAATATGTGAAAAGCATCATGAAGAATGTTTTAAATTACAAAACCATTGCTAATGAGAGTGGCAGGTCATGGCTTACAGTTCTTGTTGGAATTTAATTATAAATTTGTTCTCAAAAAGAAATAAAGAAATGTGAAGGCCTGCATTTACTTTAAAGGAGCATTTTTAAGGTAACCTGCAAATATATTCACCCTACCTACTAATGTCTTGTCATATCATGAAATTGCTCAGAAACATGTTTAGATTCATAATGTATTTACCAAGGCTGCAAATCAGCACAAACTGCAGTACAAATTATGTTATACAGTACTTTGATTGAACCATGTATTTCAGTAACTCTCAATCAACATAGATGCAATAAACTCAAATCAATACTTGAAAAATTTTCTGTTTATCAAAAATCATGATCCTCGCACCGCCAGGCCTGGGGCTTGATTCCCACTGTGAGTCTGTGTGTGTGGAGTTTGCATGTTCTCCCTGTGCTTGGTGGGGTTTCTCCATGTTCTCCGGTTTCCTCCCACAGTCCAAAGACATGCGGGTTAGGTTGATTGGTGTATCCAAATTGCCCGTAGTGTTTGCTTGTGTTTGGGTGTGTGTGTGCCCTGCGGTGGGTTGGCGCCCCACCCTGGGTGTCCCCCACCCTGGGTGTCCCCTGCCCTGCGCCCTATGTCTCCTGGGATGGGCTCCTGGCTTCCTGAGACCCTTAACAGGATGAAGCGGTATAGAAGATGACTGACTGACTGACTGGCTAAAAATCATGATTTGTGTCTGAACACACTGGTCGCGGCCCAAATAAAATTATCGTAATGGTTAATATAGAGAACTGATTAGAATAAATGAGATAAAAGTTAATTTGAACAGTTAGTTTATATTTTAAAGAACTACATAGCTCAAAAAAGTATGTCCCCTTCATTTTTAATGTTATTCCATATTAGTCTCAATGGACTTTTTCAGATATGAGAAAATCTAAAAATTTAAAAAGCTAACTTGAATGAACAATGTGTAAATGGTTTGGTTTATTAAATGTTCCTTTAACATTAGATGTTCAACAGCGACTAACCCGGTGTGAAAAAGTAATTCTCGGCTCACAGTAAATAAGCAGTTGCCCTATAGTTAGGCAATATGGACTTTTGATATCCACAGTCCATATCAGTGGTTAATTTATTAACGGGGTTAATGGTTGATATGTTGAGTTGACATTGATTTAATTGCTGCAGACATTTTGTCAGGTTAAAGTCACGACTGTCCGTGACAAAGTTTTTAATATGGACATTGGACTGAAGTCTCTGGAGAAGGGGAGAACTACTCCATTGAATACACTCCGATTGATCATTACAAAGTGGAAATTATCACCGTAGTTTTTATTCACATATATAAACGCATCCCCAACAGAGAATACAGTATAACATGACAACAAAAAGATCAGTTTCCCGGTGCTCACTCAGGAGGAGAATGGGACAGCGCAAATACATTACAAAACTCACAACATCACCCCCTGAAACCGAGGTCCCAGCTAAATCCGCTTCTGTTCTGGCTGGACTCCCAGAATACCGACAATACAGAGCAAAGGACTGTAATTAAAAATGTCGCTTTTGCGCTGTCAGTAGGAAAGCTTTGTGTTCCAGCAGTCGTGTCAATGAGGCCGGGCACTGATGGCTCTGCTGGCTTCCCAATGCAGCCTGGGGGGCCCAGTGCCTTTTAAACACAACGAGAATATAACGGACAATGCTTCAAAATAAAATGGGACATCCCGCACAGAAGCTGTCTCCATCAATTACCACAACACGACCGCCCAGAGATGAGATTTAAAGTACCAGTGAGCCAACACGCCGTATCACTTCACTCAGTAACACACCGCACCACTTCGCTCAGTAACACATAGCACCGCTTCACTCAGTAA
Organism: Chitala chitala; assembly: GCA_025773905.1. Lineage (NCBI taxonomy): Eukaryota > Metazoa > Chordata > Actinopteri > Osteoglossiformes > Notopteridae > Chitala > Chitala chitala. The sequence continues at coordinate 4,021,614 of JABJVR010000016.1, forward strand.
CACACAGCACCGCTTCACTCAGTAACACACCACATCACTTCACTCAGTAACACACAGCACCGCTTCACTCAGTAACACACAGCACCACTTCACTCAGTAACACACAGCACCGCGTCACTCAGTAACAACACATCACTTCACTCAGTAACACACAGCACCACTTCACTCAGTAACACACAGCATCACGTCATTCAGTAACACACAGCATCGCTTCACTCAGTAACACACAGCATCGCT
>JABJVR010000016.1:4021950-4045601 GCA_025773905.1 Chitala chitala
TATTATTTCTAAACATTTCTATAACCCTAGTATTAGGTGATGAGACTTCATTTCACTATGGTTTAGAAAATATGTAAAGTTCCAATTGTTATGTTTCTTCTTTGGCTTTTAACTAGACCTTATTTAAATAATATTATTAATCTCGTCTTAACTCATCTTTTAATTCATTTACTACTTATATAGTCTAATTTCCTTTATTGAATAATTTCATTTACCTTATCTTTTAGTGGATTATCTCATTCTAATTCATCATGTTTTTTTTCGGTTTTGTAGTCATTTTATTGATTTTAATTTGGTTACTACTGAGGGTTCTTCCTCCATTTTACTTTTTGATTTGACTTTATCTCACCTCTGGTGTTTCCTTGCCATAATGTAACAATACCACTTTCTGAATCTGTCTGTCAGCGTCTGCTACAATTACTTTATCTAGTCCCTTATTATTATTATTGTTGTTGTTGTTGTTGTTGTTTTTATTGTTATTATTATTCATGTTGTGGTTGTTTCCGGGGGGGGGGGTTAAGCATGTTGTGCTACATTTTATTGTATGAATTATATTGCTATATAAATAAAGTCTGATTGATTCTTCATTAATAGAAACATAAAGGGAGTTTTGTCTTAATTACTTAATTATACTCCTGTTTTTTGCCTTCAATACACATTAAAGTACATCCTCTCTGTAAGCAACACCCCAAACACACGATCTCCTGCACTGATGGAAACATACACTAACAGCAGCACTCCTGTAACATACAGGAACTTTCCCAGTTCCCTTGTAATCTGTTCTTTGGATCCAAGTGAACAAGTGGTGGCTTGTGTCCAAAGCCAAACCTATCCAAGACATCCCATAATCATCAAACCTTGAAACTGTTCCAATAAAGATATGACCTACTTCAAGTGTACTGTGTAAAGCATCTAAAAACATGCAAACAAAAAATTGCACATCATGTGATCTGTAACTCAAGAGTATTTTTTGCATCTCGCCAAATATTTACTCTACACAGCTACAAGAGACACTGGAAATATAAGGATGATTTAATAATAAAAATAAATTTCTCTACAACAGCTAACGAGGGTAAAGAGGTGTGGTATTATTGTCATTTTATTCACCCCCAACACGGTCACTACTGTTTATTTAGTAACTGCCTTTTAAAACTCACATCGTGCACAGCATTTTTAAAATGTGACTCATTATAACACAGAGACGAATTTAACTGCGCTGTCCCTGTTTCCCCGTCACACCCGCAGTATCTATAAGGGAATGAACACCTTTAGCACACACGCCTGTAAATCAGAGCCAGTGTCGCCTCTCGCTTCTGTTCTCCACAGATACAGTATCTGCTGAACTGAAAACGCAAAAAATAGAAATATACTGATTTGTGAATTTTACGGGACAGGGGTCTTTGAAATCATCATACACGCCGTTGTTTATATAACAAAAAATTACCCTGATGTGAAAAATGTGGTTTTACACCGGTATACAGTGGAGCCCGGTCCTTGTAAGGTCAACAGCACAGCTGCTCTTAGGCCGGCCGAACTCAGCGAACAGATCCCCGAATATTATGGGTCATCGTGGGATAATACTGAGCCATCAGCTAAAGTGTAGCTTTTCCAGTGAAAAATATACTTATATAATTATGCATAACTGTTTATCAATCCACTGTCTACAGCAATAAAGAAACCACACACACACACACACACACACACACACACACACACACACACACACACACAAACATCAGTGGTAGTCCCGGGTTACTGACTAGTGTAGTGTTGTAACGTATAAAACACTATTCATTTATAAATTTACTTATGCTAGAATGCCAGTATTTTTTTTTCCTTTTACTGTTTTACCGACACACCCTAACACGTGTGTATTTCTTATAATAACCGGACTCTTCAATAAGTGCGCCATCTTACTACAGCCTTGCTGTTTTGTGTGCACCTCTGTGATTCACATTACTGGAATTTTTATTTATTTATTTATTTATTTTTTTTATTTTATTTTATTTTTTTTTACAGTTTTTTAACCCCGGCGATCGCAACAAAGTTACAGCGTTACATCAGTTAATATTCAAAGGACAACTTCAGAAGGGGAAATACTGATTTTGATACAAAACGATGGTTTAACGTAATGAAGTAGTTACTTGAATTTCTAGACTTTCATTTTATTAAGTCTTAAAGGCACGCCTTTCTACGACGGCATTTTAGGGCCACTAATAATAATAATAATAATAATAATAACGTTCCGAGAATAAAGTCTGAATATTCTGTGACTAAAGTCAAAACATTCTGACTGAATTCTGAGAAAAAAAAGTCAGAATACACTTTTCTGAGATTAAAGTCGGGATATTCTGACAATGAAGTTAACGGCATTAGCTGTGACACTTTGATACAAAGAAGCTACTGCAGAGCATCACGTGGGGGCTGATCATCGGGTGTGGGGGGAGTTTGGGGCTGATCATTGGGGGTGGGGAGAGTTTGGGGCTGATCATCGGGTGTGGGGGGAGTTTGGGGCTGATCATCGGGTGTGGGGGGAGTTTGGGGCTGATCCCCGGGTGTGGGGGGAGTTTGGGGCTGATCCCCGGGTGTTTGCCTTTGATCTTTTGGTCATTTTAATTAACCTCCACTTTTATGTTAACATTCAGTTCGCTTCCTTTATACGACGGTGTTTTCGCGGTCTTATTTTACCTTTCTGATAAAGGCTAAATTCTGTGGAATGTCAGTCAGAATATTTAGACTTTATTCTCGTAAATTTATTATTTTTTTAGAGTGGCCATCAAACACCGTAGACCTCTTCAGCCAGAATTGGTAAGATGTCACAAATATGCCGAAGTTTCGCTACCCTAACAGGGTGTGTGATGGCTCGCCGTGAACCTTATCCCGTAACTTCTCCTAATGAGTAATCAGCTCCACTCTGCGCCCCGTCCACATGGACAGGTGTGATCGCGGACACGCCTTCTCTGCAGGTAACTTAATGCCACTTTAGCGCAGCTGAAAGAATTTCTTATAGGCGCGGTAAAGTGTGTGTCTTTGTCATATTAGGTGGCAGTTAGTGGCTCAGCTTTTCCTGAAAAGTCGTCAGTTTTCGTATTATGTACTTAGGTGTGTGAGATATGGTATAGATTTACGCGTTAATTGTGCACGTACTACTAGGGGGATCGCATCTACGGCTACCTCTCCAAATCTTCACCTCTGCACATTGGTGGATTCTCCGCATCTTTAACTCTTCGGGGCACATGAGTTTGAAAACACCTGAGATGGATACGGATGCACTTATAAAGTTGTTTTCCACGTGTGACGTTAATAAATCTGGCAAGATTGAGTACGAAGACTTCACCATTGTTTGCAAAGAGTTGAACGTCCCGTTTTCTGAGATCGGCGCTTTGTTCAAGAAGTTTGACGTCGATGAAGACGGTTATATTGACTTCAAGGACTTTTCGGCGAGGTACAACGAGGTTTCTGAGACTCTAGACATAGCTTCGCTCGAAGAAGCCCTGCAGAACACGAGGAGCGCTTGGGAAGAGTTTGAGGAGAGGATGGAGGGCGAGATCGCCTTCTTGGGGCGGTAGGTCTTCAGTGCGCTGCAAGCACCATCTTACCGGTGCGACTTCAAGCAGACAACATGGTTTAACAAACCACTTAACAATTCACTTCTCCGCCTTCCCGTTTCCACTGGCGGTCAATCAGGTCAGGAGCGCATAGGATGGAAAGCATGATGTTTAATTCTTGGCTGTTGAAATTTATTATGGAGACTTGTTTTCGTTAATAATCGTTAGCAAGCGACACCAGGATGTCTTCAGACGTGGCAAGACTAGATTTGCTCCCATTTGCAGTCATGAAACTCACGACCTAGTAAAACATCTAATAGTTATAATGCTTCCGCATTTCAATTTGTTAAACGGGTAAAGTGTTGCCGCGTATGAAGCTACACGATGGGCCGAGCTGAGCGTTCGTGTTTACTGCGTCATAACGCAGTATCCTAAACGAGTGTATAGCATTCACTACTGGGGTGACTGAGTCTCTCTCTCTCTCTCTCTCTCTCTCTCTCACACACACACACACTCACACACACACACACACACACACAAATTTAATGGGTGTAGAGGTTGTGTTAAGCTGTAACTTGGTTACATTTTACTTTGATCATTTCGGAAAATGCACGTGTCTCTTAGACTGCCAGGATGCCGTTCTAATTTAACGAGGCAAGGCTGGGATCCTTCACCTCTATACGTTCTGAACCGGCTTGTCCTGGTGGGCCTGGAACATGTCACGACCTGTACTCTGGTTGCCCAATCTGTTCTCAAAATGGATTTGGTCAGCATGTTAACAAAGCACTGTGTTCTAGGTGCTGATGTAGAGTCTGCGTGTAGCATTGAGTTTGTTTTTAAATTCAATGTCTTGTTTACATAACTTCATAGTTGCAGCATATTGTAAAATGAGTAATTTGCCAGTTTCTCCAGAACAACATTGACTTAAATTACTGGTGTGGTGCTTTAGGGTTGCTAAACTGTTTTGGTGGGTAAAAATCTGACTGATTGTGCACCAAAGTTTTTGGTTTTAATCATGGGCATTACTAGAAGGGAGCCTGTAAGTAGGCAGAGGGTTCTAAACTTGACTGTTATTGAATTGACTCCTGTGAGGTGTGTGCCTTTTGGGGGCAACTGTTACTTTAATTTTGATTCAAGTGTAGCTCAACATGTGTAAACAATCCTTCAGTGTTTAGGCCTATGTTAATTTTCACATTTGTGTTAAAGCAAAGCAATCTGTTCAGTCTTATTTTAAAGAGCTGCAGATTTTTATCCCCCCCCCCTTTAATTTTGTACACAAGTTCTATATTTTTGCTGGTGAAATGTAAATTCTGGATTCGTCAGACATTAGTAGACACGTTAACACACATTTAACAATGGGTTGGGGGGGGGGTACGTATAGCGCCAGACAACCTCCCTTGTACATCTGCACCCACAATGGCTATGTAACACACAATTTGTAACAACTTTGTACTACATTCAAGTGTTACACTGATTCAGTATTAAAAGCTGATTCATTATTTAGATTACCACTGTGGTGGGTGGGCTGCATTAGTTATACAGTGTTGGTTGTTTCATAAGGTCAGGTAATTTCTACCTTTTATTACTAAAAGCCGAGTTGTGTAATTTAAAGGTCCCTGTGCAGTGCTGTGCTGCCCCCAACCCCCGATTCTTTTAGGGTACTCATGCCCCTGGATCTCCCCTGCCTATAGCCTGTTTGAAATGGATGTGAAGTTGCCTGACATTTGGCTAAAATTTTTGCGTTTCATATTCGGCCTGCATGTTGTCAGTAGTTCTGTTTAAAGGATGATGCCCAGTTTCTTTAAACTGGGTACCATAAGATGGCAAAGTGAAATTTAGTGTTGAACTTGTACATGAAGATTTTAGATCTTGGTAATGGTGTATGCTAAGATGTAGCAAGACAAAGTCAATACATGGCGTGCGCTGCCTTTCTTCTGCCCCCAGGAGCCAGGATCTCGTGGCAGACCTCTACCTGCTGTTGTGCACTTCGGATGCCCCTCTGCTTCAGCAGTACGAGGAGCTGGTGAAGGCGCTGGTGATCGAGGGCAGGGACCGCAGTCTGGAGAGTCAGAAGCTGGAGAGCAGTCTGAAGCGGTGAGTACATCCGTGTGGTGGATGTGTCCACACTGCCAGAGAAGAGTGGGGTTTCTGGGTTATGAATACTACAAACTGGAGGAAGGCGTCATCAAGAGAAGCTGTCTTAATGTGGGTGAGTAAATGTCACAGTGGCAGATTTGGTTCTCTATTTAACTCATCCTCTGGGGGAGCAGTGGGCAGCTATCATTCAGTGCTCTGGATGCTGGTCCCAAGTGTCTTTCTCAGGGGCACACCTGGAGGTTGGGGTGAGATGGGACCCAGAAGACTTCTGCATCCTTGGATGCTTGGCAAATTTAGCCACAGTTAGTTCCTAGGTGGCCTATGTGCTTGGTTTTAAGTGGCTGAAGAGCATTTCTCAAACTACTTTTGTCTGAAGTCTCCCTTACAGATGCAAATACTATAACCTTTAGGTAGGTAGTAATGGGAGGTGTGCTTAGTGAAATGTATGATTTGAGGCAGGTTTGCCAACCTTTTGTTTATCAGGCAGATCTTTAGCTGTTGGACTTTGGAGCCTGTACTTTTAATGTTTCTGGGTATTGGTGATGCTGGAGCTTAATTTAAATGTTGATTGCATATACAATATGTGGTTGATAGTTTGAGTACTTTGGTGTAAGCCTTTTTTTGTAAGGGGGGATTACTCTTGTGGTGTCCTTCCAGACTTGACATTGTGACAAACACTTGAACAGCAACTTGAGGTGTTTCAGACAATTCAAAAGTGTCACCCCAGAAGCTTGTAGCACAGGCACACACCAAGAACTATGACCTGAATGCTTGGTTTCTACAGCAGAAAGCCTCAAAGCTATGTCTTGTCTTGAGTTTCTAAAATGTGGGATTGGCTGCATAGACACTGGTGCTCTCATTCAGTGTGGCTGTTTCCTGTTTACACCTAGTCACACTCTTCACGTTGTGCTCATCTTTTCAGGATAGAGGAGACAACTGCCTTCCAGCTGACTGAGATGGAAGAGGACCTTCAACAACAGCTGGTCCTCGTGGAGCAGCGGGTCCGTGAAGAGGTGAAAACATTAAGTTTCCTGCAGTGCTTCACAGTATTTAAAGCAGTCTAATGTAGTTTATTCTAACTCTCTCAGTATCTTGGAGAATCCTTGATGTGAAAATCAGGTTTGGGGAAAACCCTGTACTTGTATCCCTGCCCTTATCCAAGTTTGAGACTGTTCTCATCTGTCCAGCTTGTCCCTGTGCTGCTTTGGCAGTTTTTTTTTTTTTTTCTCCCCCCCCCAAGAGTTTACACAAAGACGTCCTTATTGGAGTAATGTAAATAAAACCTGCCAATTTGGGTACCTTGGCAACAGGGGCACCTGAAACTGGAAACTGCTATTGCTGAAATGCAGAAGAGACATGAGCGTGAAACTGCAGACTTGCTGTCTGTTGTGGAGAAGCTTACAAAGGTAAGATGGTCCATACATCTTGTTACAGGAGATGAAGGGATCAGCATCCCTCTTAAATAGTGGCATATAGAGGGGACATGGTGTCTGGTCTTTACATGGGCCATGTATTCAAGGTTTTTTTTTTTTTTTTTTTCCTCCCTGTTTTCCAGCTGTTAATATATTTATTTAATGCTGCCTCTTTGCCCCCTTAAGTGGTCTGTCTGCCCTTTTATTTGATTAAACTGATGGCAATTGCTAAAACCAAAGCAACTACTTTCATTTCGATCAGTGATTTGGCTCAATGATCAGAGTGTTTAATGTATGAACCATTAGTTTGCACACTTCACAACTGAGGAATTTAAAAAAAAAAAAAAAATTCCATTGGTATGTTGTAACACTGAATGAGCTAATGAAGTGCAAGTGTGCATCAGGATGTGTACAAGCCTAATTCAATACCTCTCCATAAATTGATAATGGCACATGGCTTTAATCTTTCCAGTACCAAGATGATTCTCACCATTCCAGTTCCAGAGTGGAAGCTAACCATCTGAAGAGTGAACTGCATGAGATGATAAAGGTATACAAAAGAACTTTGGAATTTTCATGGCCTGAATTTTACTGCATAGCCCAGAACACTTGTTTTAATCCGAGTTTTTTTTTTTTTCAGGAAAACGAGCAACTACGGAGTTCACTCAACAAAGCACAGACAAGTATCTCTGTCTTACAAATGAAGCTGGACAAGCTGAAGGAGGAGTACTCAGACCAGAAGCTGCAGCATGAGCGGTGAGGCTCAAGTCCAAGTTGTTGGAGCTTGTGGTTCCTTCTGCTGTAAATGGTGCCGTCAAACCCTCAGTTCCAAGTTGAGCTGTCCATTTTCCCCACACAGGGAGGCAGATGAACTGAAGGCGATGCTGTTGGAATGTCAGTCCTACTCAAATCACATTACTGTCCTCCAGTGAGTAACCTGAGGGTGTCTTTAATTTAATAGGGGCCATATTGACTTGTTGCTGCTTTTTGATTTGACTCATCTTAAAAATTGTAATGGCTGGATTTCAGTGCTTTGAGTTGACCTTTTTCCCTTCTGTACTGTTTTAAGGGAAATTAATAAAAAGCTCTACGACAGCAATGATGGCTTGCGGTCAGCCTTGGCCCACAACATGAGGTCAAGCAGCAGGAAGGTGTGTCCTGTGTACTTCTGGGGGGTGTACACCTGGTTCCTTGTTTAGCTTCAAACCAAGTCCTTTTCCCTGTAGTCTTCTCCCAGGAAGGAAAGCCCATCGAGAATGAAGCCCATTCGACAAAGCACGCTAAATTACACAAGGTGGGTGTGTCCTGTTTGTTCATGACTCAAGACTTGTTATCCTACCAGTCTGAGTCACCGTGAGGTTCTGTTCAAAGCTCTATAGATGAGAGCGTGATTGCTGACCCCAACAAGGCAAAGTATGCTCATGTGGCCTCCTGGGCAGACAAGTACCTGGATAGCGGCGTGTCCCTCATCACTGACACGGCTGCCAGCTCCGGGGGCGAGTATGACAGTGATGAAAGCAGAGAGTCTCAGGAGACGGTGCACCGCAGTTACTCCTACGTGCCATCAGATGTTGAGGTGAGTGCAGTTCTGCATGCATCCTTTACTCTTGCTTTGCTTCATTTAAGGTTGGCGTTTATCTCCTCCCCTTCCCAAATTCACATTAAAGAACTCTGAGAAGTCAGAGCCAGCGGTTTCTGTGGCTGTCAGCAAGTGTGGCTCCTTTGCATCCTCCATTCGTAGACGCCTATCAGCATTTCCATCCAAGGTAAGCCTTGTTATCCTCATGGTGAATCTAAGGGCATGCTTCAGTGATTATGGGGCCTTTCCCTTTTTGTAAACACTAGCACACTTGCAAAACTGAACATGGAAAGGTGTTGGCTGTGTAGAGACACTGCTCATAAAGCTTTGTAGCTGCTAGGTTCTGTTTTAGTGTTGCTTTAGTTACTGAGGTACACTGGTCAGCCCCATATTTTACATGGATATAAAGTGTGAAATTATTTGCTGAATGTTGATTGGTTGATGAACCTGTGACTGTTGGTGAAGCATCTTTGTGATGTTGGCAGGCGGACAAGGATATTTCTGAAGCAGAGGTGCAGGGACCTACATACAGACTGGTTCTAGCTGGAGATGCAGGGGCAGGGAAGTCCAGCTTCCTCTTGAGGCTCTGTAAGAATGAGTTCAGAGGAGACATTCAAACAACACTAGGTAAGCCTTCAGTCCATCAAATGCATTTCTAGGTCAAGCTGTTCTTTTATTGAGCTGACTTTCTGCTGCTCTTAGGGGTGGATTTCCATATGAAGATGATGCTGGTTGATGGCGAGAATACAAATTTACAAATATGGGACACTGCTGGACAAGAGAGGTAACTTGTCTTCCCCCCCCCCCCCCAATATTTATTTTTTTAATCAAAGTGCTATTGAAATTCTGGAGGAGTGTAGCCATATTTCAGGGGAAGGGTAATTGGTGACCAGCAGCCTCTTCTGCTTGCAGGTTTCGCAGCATCGCCCGGTCCTACTTCCGCAAAGCCCACGGAGTACTGCTGCTGTACGACGTCACGTCTGAGCGCAGCTTCCTCAACATCCAAGACTGGGTGGCACAAATTCGGGTGTGTCACATTTGGCCTTCAAAGGCTGCATTGAACAGTAGGGAAACTGACAACCAATATCCTCAAATGAAGATATTCATGTACTTATATAAGCATGTGTAGTTTAGTGGCTTTAAGGTTCACACTTCATGTTTCCTGGAATCATGAGTTGTAATCCATCTTCTGATTATGGCCTCTCCTGAGTTGTGGGAAACATACATGGATGAAATGTTCAACTGCGCTCTAGTTTGAGCATCAGTAGACTCTAAATGATTTGCTGCTTTTTTTTTTTTCTTTTTTTTTTTTCTCCCCCCTTCCCATTGCCAGATGTCCTTAAGCTATTAGGACTTTTTTTTTTTAAATACTGTATATAGTGTTTGGTATAGCAGGATTCCTAATTGAAATGGCAGCATGTGTGTTAACTCTATACTACATGGACTGAAAGGTGGATCAGCACGAGCCTTTGCTTGTCCTCAGGATGCCTCCAATGAGACGTTGCCAGTGTGTGTGGTTGGGAACAAGATGGACCTGCGAGCTGAGCTTTCGGAGGACGGCGCCGTGACTTCAGTGCATGGGGAGAAGCTTGCTATGGTGGGTGTCCCTGCGTGTGCACACTGAATCAGCCCTGTGTTCCCAGTGTCCCAGCCTCCAACTGACTTGGCTGCGGCTGCTCACTGTGTCCACCGCAGACATACAACGCGCTTTTCTGTGAGGCAAGTGCCAAGGATGGAACCAATGTTGTGGAGGCTGTTCTTCACCTTGCGAGGTAAACTCCAGAGTGCCTGAAATGCAAACGGCCTGTGTGTGGATAGTCCCACCCTCCTATGCAATATACTCTCCCTCCCACTCCAGGGAAGTGAAGAAGACCACAAAGCCGAGGAGGCCGTCGGAATCCCGGACAAGACTGACCTTAGCAGACGGTAAAAAGGCAGTCAGCAAGTGCTGCAGCACGTAGATGGCCCCGGACGCCATTCCTTCCACAGAAAAAGCGCGCACTTTCTCAAGCCTTTAAAGCCATATTTATTTTTAAGACTTGCTTTTAAATAACTTAAACATTTTGAAATTCATACATGTCAAGACTATTAAAAGCAGTTTTGTATGGGGCGAATGTAAGCATAATGTGCATATTAACTTGATTTCTGGATTTTATGGTTGATCTTAGCAGCTGCTATGTAAAGGTGGGACTTGTTTTTCTATGTTGTCAGTTTGATTGTCAGGAAATTATTTTATGGCAAATTTTTAATAAACTGCTTTGTCTTCGACTGGGCTGTACCTCTAACATTTTTACACATTTGACTTACTGTCATTGGGTCAGTGGCTGAGATTGGCCAACTCATTTCATTTGACAATATTGTCTTTGGGGGGGGGGCGTGTGTATGATGGTTCAGTTGTCTGTACTGTTGCCTTGAAACTATGGGGTGGGGGGCTCAAATCCTGCCTGTGCCTTTTGTGCATGGAGTTTGCATATTCTCCCTATGCTTCATGGGTTTCCTCTCCCAGTCCAAAGACGCATAGACTGTTTCCAAATTGGTGTGTACACCCACTCAGCTCCTGGGACAGGCTCCAGGCTCCCTGTGTAGGGTCAGCAGTATGGAAAATGGATGAGTGAAACAATTTTGTTTTGAGTTTTTATGGTCTCCATCGGAGTTTCTTCAACTGCAAAGTCCTGGTCATTTAAAACTGTACAGTCATGTTTGGGAGTGACTAATTCCATTTATGGTGATGGTACATGTATTGTCGGTCTGTCTCACCAAGTAGCCATGGGTGGTTCTTTACTGTGCCTGTGTATTATCAAACTGTACACGAATGTGCCAATATTGGTCAGGAATTTAACTAGACTGATCCAAGAGAAACTTTAGTGGGCTTTTTAAAAAGTCATTAGCTGGCTCCAGCAGGTGTAACTGTCACCAACTCTACATGTCAATGTAAAGGCTGTCTGGTAGGGGTGGGACCACTGGAATTTAATTGGCTCCCCCCCCCCCCTCCCAACAATGGGGTCATAGAGGTCCAGTTGCAATGTTCTTTTTTTGTGGACCTTGTGTACATTTTCAGTCATTGTGACTCTTAGCCAAAAAATGACTGCCCACTGCTGCCCTTAGGGAGATGGATTATATGCAGAGAACATTCCTTATGTGACACATTTGGCTATAAAACCCTGATTCCCTTCCCCCTTTAACTAACACAAACTACCGTGTACCCAAACAGTGTATATTTTTGCTCAACATTTTCTGTCTCAAGAATCTGAATCAACTTTATTATGCTCGGTATTTGGAGCACAATTTGTGCAAGCACATGAACACAGACTGTAGCTAAAGAATTATCAAGCCTTATTCTTTAAGGGTGCATCAACATTGTCTCCGTTAACTTCAGACTCCAGATCAGTCAAACGTGTTGAATTTGAATGTCAAACGGACATTGAACCTCTCAGTATAACACCTACAAAACGTATACAAATACTGCAGGGTGAGAAATTTGTGGAATAGCTTCTTTGTAATGTGCTTTCACAAATTTTTAAACTTTATTTGATGCAGGATGATGGGTTCTTCAGCTTATCCTAGACAACACAAAGCACAGCTCAGACGGCGTACCAACCCAGCAGGGCACCTGCATGCTAGGGGCGCTTTGGAGCCACAAACAGACCAGAACCTCATGTTATCTGACAGTGGGAAGAAAACACCCAGACCAGCCTGGGGAGAGTCAGCGAACCACACACAGAGCTGAATTTAAAGCCACGGTGTCAGGCATGGAGCGATCGCTATGCACTCAGCTAATGGTCTGCCTCTGACATTATTAAAATAGGTTTTAGGACACTGTATATTAATTTTCTATAACAATTTTCCATCAATCCATCCATCCGTTTGTCAAAACGCTCATCCTACACAGGGTTGCTGATGGCCTGGAACCTGTACCAGGGCACAAAGGGGGGGGGGGGCACCCAGGATGGGGTGCCAACTCACCGCGGGGCAAAATCACACAAATTCTACACATGGGAATTTTATGAACACCAATTAGTCTACAACACATCTTTGGACCCTGGAGGGAAACTGGAATACCTGGAGAATATGTAGAAATGTTCATAGGGTTTAAACCTGCAATCTAAATAGGCAAGGTATACACTTGCACAATGGGATGGTGATGCAGCACCTGCCACCTTATTCATTTTTTGTATCCACTATGACATTGCAGTTCTGCCAGTCCATTCCAGGTTGTTCTCTGGCCTCAACATGACTCATTTTCCCTGCTCATTAATCTTGAGTGGATTTGGTTTTCTTTTTAACAATAATAATAATGGTGTTCCTGTATTACCACAGTCACAAAAAAGATCCATTTTGTTGGTTTGTAACATATTTTATTCTTCTCCAGTGTCATACTTCAACCCATATAACATTCTAATATGCTTGTGACAGTTACCATGGTAGTGCTAAGCCTCCTGATTTTTTAAAGGGGAGATGCACGACATTAAAATCTCGTCATTAAACTGCATTTAATTTTGAGAATAAAAATATCTAAGAGGAACGGTGTCTGTCAAACGTAAATGCAGATCTGAGTAAAAGATTTTATTTAACAAAAATCAAACTTGCAAAATCTCAACTGTCATATATATATATATATATATATATATATAAAAAACCTAAAAACAAAAAGTTTAAAAATCTGAATAATGGAATGCAGATCAACCAACGAGCTTAATCCAAGTGAAGTGGGTCGTTAGTTAGTGATGCAGTGTTCGTGACCACAGGCTACTTAACAGATGGTATTAACTGAAATGATGTGGTCACCAAAGCCAGCTGTCTAAATGCTGAAGACAGTAGCAGGACTGCTGAAGGATGGAGGTCAGCTCGCTGTAGCTCTGCTCCTTCCAGTTTGGGAGAAGGCGCTCATTATTGAGGGCCTGTAGTTTGGGGGTTCCCTCCCGTAGGACCTGGTAGAGGCACGGCCATCGGCTCTGGATCCTCAGCCTGGTCCGTCGGTCCAGGGTGATGCCCCTCGCCACCTTCTTTGCTCTCAGCTCTCGTAGAGCTGGCAGGTTCAGGCAGGAGAAGACCAGGCCGCGGCTCTGGGACACGTCGAGGAACTCCAGCGACAGAGACTCCAGTGTGTACGAGATGCCCAAATTCCTGAGCGGCACGAGGACGTGAAGGGTCAGCGACTTGAGGTTGGACAACGATTTAGTGAGGTTCTGCAGGGTGTTGGGGCTCACCCCTTTGAAAACCCAAAAATACTTCAGCTCCAGAACCCGCAGGTACCGGAACTGGGTGAGCAGCGAGACGGACCTCTCGGACCAGTCGAAATGCAGCCGCATCTTGGTGACGCGTGGGCAACTGGTGGTTAGCTTGGCAAGGAGCACCTGGAAGTTGCTCACTTGGTCCATCTTGGTGACGCTCTCCTGGTGGGAGCTAGACCCAGAATAAAGCCTGAGGTCCAGTGGCTCCAGCAGCGTGAAGGTCCAGTTCAAGTCTAGGTAGCTGAGGTCTCTGCAGTGCACATTTTCCAAGAGGTGGATGAGGAGTTCCCCCCACTTATTGTACTGGTCGCCTAAGTCAAAGCTAGCCCGGAGGGTGAGCAGACTTGCTCCCCTGGATACGAGGTGGTGGGTGTAGTTGTGGACCCATGCCTTCCATCGCTCAAACTCACGATTGGACACCAGCAGGCCCTCCTGGCCCATGTGGAAAACCCCCCGGCGGGAATAATCGGCCACCCTCCAGAGCTTCCCTGAGCGTACCAGGCAACTCCAGCTGGAGCAGACCAAGGCTGCACTGCACTTGTCCACCTCGCTCAGGAAGGACAGCACATGGAGCTGGCAGTCCACTGGCAGCAAGCTGAAGGGGAACACATCCCGGTCAGACTTCCCCTTCCTCCGCCCGCTCACCAGGGCGACCGTCCTCTTCCTCTGAGGCATGATCTGCAAAATTCGGAGACTTGATCACACCTAAAAACTCTGTGATTTAGCTAATTTAAGTATATCAAGCTGGGATATCTAAAAGAGCAGAGGAAAAAGAAGGGGCAGATGGTAGTACTGTGACTACAGAATGAATAAGCTTCACTGTTCCAACTTCAAGAGTTGTCCTGGTGCAGTGTCCCTCATTGGGCAGCTAAAACATCCAACTGTAAGAATCCGTACAGTTGCTTTATTTAATTAAGTAACTAGACAACTGAAATGTTACTTTATGTTAAAAGCTGGTGACTGGTGAATATTCAGTGACTAAACCTCTTATATTTAATTTGTATGTTTATTTCATAAAAAAGAAAGCATGTTGCAATTATGATTAAAGCTTTAATGCAGTGGTTCTTAACCTGGAGTGCCAGCACCCCCAAGGGGTGTGACAGTCTGTTTTTGGGGGTCAAAGGAGATTATCTGGAAAGATGTCTTTGTTAGTTTGTAGTTTGCATCATTTCCTCTCATTTTAGCTTGTCATACTCTAATTGGACTTTGCCGCATTCTCTTAATCTCAGTCCACTGCTCAGTAACAATTTTTAGCCACAACTCAAATGAAAATGATTTTTATTTTCCGGCATTTTCTCTGGTTGGCAGTGACCAGGTTCCAAGGCTGCAGAATTAAAAAGGTACAACCTGTTTCTCTAATATGTAATCTGTATATGTTGTACAAAGCAATAGTGGGATCATGAAAAGTATTCATGATATTTATCAACTGTTTATTGTTGTTTCACTTGCCCTGTCACAGGCCAACTTTTTTTTTTACGAATCATTGTTTGTCTGTTTATTGTTCAGTTTTTAATCACTTTCCAATTTGTTGCTTATTTGTACTTATAAAAACACGATGTCCCTTGTCACTGTGCCATCAGTACTAATAAATGGTATCTTATTATTTGACATGAAAATTGAAGGTGTTTCTTTTTCTGTCTTATGTGATGGGGGTGCGGGGTGGAACTTCAAAATGTCAGGGGGTGCCGGGATAAAAAAAAAAAAAAAAGGTTAAGAACCACTGCTTTAATACGACACGAATAACAACATCTATAATCCCTAAATCCCTTTGCTATGAATCAAAATATTTTGAGTTATATGAAACTGTACCGTGCAAGACAATAATCATGATGTTAAGAACATAAAGATATTTAATGTGACAACGACCAACGACAAGTTTTTAAAAACTTACCTCTTGCATAGTTAACATAGATGCTAACGATGCGTTTTTGCCGACTGCCCAAAGGTGTTTTCAGTTTTACCCGATATGTTAATTCCTTTGCGGATTTAACAGCTAACCAGTAACCTAAAGTACATGTTTAGTATTAGGTGGTTTAAAAGGATTTTTCCTTTTCTGTCCTAGTATACTTGTCCTGTACAAAAGTCTTTCACCTGGTAACGTTTTCAGAATAGTTTATAACGAAATTTTAAAATAACGTATCTTAAGGTTACATCTA
Source organism: Chitala chitala (assembly GCA_025773905.1). NCBI lineage: Eukaryota > Metazoa > Chordata > Actinopteri > Osteoglossiformes > Notopteridae > Chitala > Chitala chitala. Next base: position 4,037,974 of record JABJVR010000016.1, read on the forward strand.
ACATGTTTGATGTTGTTTTTGTTTCTGCTCTTCATTACCCGGTGTCATCACTGTGCGTCGCTTCTCTTTTCTCTGGCGTCATCACAGTGCGTCGACCCCCCCCAGTCTTTTTGCGAAAATGAACATGTACAAACGTTAAGGGATAACAGCAGATAGTGACATTGAGCACATAACAGATAAGGCACATGCAGTGAAAAAGTTGAAACAATAAATCGTGAGTGAGATAGAAAAATAATATTAACTGTGAATGATTGAACACAATAATAAAGGAAAATAAGCAAATAAAAATAAGAATATAAAGATAAAATTGAAAAAGAAAAATATAATAAACAACCATATATAGATATGTATTCCAATAACGTTTTACAGGTCACTAAATATTTCCAGTTCTTAATAAGCACTAAAAAGAAATTTTGCGTGTTTTTTCTTTATCATTTTTAAAACACTGAGGTGATTGCCCACAATGTCTCGCTGAAAAACTGGAAAGAGAGGTTTCCTATTCCTCCATTTTGATGTATTGATGAAAATTTTTGCCAGTTGTTACAAGTTCTTTAGTACGAAATCACCCCTTTTGTACTCCAAGTGATGCCAAATATGTTTTGTCTTTTTAGGGGAGCAAGTAACAGAATTTTTGTTGAGCCGGTTTTGCATATACTGAATCTCGGAATAGCTGAATGGTGGAGTTTCTCATAGACCGTAGTTCATTATCCAGGTGATAACACATCCATCTGTTATAGGCTTTCCCACACAGTAAATCTTGTCCGTTAATTTGGAGCACAGGTAGATTGATTACACATGAGTGCTTGTCAATGTTTTGGACTAACAGTTTAACTGAATTTGGGATAGCTTTGATTAGATTAGATTAGATTAGATTAGATTAGATTGAACTTTATTGATCCCACAGTGGGGAAATTCACTTGTTAGGCCCTCCTAACCAGCTTGTTCAGATTACAATATCATATTCAGACTGTGTACATGCCACATTTCAAACAAAACCTTTCATAGTTTAACCAGTGTCTTTGGTCACTGAGCAAGTGGTTTACTGACCAAATGTTCTTTTCTATCCAATGTTGAAAGTACAGACTTATTCTTACATAATATGCATCTTTTGTTGCAGATGGGAGTTTGATGTGGGATGAAATTGTTTGTGTACATTAAATGGCCATTAAATTTTACAGCTCATCTCCCTGCTGCAAGGGGCACTGTTGCTTAAACTGGACAATCAGTTTTCATGTCAGTAATCATATCACTAACACATAGATTCATATATTCACTAGTTAACCGTATTACTTTGTATACTGTATTTATTGTATTGGAGTGGCCCTTCCTTCCTTGCATGCTTGTCATGGAGTACAGCTGTACAGTGGAGAGAGTTACACACTAAACATTCGGACAGCACTACAAAATGACAAACACACTATGTAGTGCACTATAAAGTATATTGAGTAGGGTGTGACAGTTTATTTACAAATGTAGTGTTTTTTATTGGCGGATACCATGAGCGCATGCGCTCTGTTTCCCGTCGGACGCAGTTTGGGGAGACACAGGCGGAGCATCGCTGCGTCAGGAGGACATTTTCAACTGTACCTCTATCGAGTTTAGGACGCGATTAAGAGAAATGATTAAGGCCATTTTAATTTTTAACAACCATGGGAAACCAAGACTCATCAGGTTTTATCAGTATTTTGTAAGTCACTACATAACATCCATCTGTTCGTCTTACGTATACTCGAATGCATTTTTTTGTGGTAAATACATGTAGAGATGGTTAGCTCCATGTTACACGATGTTACACGTAAAACCCCATCACATATATCTCATTTCTACTTTGGTGGTTGATAAACGTAACTATTAAGTTTGTATTTCTCCGAAGCTTATTTTGGTTTTTCTGCGTTGTTCAGGCTGAGGATATGCAGCAGCAGATAATTAGAGAAACCTTCCATCTTGTATCGAAGAGGGACGACAATGTGTGTAATTTCTTGGAAGGAGGAAGGTATATTGTGCTTTAAACACCTACATGGTTTTTCGTGACGATCCCAGAAAGAAATAAGCATTAATCACGTAATCAGTGTTTTTTTTTTTTTTTTTTTTTTTAGAAAGGGATGCAGCTGGATTACTGATGCGTCATGACGTGGAATGTTTGCCTATATTGGCTGTTTTTGGCTAAGAAAGTATCAGTGCACTTCTGTATTATATTTGAGTATCAAACTAAATGTATTAAATACTAAAAATCTTTGCATTTTAGTATACCCGAAATGTTTCTGGTTCATTACGGCAAAAACATTGTGTGCCATGCATAAAGGAGAGAACACACTTTCACCACGTGATTACTTTCTTCACAGTCTGATCGGTGGCTCTGACTACAAGCTGATCTATAGACATTATGCTACCCTCTACTTTGTGTTTTGCGTGGACTCGTCTGAGAGTGAGTTAGGAATTCTGGATTTAATACAGGTAAGCTTCGATTTTTGTTGATCTCGAATGTGTTGTAGTAAACTTTTGCCGGTAGATGGCGGACGTTTACACCATCTCTTTGTTTTGGCTGGTGTGGTGATGCTCTGTAACTACCATTTTATTTAAATGTAATTAAATTAAGCACGCCCCATGAATTCTTAAATTAGAAAACTTACATTTAATCAAAAAATAAGCACCAATAATGGGTTTTTGTAAACATTTTATAATTAATGTTCTTAATATTATGTATGACAGACTTTGGAAATGCAGTTTTGTCTTTGCGTACTGTTCTCATCAGTTACCACATAACCTATTCAGTTTTGTAAAAGCTTTGCTTTATTTGTGGAAGTTCTTTGCTGTTGAACTGTACATCCTGATTGCCTGTACAACATGTTGGTTTTTATTCTACCACATCTCTTGCCTACAGATAGGCTAAAGAAAAAAAAGCTGTCATTATTTTAACAAATTTTGTAAATTCAGCAACACGTCCAGCTGTCTGTGAAGATTCTCGTCCAGGTGATGTTATCTGGAAGTCTAGTCATGTCAACTGGACTTCTTTCTTTCTTCTTTCTTTCTGATGGAAGTGGGGAAGACTATCACCATATACCTATCAGGGTTGCTGGTCACACCCATTCCTGAATAGACTCATTAGTGTAAGAAAGGGGAGGTTAAGAATAGGGAATTGTTTGTGTATGATGACTGGTGACTAATAATGGGGGTATTTGTTAAGCGTGGCCCTCCTGATGGATATATGAACAAGTGTTGGACATAGATGGCTTCCTTCACTCCTCTCTCAAACCACCTATACTCTCTGTCCAAAATGTGAACATTCTCATCCTCAAATGTGTGTCCGTTGTCCTTCAGATGTAGGTAGACTGCCGATTCTGGTCCTGATGAGTTGCTCCTTCTTTGTTGGTACATTAGTTTGTGTAGAGGTTGTTTCGTTTCTCCGATGTAGAGTGCTGAACCTTCTTCACTGCATTGGATGGTGTATATTATATTGCTCCACTTCTGTATCGATGTCCTGTCTTTTGGGTGGGAGTCTTGGTCTTATTCTTAGTTACCCCCTATTAGACCCCCTGTTTTTAACCTCCCCTTTCTGACACTAATGAATCTGTTGACCTCTCTCAAACCATCTATCCTTATAGAGAGGAGAGAAGGAAGCCATTTATGTGCAAATGGAGAACCTTTCGTTAAACAGAGGAAGAGGACTGAGACACAACCTGTCTCCTGTTTTTCATGCTGTTATTTCATCTATCCCACATGTCCATCAGGAGGGCCAAACCTAACAAATGCACCTTTATTTCAGGCACTGGTCATCATACGCAATGGCCCCCTATTCTTAACAGCTCTAACCTCCCCTTTCTTACACTAATGAGTCTATTTAGGAATGGGTGTGACCAGCAACCCTGATAGGTATATGGTGATAGTCTTCCCCACTTACATCACACCAAAGAAACCTTTTGGCAAAAGGTGAAAAGTTTCTGAAAAACGAAACAGAAGACATGACTCAACTTCCAGATGTCCAGCTATGTAGTAGTTTAGTTTTCTTTTTTACATTTATTGCATACATGTAGCTTGTTCAGTCATTTCTGACACACAATTGTCTTTACTCCAAAACTGAACCCTGCCTGACCTTTTTTGCTAACGCATATTGTTGTGTTTTTTACGACTACAGGTTGATGACTGGAATGTGCCATGTACAGAGTAGTTTAGCAGTAGATCAGCTTTCAGATTGAATTTAAAAGCTCCAAAATTCATCCTATGTAAAATATTGTTGTTTTTTCCAGTCATTGTTGGTACGTCTCTAACGTACATTCAGTGTGAAATGTGGAATGCTGTTTTAACGCTGTTAAATCATTTTAGCCCAGCATTCAAACCTGAACAAAGGTTGTATAGATATATTTTCAAGGTAGTTTTAATAATGGACAATAAGGTTTTTATCTTTTAACAGAATCTTATCTGATTGGTATGGCTATATGGTGTTACATCACTACCAAATTGCTGATGGAGTTCTTGTATCACAGTTTATTACTGTGATGTTTGTTTTTTGTGGCATTTTGAATTTTTGAGATTGTAAAGTCTTGAGTGTTTCTTTAACGATATGTATGTTATATATTTTGAAGTTAAATTTCCTTGCAGACCTTTATATTGTTTGTTTGTTGTTCTGCAGGTATTTGTGGAAACGCTTGATAAATGTTTTGAAAATGTTTGTGAGTTGGACCTCATTTTCCACATGGACAAGGTACGTGTGAAGGAATGGATTAAATACAATGTCTTTATGTTCTCTACTTGGCTACATTTGTGTTAATCTGCCTATAACCCTAAACTCCAAGTATTTGTCCCAAGTTAATGTTATTTATATACCCTGTTAAGCCTTGGCAGCTGTTTTCTTTGGTACAAGATGGTTGTATTAATAGAGAGAAACGTGTGTTTGTTGATAACTAAATGATGTCCTCTCCTGAATGAGTTAGTTTGTGCTCTCTAAAAAATTACTATCAGTGCTACATATATTTTTAATGCCATGTTATTTTTAGTTATCATTTTTAGTTATCAGACTCCTTAATGACGAGAGTATGTAAATCTGGCACAAAAGTCCTTTTGTCCCCTTTTTTTTTGGACGTTTACATATTTATATTAAGAACATGTCTTAATTATTAATTATCCAATATAGTTTTTGGCCAGGCAGTAAAATGTTTGTCACTGATATCAATAAAATGTCTTTTTATAACTTTTTGTATTATGAGGAAATGTTCTTGTAAAATGACGATTACTGGCCTGGCCTAGATTTAACCTTTAACCGGTTAATAAACCCTTTCATGAGAATGGCAGTCTGTAAAGATAGTATGGTTACTAGTACTGTGAAATTTAGATGTGATTTAAAAGATTGCTTGTAAAGATAAAGCATCACTTAAGTTCTGCTGTTGTCCAAGGTTGATTTAAATCATTGATTATCAATTAGTTTTGATTAGCCGTCTTTATAATATTCATTGCACCATGACGTGTTGGAAGCTCGCAATTAAATTTATTTTTATATAGCACCTTTTACAACCATGTGCCTCAAAACGCTTTAGAGAACAAGTTGCTGATCTTACAGAATAACAGCAATAGGAATAAATATGAATAAAGCCAGACAACAGCGGAGGAGACGAACCAAAAACTTCACAGTGTGAGTAAAAAAAAAACTTCTAGGGGCCCAACGTTAACTCGCTCCTTTGAGTTCAGATTTTTCCTTCTCAGTCTGTCCCCACTTTATAATCAGTGTTTATAATATTTAATGAATTATGCATATATTGCTTTTGTATTTAGGGTCTGCGCCACATGTGATAAGGCTTTGGGTAGTTTTCATATCTCTCTTTTATTAACTTGTTTTATTCGTGCTTGTGGGCTCGCAGTTTTAGACATGTGGCAAGTAGAGGTCCTAAGGCCCATGTGATCCATTCACGTGTGTGGCCTGGTTGTTCTTATCCACGCTTTTTTAGACGAGTCAGGTGTGCTTGTAGCAGATCAGAACAACAGTAAGAAACTGGTCCAGAAGCACAGGAATGGGGAGCCTGTTCTGAGACTTGTATGTTGAAGTCGCTGGTGTGTTCAGAAAAGAAGAGTTCAGTTATGGTGACAAGTAGACAGTAAAAACAATTGTGTTATTGTAAGAATTTGTTTAAAATTTGCCTTGAGTGGTTAACAAAGTCTGTATTTACTTTTTAAATCACAAATTTTAGGGCATGCAGCATAACTTCATAATTTGCAAAATTTTTAAATCTACATTCTCTGCCTCCAGTAAATGGTTCCTTTTCTGAATAGATTTCATTCCGAGACACACAATATGAAACAGCGAACACACCTAATTATTGCAGCTCTCAGTCCTTTAATTCCCCTCAGTTCTTCACTACTGTTCCTCAGACCTACAAACACAGACGGTGGAAGAACTATGACCGTTGTTGTAAGGCCCTGGCTGTGTGTGGTGGTTGTGCCTTTGTGGTCTACTGGGTAATTAGTAGTGCCCATTGAGAGTAACTCCTCTGTGGGAAAGGGGTGAATTTTAAAGCAATGAAGTGTTTACTTTCTTTTGCACTATTCCGGAATGACTTTTAATTGGTGATTGGTGGTAACGTATTTAATTACTGTATCAGAGGAGTTTACATCACAAGGAAAATCCACATTGAACTTTTGATATTATTCCTAACCACCGTCATGTATTATTCCAAACAGGAACAGTACATAGTTGTCGTCTTCTTCCTCTTTTGGCTGCTCCCTCTAGGAGTCGCCACAGCAGATCATCCTTTTCCATACCAACCTGTTCTCTGCAGCTTCTTCTGTTACCCCAACCTCTTTCATTTCCTCCCTCACTATATCCATAAACCTCCTGTCTGGCAGCTCCAGTACAGGCTAAATCTGATGTTATCACACTAATACTGTATGACAATGTAAAGACAATTTAAACCGCTCCTGATTCCTGACCACCATTTGTAGGACAGGAAAGATGCACAGTTTTATAATTATGGAACAGCTTAGATGTGCTGTGGATGAAAATGCAATTAACAGGATAGTGCTTAAGGTGACGTTTTTAAAATGAATTTGGTTACACGATTCATGACAGCAGAGACCAGTGCAGCCTTCTGAGCCCTCAGGTGACACGACACTGTAGCGTACATGAAAACCCAGCAGTCGTGCCTGTGCAGGTGTCAGCCAGTAAGAAAGCTGGGACGCAAGTAGATCATCACCGTGTGCATAGTAGAGTGTTCTCGTGGGAAACAGGAATGCTTATCTCAAGTTACATTTCGTTCATTACTCATTCTGTCAGGTCGGAGCTCTGTGAAGCCAGTATGTTTCAAAGAAAGTTTCAGCGTAGCAAGAAGTAGCTTTGACCCTATGTGGTGTAATTTTCCGCCGGAACATACCAGGGGAGAACCGGCTGCATTTAATTGATTTTACTTATTTATATTAAGTTGAACTGTTTTAACAGCCCTTCATTCCTGGTAACAAACTACTTCACTGACTGATTTATAGGAAGTGTTCTATAAATCATCTTGCCTTTTTGTGCTTGACGTGTGAAAAGTTTGTTTTTTTTTTTTTTTTTTTTTTTTTTTTTTTTTTTTTTTTATTTTTATTTTTTTTGTAAAATTTAATCAAAAAGTATTTATTTGGTTTTTTGTTTTTGTGTTTTTGTGTTT